>QANY01005609.1:664212-730657 GCA_003255025.1 Datisca glomerata | reverse complement strand
CCCCCCCCCCCCCCGCCTTAATAGGAGTGTTAAGCCCCTTTATATAGAAAGAGGGGGGTAAACCCTAATTTTATGATGGTCAATCAACGATTGTCAAGTGTATATAAGCCCAACTTATATGAGGCTACCACGTGTCTCTAGGTTCATCCTCAATGAGAGGATGACGCATCTAAAACTTAGTGGGGAGGTCATGGCGGCGGACCAACACAACGAGCATCATCCTAAACTTACCAAGCCATATGCTTCCAATTCATTCTCAAGGCGGTAAGGGTCCGTCCAAGTTTTGTTACTTGACTCGACGATTGTAAGTAAATAATCACAGGGGTCCGATGAGGGCAGGTGGACCCATTGGGTATGTCGAGCATGGAAAATTTATGTATAAACATTAGCCGCTTGTGCAAGTTCAAATGTGTAGCACTTGAACTTGTACATAGTCTCGATATGTGTTGTGATCTTACTTGATGAGCCACCAAACTATGAGATGTTCGACTATGATGATGAATGTTTATTCACTGAATCAATCATGTAAGGTTATCTTTGTTGTTATAGCCCCCAGTTGGATGTGATGATATACCAATCACTTTCATTTAGCCTCCAGTAAGAGTTGCAAGAAGTAGTTGGCTAGGTAAGTCCTTTTCAATAAAGAATCTAATTGTGCTGGCATTCACAAAAGGATGACTAGCTGAAACAATACATATATATACACTAGTGATGCATGACCTTAAGTTTCAATGTAAGTATGAGAGAGTACATGGTAGTATATGTAACATATGTACGTTCATAATGTGCATCCAAATATCAAAGTGTCATAACAAGTGATTAGAGTCATGCACCATTATCTACTCACATTATTCTCGTGTATGATAGATACATCTCAAATGATGCATTCCTAATCATTTCAAGAGATAATTCATTAAAATCATGAGCAAATGTACCATTGCTTTTTGATATTAAGATAACTAACCAGGGCGAAGTTCAACAAGAAATGGCCGGATAGCAAATGCGCATGCTAGAGTGCAATTCGCAGACGATTTGACTTGCGATAGTGCACACACGTAGGAACCTGCATGATACTGCTTAAGAAGGCGCACACATGTACAAAAATATATAATCAAGTTGCCTAAGGGGCCGCACGCATATTGGACTATCTGTAATGGTCATGCTTAAAGGGTTATATACCCATCCCTACTTTGCATATACGTCGCTCTTACATACGACTTTTAACATGAGCATATTCATAATAAATCTCTATGTTATATTTAATCCATGCGGCAACGGTCATATTCTGTGGTAACGAGTGGAATAAACAATTAAAACAACTTGTGTATTTCAAACATGTTATAGCTGCCAAGTTCCGCTTTGAAGGGATTTGCAACAGCGGCTAAATTCTGCCAGACTACCTTTGCTAAAATATTTTCACTTCAGGAAGAAACTTTACTGAACATCTTAAACGCATCCCAGGGTCCTACTCTGCTGAAATGTTTCAAACTCATTCTAGGAACAAGCTTCACCGAAACGTCTTAAGTGCGTTTCGGGAACAATCTTTGCTGAAACGTCTTAAATGCGTTTCAGGTTCAATCTTTGCTTAAACGTCTTATATGCGTTTCAGGAACAATCTTCGCTGAAACGCCTTAAACGCGTTTCAGGAACAACCTTCACTGAAACGTCTTAAACGCTTTTCAGGAATAAACTTCGCTGAAATGTCTTAAACTCATTTTAGAAACGACCTTTGTTCAAAAAATTCATTTTCAGGAACAATCTTCGCTGAAACGTCTTAAATGCGTTTCAGGAATAAACTTCGTTAAAACATCTTAAACGCGTTTCAGGAACAATTTTGCTGAAACGTCTTAAATGTATTTAAGGAACAATCTTTGCTGAAACGTCTTAAATGCATTCCAGGTTCAATCTTTACTTAAATGTCATACATGCATTTTAGGAACAATCTTTGTTGAAATGTCTTAAATGCGTTCCAGGTTTAATCTTTACTGAAACGTCTTACATGCGTTTCAGGAATAATCTTCGCTGAAACGTCTTAAACGCGTTTCAGAAATAAACTTCGCTGAAATATCTTAAACGCGTTTCAGGAACAATTTTTGCTGAAACATCTTAAATGCATTTCAGGAATAATCTTTGCTGAAAAGATGCGTTCCAGGATAATGTACCACATCATAATTTTTTGGTTCATTTTGATAACTACAAAATTCATAGTAAAAATTACGATGCTCTACATCTTTCAATTCTAAGTCATCCCTCATAACATGTTTTTCATCACCTCGAGTGTGCTTAATGACAATTTTTTTCTTGTCAATAATCCTAAGCTACCCAAAATAGGTACACTTAGCGTGATTTTTACTCAACAGTCCTAAGTCACCCCTCATAGTAGTTTTGTCGTTACCTCGGGTGCACTTAGCAGTGATTTTTGCTCAATAGTCCTAAGTCACCCCTCGTGGTAATTTTGTTATTACCTTGGATGCACTTAGCGGTAATTTTTATTCAACGGTCCTAAGTCACCCCTTGTTGTAATTTTGTCGTTACATTGGGTGCACTTAGCGGTGATTTTTGCTCAACAGTCCTAAGTCAGACCTCCTGGTAATTTTGTCGTTACCTCATATGTACTTAGCGATAATTTTTATTCAACGGTCCTAAGTCACCCCTTGTGGTAATTTTATCGTTACATCGGGTGCACTTAGTGGTGAGTTTCGCTCAACAGTCCTAAGTCACCCCCCCTGGTAATTTTATCGTTACCTCGGATGCACTTAGCAATTATTTTTATTCAATGTTCCTAAGTCAACCCTTGTGGTAATTTTGTCATTAGATCAGGCACACTTAATGGTGATTTTTTTCTCAAAAGTCCTAAGTCGCCCCTCTTGGTAATTTTTTTGTTACCTCAGAATCATTGACACGCCTATTAAGGTGATTTCATTGTTACCGAGGCAACAATCGACTTGGAATACTCTGCTTGAGGCACCAGACATGGTTATTTCCTATTACCATGGGTGTGTAGAACCAGCATAAAAAACATTTCCCCTATGTGGTATTACTGACATACTTAGAGGAGGTCAGAAGCCCTTTTCACAATGATAATGTGGCTATAGACGATAAAATTCTCACAGAAAACATGTCAATGATAATATTTGCTTTAAGAAATATGTCATTTTCTTTGCCGTGAGTAAATTCAATAATGACATAGAGGCTATAGGCCAATATAAAATAGCAAATATATATCTAGATTCCCTCATATGCATACTAGAACCCCCTTTAGGCGTGATCAGATTCATGTGACAGAGATCATGAGAAGTGTAAATAATAAATAATTTCATAAATACTTACAATAATTGAGTTTATAAATTCATGAATACCCATGATAGGTCAGAAGATAGATCCAAAAATCCCCTCCATATGAGTCAGATAACAGATAATCAGTTAAGAAACCCGTATAATAAGTTGATTGACAAATCTCAAATATCTATAATTAGTCCGTGGATAATTTGGTTATCTCCATGATGAGCTCGATAATAAGTCCATAAATCTCAGTGAGAAATTAATTAATAAATCTAGAATCTCCATCCATAATAAGTCCAGATTGTTCCCAGGCAAGGAAAGGTCTTCAAACGTTCACTAAGTTCGAAGACATACACTACACTTTAGGGAATGTCAACTTCAAGTATCGTCACACCACGTAGGCGTCACGTGGCTATATTTAGACGTCATCATTTCAATCTTGACATGTCACTCTCAGTGACGTGGATCCATAATTACATTAACCTCATGTTCTAGGCATAAAAATCAAGCTTGAACATAACTTCTAAATTGAGCGTTGCGTCATTCTAACGATTTATGGGCTTGTGTATCCATCCATTCCTCAAATAAATAATAAGAATGTATATCGTTATTTTATTATTATAGTGTAAGAAAAGATAATGTTTTAAGATAGTACGTTTAAGAGAAATCTCAGACTCTGGAATAAGTCATGTGAACCCCTTTTGTTGATAAATGGCGTGGGGACTCCCCACACCTAGCAATCAGGCGTGAGGGGCTTTCCTCGCCTAAGGATGAGGCGTGGGGATTCCCGACGCCTAACACCAGCAGACACTAGCGTCTTCAGCGCCTCGGGGCCCACCTGAGAGGCTGACACTAGCGGGAGCTGATGTCTTCAGACCAGCAGGAGCTGGTGCCTTCAGACCAGCAGGAGCTGGCGCCTTCGGACCAGTACGCGCTGTGCCTTCAGACCAGCAAGAGCTGGCGCCTTCAGACCAGCAGGTGCTAGTGTCTTCACCGCCTCGGGGCCTTCCGCGAGACGTTGACACCAGCAGGCACTGACGAGGCATTAGCGCATTGGGGAGAGAGGCTCTCCCCCTTCCCCTATTTTATTAGTACACTATTTTACTTTTTTTTTTCATTTTCTTTAGAAACCACCATTTTCATTGAAAATAAGCCAGAAGCTCTGTGAAGACGAAAATGGATCAAATGTTTTCAAACCTTTCAACCATTTTCTTGAAAGATCTAAACCAAGAATAAAACACAACAACCAAACTTGTTGACCCTTTTTTGAAATACATTCAAGTGTTTGCCAACATGTGGTTTTTCTTCTACCAAGTAGAGCCTCAATAATGTTCCAGAAATGAGAAATCCATTTTCTTCACCATTTTTAAAGAATCACATCTTTGTCATGTTTTTTTACTTTCAGCCATGGCAAGAGAACGGAACTGAGTTATCGAAATTATCATTATTATTATTTTAACTATCCAAAGAAAAATGAAATCCATGACCGAATACGCAAATATACAAGAAACTCATTTTAGCCTTTTGAACATGGATGAAGGAATCAGTGGAAACATTCTTTCAAAATAAATAAATTTAAGTTCCATAAACTCATTATTCTATTTTGGGTTCCTAATTTTCATGAAGAAATCAAAGGAAAAAGAAAAAAAAATGTACTAATTGCAAGAAATAAATACACAACAGAACTTCCTCGTGGAGGCTTCTCTTTGAAAGACAACTCCCCAATAGAGTTGCCATTGTTTCAAGGATGGATTTTGAAATGGATCGGGTAATGAACAGAGAGTCGTCTAGTCATCAGAGAAGCCTTGAGAATGTAGAGGTCTAGCGTGGAGGAAAGGATGAGCATACTTAGTGGCCTAGATGGTGACAACCACCAGCAAACGCACCTTTTTGGGGTTGCCAATGAGAAGGAGAGGGAGAGAGAGCTCCCAAATATGTGTGTGAAATGTCAAAGTATATCTCCCCCCCTTAATATGAGTGTTAAGCCCCTTTATATAGAAAGATGGGGTAAACCCTAATTTTATGATGATCAATCAATGATTGTCGAGTGTATGTAAGGCCAACATATAAGATGTTGCCACTTGTCTCTAGGTTCATCCTCAATTAGAGAATGACGCATCTAAAACCTACTGAAGAGGTCATGGTGGAGGACCGACACAACGAGCCTCATCCTAAACCTACCAAGTCTTGTCACTTGACTTGACGGTTGTAGGTAAATAATCATAGGGGTCCGATCATCTTCGGAATAACTAAGCATTTTACGATAGATTCTATGAAGAACTCTCCAACCCACCCTTGAATTGTCATTACTAAAGTCAAGGTAATACTGAATAATCACCGCATCCATGTCCTCCCTATCTGTAACAGATCTCTCATTGGTCACCCATAAATTGCACAATCCTTGCTTTAATGGTCTTCCACTTCATTAGTTTATAAAGTATCTAGTATTTTGGTCTCCAACATTAACCCTTAGACTTTTTTTCAAGAAATCCCTCCACATTAATTCTCTATAAGATAAAATCATGTAAAGCATCATTTTTATAAGCTACCAAGATAGGGTCAAGAGGATTACTGCTAGACGCACTATGATTTAGCAGCATCAAGGTTGGCTTTAGCTTCAAGTGCCCTAGTAGAGATATCAGAGCAGTAGATTTATTAAGAAACTTGAGAGCCTGTTTGGTTGCTTTGAGATTCCTTAAAAGTAATAGCACAAGAACCAAAAAAGTGGGAAGACCAAGCTTAAGGCATACAACTTAGAAAGTCATCCATGTTAGACCATAAATCAAAGAATCTAAATGTAGTGGGAACCCTAGGTGATGTATCAATAAGTTTTGGAACATTAGGGTTCTGAGCATTTCCAAAAACCTTAATTGGGGAATGGCACCATAGAAGGGGAAAAAACTTATATTAGGCTAATGAGCATTTCCAAAAACCTTGCCAAACATGCTCATAATAAAATCATTGCCAAACTTATTGTTGTGCCAAGTGTATCTAGCTACAACCACCATAAGGGAGATCATCAAACTGAATAGCCTTCAAGCAAGAAATGAAGTCTCAATAGACTTCAAGCATGAAATGAAGTCCCAAATACCCTCATTCCATGCAATTGTTAGAATTGTGCCCCCAAAAGCATTAGAATTCTAATGTATTTATTAAGATATATAATTCTGATAAATAATAAATAGTTTATTCTTATGTTATGTGTTTTACATTTTTCTAAAATGTCCAAAAGCATAACAATACTTGGTTTATGTGTCTTATGAAGTTTTGACTCATGGAAACAATATATTTAAGCAAGAGTTCTGTATGATTTAAAATGTTTATTATTCATAGTCTAGTAAAGCTGAACGCTTTACCAAGATCGATTGAAGTGCATTAAGTCTATTATATAGAGTGACTTACCTTGGTCACTAGATGGAGTACCTTCTTAATGCGCTAGTGCACATGGAATGAATTGAATGGACTAATGAGTTTGACTTTCAATAAAAGTAATATAGAAAATTGTAACTCGTTGTTATTATATTATGAGTGCTCTTAATATTGAGTAAGTTATGAACTCATATTTAATGGTTCGGTTGCTTCGATATATTATGGCTGAAATTCTATGAGTTAATATAACTATAGGTGGATGACATAATTGTAAGATAGTGAAGATGGATATATTATCTCAATAGTAGAGTTCATAGGCATTTTTCACTAAGTGATATAGTACTTCTAAACAAAATCTATCTATGTGATTATAGTAAACAAATTGTATAGTATCTCTAATGGTTTAGTTAGAGATTTGATAATTTTACTTGAGGCATCGAGTATGGATCATGGTTGATCAATAGAAAGAGATTTGGAATTTAAGGAACAAGAGATGTATAAATTCACTCGATAGTACTTATCTAATTATAAAATGTATGATATTATGGAGGGGTAAAATATAATGAATAATATGTTGATGATAAATATATCAAGTAATATAATGTATGAATGGAGTTTTGTTACAATTTCATAGTGGAATAACTTATAATTAATAATCAATAAATTCGATCATAGTTTTGGTTGGTAGAGTTTGTTATTTATTCAGCCATGCATATTTTTATCTTTATAGTCCACAAGCTAGTTTGTGGGATATAGATATTATCATAGTAGTAATATAGAGATACATATTGATATATAGTTATCAACCAAGTCCGTCCTAATTTTAGTAAGGAAAAATTATTAGTTAAAAAAACTATTTAATTAATTTCATTTAAGAGATAATTTTCAGTTAATCTTGACCATTGGATTAACAGTTAATCCTTGCCACTAGAATGTTTCATTATAAATAGGAGGCTTCTCTTAGAGATACAAGAGAAGTCCAATCGGCATCATTAGTGAGAGAAGAGAAACCATGGGGAGACTAAAATCTTCTCCCTAGCCAGAAATGAAGAGAAGGATGGTTCATGAGTAGATCGAGAAATAAGAGATTAGTTGATGACCCGAGAAATAAGAGATAGATCTGAGGTATCAATTCACGGTTCAACGGCAGTGGAAAAGAGTAGCGTGGGCGACAACTCTTTTCATGGTATCCTTTGTTTGATCCGTAGTTCAAGGATGGTTCATGAGTAGATCGAGAAATTAGATCATGAAGAAAAAGAATCAATTTTTGGGGTTCACACGTAAAGGATATGATTTCTATATTCGTTCTAGCATAGATTATATTGTTTAAAAATTAGATTTTAAGATCAGAACAATTTTTCACTACATCAATCCCCTTAATTTGTATCAAAGACATGTTTTAGATCTATTTATTAAATGTCTATTACTAGAATGAATACCTTATGTATTATTTCATTCGTAGAACCCTAACTCATTTTTGTATAATTATTTTGATTTAATCTCTTTTGCATAACACCATTTAGCTTTTATGTGTACTTTTCTATTGCTTTTTAACTAAAGGGACAATCTATGAAAAAATTATTTTCCCTATAGGCCCATACTTACTTTTAATGGATTCTTGTAAAATTTTCCCGAGATAGTTAGGATTTTTACGATGTACTTTTTCAAACATGTTGGAGATATAATTGATGCAAAAAGGAATCGAAGAATGAAGGAAAACTTGTAGAGCCAGTGAAAACTTTGGTATTTTGTTCATAATTTCCAGAACTAATATTGAATTGAGTCAATTGAAAAAGCTCTAAAAAGATAATTCGAGCTTGACATTTTTGTGTTCCCCAAAGAACGCCAAATTCAAATAATTTTCTCATCAAAATTCAGGTCGAAGTTGACGCGCTTGTGAGTGACATGAATTTTCACTTTTCATGATTCGGTTTGTTTGAATGACACGAACGTCGTGATTCAGCAGATCATGGTCGACGATGGTCATCACTGAGATCTTTGGTGGCAAGCAGCGGTGGCGGTTGTGGGGCATAGGGATCAAGTATTAGCCTATCTAGAAGATCCATTCTTTTAATTTTGAATTTAGATAGGATCAGGGTTATGCAACGCTAGGGTGAATTTTAGATATTTTTCTTTTCTACCTTACTACTTTTACTTATTGTGTTTTATGCCCAACATGCTTATATAATTTTATTATATGCATATCACGTTTAGATACCATGTGACTTTAGGTTTCTAAAAAGATAAGTATTTGTGATTGCATAGTGAAAGATAAAATTAAGCATAATCGATTAGCGGCATAAAATGGCTAACCATAGAAGCATTGTTTAAGGTTTGTTTAAGATACATTTTTCAATTTTAATAATCTAGCTAGATATTTAATTTGTCATTCATTAAAAATGTGAGATTATTAAAATTTAGATAAATTTTATTAACCTGGATAATATACTAATTGAGCATGCTTGACTAGTCAGAGTAGGTTATCAAAAATTAGATTTGCTAATTACCTAATGTCACTTAGTAACCACGGTATAAAAACTCACATAATATAGAAAATCAAGTGAGAGCGGGATTCTTGATCAAAACACAGGGTCTCCATTATTGGATTATAGTAAGGTGTCAAAGTACCTTGTCTTCAATCATAGAAGCTCCCTAAAAGAGGGTATCTGAAGCATCAGATAATATAAGTATGGTCTTCGTAATGATCACTTTGATATGTGAATAACTAGGAAAGACCTGCCTAAGCAGAAGTTGTCCACTTTTCACAAGCCCGAGGGTTAATAATAATATACACTTGACTTGGTTTTGTAGTATTCCGCCTAATTAGCTCCTATTACTTATTTTGAGAGAACGAAGCTTAACATTAGTTAGTTACTAGGTATCAATACCCAATTAGTAGGATTACTAGGCATTAATACCATATTAGTAACTAATTAGATTGAACTATCCTACCTAGTTTTTAAATGTGTGAAATGTCTAAGCGTGTGTATGTTTATGAGAATTGGGATTTCATTGTGTAAATTGCATGTTAATTTTTTGAGTTTCTATTTTCATGTTAGGATGCATGCTTAAAATATAATATGCAAGTAATAACTGGGATTTTTTTATTCAGTATTTTAAAATGTCATCCATGACCCACTTGCATCAATTTGGAAAGAAAATAAACACAACATCACAAACTATGTTGGCTAGAAACGTAACCTAGACATCATCTTATATGTTGAGGGAATTAAGTATGTTCTTATGGTTCCTTGTCCTCCACCTCCTAATGATAAGTCCTCTAAGGATGAGACTGAAGCATATTCCATGTGGATTAGGAAGTATGAGTGAACATGTTGCTACATATTAGCTTATATGATCGACGTGTTGTGACAGCAAAATCAGTGTCACAGATGATGATATTATGATTGACTGAGTTAAGAGACGACTTCAGATGGCAAAGAATATATGAAATGTCCCACCTAGTGTGAATGTGAAGCAAACTAATACTTTTCTTAGGCCTAAGACTAAGCCCAAAAGATGATGAAGAAGAAGGTTTTATGCAATGGTAGTTCAAGAAAAAGGGAAAGAGCAAGGGTAAGTGCAAAGGATTTCCATTACGGTAAGATAGTCATTAGAAAGAAAATTGTGAATCTTTCCTAGAAAGAAGAACACAGTTACATGGTTCATCTATATCATTGAGTCATGATTAGTTGGTTACTCTACCAGTCTTTTATATCAAAATCTACAGTTGTTATGGTATTAAGATGAACTCGGTTTAACCTAACACTTTTAAGGTATTATTTTAAGAGTATCTTTAGTAAATATGTAAAGTTTCATCATTTTTCGACATGGTTTGCTTACTGAAACATATTTAGGAACGATACTGCTAGATTTGAGAAAAAATAGTTTTCTTTGATAGACTAATTTTCATGTTTTGACAACCCAATCCACTTCATAATATTACGAAATTAATTATATAAAGCTCTGAAATATTTGACATCACCAAGTAAGAAATTAAAATTTCTTAGGAAACCCTAGCTTAAGTTGTGTCAGTTTTTACTGAGTCAACGCTTAGTGTTAGTTTCTATTTTTGCATACTGTATTGTACTGATTAGTATAGTGCTATTTGCTTCAGGAGTTTCACTTTCATAATTTCTTAACCGGGAGATCAGGTAAGTGAAATCTTACATATGTAACTGTGTGATTATTATTCGGTGTCTGAAAAATCGTAGAATATAATTCTGATTTATTTCCTTGTTTGGTTATTATTTTGTGATGTATTCGTTGTGTTGTGGTACTTTATTCTAGATGATAATGTACTTGTATGATTCTGAATCTTAGCAAGGAAATAAGATATAGGATATGAAAGACTATCGTATGATCTCGTAAAGTAAAATACTATGTGTCATTAGAGTCACGTACCCACCAACTTTGTTATTAATTGTCTTGTCTTTTGGGAAAGGTTTATGTGTTACCTCGTCCTTCAGGAGAGGATTTGTGAATGTGTTCTAATTAGTTTTGTGGGAAGGCATATTTGCAACTGTTTCCACCCTTTCGAAGATGTGGAATGGTACTCGTGAGAAAAGTCACTTGTACATACATTACAACTAACAAATCTTACCGACGGGTATTTCTGTTCTGATCTGGGTGTGGTGACGAGCTCTAACAGAAGTTGGCCAACGTCTCTATAAGGAAATATATGATTGATCTGAACGAATGATAATTTTTGCATGTAATACTCTTAAAATGAAATGACATGACTTGTATGTGAGTGCTTTGTGTGATGTTATGTATGTACCTATTTACTTACTGAGTATATTTTCTTACTCACTCTGTTTTATTTTTAAAATTTTCAGATGAAGGATGCTTTCATTTTGGATGAAGTCTTGAATCTCTGGCACGGGACTAAAGTCAAAGTCACTTTGGAAACATTAGAAGTTTTATTTTATTTTGTTAAAGTTTAAACAGTCCAACTCATAAATCATAGACTAACAAATATACATGACATACACAACATGCGTGAAGTTTTCATCTTAATCAATCAAAGCAGTTTGTAAAATGCTACTTGAATTTATCCCTAAAGGAAGAACGCTTTCTTATCATACACTCTTATTCTTTGAATGAATGAATAAAAAAAAATTAGACTCCTAAACTAGCCTTCTCTCTATCTTCAAAGACAGAAAGTACACATCACAGAAAAACCCAAAAACAGAAGCAGAAGAGGAAATATTGGTAGATGGCTACCAGATTAGCAGCAAAGTAAGCTTATAATACCTTTTAGCACAATAGGGTCAGAAAAGTGGTGGCTCACCTGCAACATAAATTTTTTAAACCTAGGTGAATTCACTGGACGAAGGCAAAAGGAAAGAGATAGAATACGACGGTTTTTCAGGCGTATAGAAAATCTCATGATCATCTAGCCTTGGTCCTCTCATCATCTGATTCCCAAAAGGAAGAACTGAAGAATTCATTGTTTGGGACTGGGCACGACCCTTCTTCTTTCTTTAGATTATCTTCTTTTCCGGATGTGGATTGAGCATTTTGTTGAGTATTGTTTTTACGCTTGTTAACCTTCATCTTTTTTACCGGACAACTGGATGCACGAATCTTGTTCTACCACTCCTCCCTTTCTTTAAAAGGAAAGAACTCTAGTGAATGGCTAAGAGGAAGTACCTTTTTCGACATGTCCTTGATCTTCTGGTGAAGTGGCAGTAATGTGCAATCCCTTTTTCAACCAAGGATACTGAGTTTGACCGGGGAGAAGGAATCTATCTTGGCTGTCTAGCTATGACTAAAAAACCTACTTGTGATAACTCGACACTGGAAGCTTTGATGATAAGCACACGACCATAAGCTGTCTTTGCTTATTTCCTTGCTTAGCTACCCTCGAATGGCTTGGTACGCGCTTGCCGGACCCTCACCCCTATTAGTTTGGATGTCGATCAGTGGCCTATTTGAGGAAGTCCCTGTTGTGGATTGGATGATGGATAAACCAGCAAGTAGGGTCTTGCCTAGGTTAAACAGGCAACTAAAGGGCATAGCTCAATGAAAACGTAAGGTTTGCTCCAGCCTATGAAAGGAAGGATGGTCCCAGACCTGTTTGACCTACCGTTAGCTTTGCTAAAGAAGTACTACCAGGGTAAGGACAAGTAGCATAGCACAGCCCTCACCGATGTGAGTGACTAGACACCACATCTCGATGAAATGAAAAAAAGAGAACCAGATTGTGATCAAATCCCTACCCGATTCCCCAGCTTTTTAGGGGGCCTCAGCCTAGACTAACTACAACTACATCCAGGCGATACTTTTTCTATTATCACGACATGGAATCGGGGACTGTATTCAGTATAAAGGTGATTCTCTTTCTTTCTGAACTATCATTGTCTTTAGTGGGGTCTTTTTACGCCCATATGCCACTCCTTTAGCTAAGTTCCAAATTTAACCTAACCGGTCACGGCATCTTGTTTGTTGATATTTATTGAGGAGTTTGATGAAGTTTAGCTGACTGAATCTATAAACCGTCAAAGTCACCGTCACTGGTACTTTTTTGACTCTATAGGCAGGTATAAGTATTGGTGGAGCTTGCGTAATGTAGTAGTAGTTAAGGCTGTATTCAAGTAACGCTTTTATTCTTTTTTTAAGATCTAACTGAAGTACCAAAGACGAACGGGGCTCCTAGGCCGGGACGGCTGGAAGAATGGTTGGATCCTTGCGCCAGAAGCGAGACCCGAAGGGTTCGCTTCTGGCGGTTAGCTTCTAGAAGTAGATAAGATAATAGGCTAAGCCATTCTGAGCTGGAAGGAAAGAAAACTAGTCAGCACACTGGTCGAGGTGCTCAGTAGAAGACCTTTCTTTCACCTCACGTAATGCCCCATTTTTCTTTTAATAAAAAAATGAAAAAGGAAAAGATTACCCTATCAATAAGTCAAGTCAAGAATAATAAGAGAACTGGAGGAGCTTGCCAGGATGGCTTGGTAAGCAAGCAACCAGATATATAGGCGCCAACTCCCAGTTCTTTCTCTTCTTTCTTTTTTAGTTTAGTGACAGTTCATCAAAACAATTGTCCAAGATTACTAGATCGAGCATGCGACGCGCATAGTCTTAAGTTCAAGAACGGGTTGTCTCCTCTTCAACATTTCTACTACTACTTCCTTGCCTTACTTTTTCAGAGATCTCCTTGTTCTCTTCCCAGATTTTCCTCCATGCCTTCGCCGCCTTCTTCATCATCTTGTTCCATCCTTCAGGGATGTTCGGTAGGTGTCTGGGGCTCGACCAAAAGATGTTCCTTATCTGATAACAAAGCTGATTGGTCGAGCCCTTTAAGTAATAAATTTATGACCTTTCATGATGTAGATCAAAGGAAGAAGAAGCTTTTCATCTCCTTGATAGTTGGAAGTTCTAACATTTTCTGACCCAAAAGAACAATCCCTATCACTGCTGATCTGCTCACCTGCAATGCTTTGGGCCCAGTCTTCTCTATGCATGTATTTAAGAGAGAGACCCCTCTTTCCTCGAATCATTTCGCAATACTTATATGAATACTCTCGTCCGTGCACATACACATAAATTAAGAATTTTTTGCTTCAAAAACTCTATCAATTTCCTTGATTAACTTGATTTTACTTGGATTTAGGATAGCGGTTGGATCCACCTCTAAAAGGAATTGAGGTGTTAATTCCCAAAAGGAAAGAAGCCCTAAAAGTAAGGAAAGACTAAAAATTAACTCACCCTTTACTAAGATAATAGAAGAAAGGTCTTCTATTGAGCACCTCGACCAGTGTGCTGCCTTAACATGCAGAAAGAGTGAATCTATGAATAGTGTTAATTCCCTTTACCTCTAAAAAACTTGTAAGATGCTATTCTCAATGGAGTTGGTTTCAGAAGAAAAAACTGACTAAAAAAACTTCCAACCAGCATCTCAAATTGCATCTTAGTCTTCGACCCATCTTCTAGCTGGATTTTCCTGATCATCTGTCTTCTATGATTATTTTTAGCAAGAGTGTGAAAGAACTTAGTGTTCTTATCACCTTCCTGGAGCCACTGAACTCTTTCTTTCTTTTTCCATCAAGTTTTTTCCATGCAAAGCAATCTGTCAAAATCTTTTCGAGCAGCAGTTCAAAAATGGAAGGTAGACTGGTCGATCATATTCTTGATTCATTTCTCACCGAGAGAGAGCTTACTTAAGTTTTCGTATAGAAAAAACTTCTATCTGTTCTGCGCTATTCATTCTTCCAGTTGTCTCTTTCAAACCGGGCGGCAACTGCAAAAGCTGCTTTAGTTTGGGATTAGGAAGGGAGAAGTTTCGACGGCCCTAGCCGAATCCGTACGGACAGCTGTATCCATCGGGCATCCTTGCCTTTTTGGGGTCCTCCTAACGCCAGTTGAGGGGGACTGGCCCAGTCCCACAGAAGGTGAGCTCCATTGGTTGTTGAGGGCCCCGCGTTTGATTGGATGGAGACATATATATAGAAAGTCTTCAGTGGGGGTGGTTGTAAATCACTAGGTTCAATGAGTATTAAAAAAGGTGCTAACGGCAGTGGGACTGCTGCGGGTAATGAGAAGCTTAAAAAATGAAGGAAGAAAGACTTGTTGGGAGAGAAAGATGTTATATAAAAGGTGCTTTTCAAGCCTGAGTTGAATTGAAGGGGCCCGCCTCACCTCTCCCCTTCCCCACTAACTCTCGCTGGAATGAGTGGGCCTCGAACGATTTATACACTTTCTGGAAAAAATCTCGTGGAGGATGTGGGTCCTTTCTCTTTTAGATCTTGGATCATTTTCATTGTGCCATTTCCCTTTTGTCGAAAATGAGGACATCTTTAGGTCGGTTATCGTCGTGCCTAAAGGACTCCTCAGTGTATTTAGTTTGGTCATTCAAATACTCTTTCTTTGAAGGTGTAGGTGTCTTTTAAAGTAGGATTTTCGATCTCAGTTCTACAATGATTATTTATGCCCCTCCTCTCACGGAAGAACCAAGCAAGGGATAAGCGCGCTAACGCGAAAGCCTTTACACGGTAGGCTAGAGAAGTAGGGCAACCCTTTGATTGCTTCACGCGCATACATTTTCTTAGTTACCTCGAGTCTCTTTAGACTCGAAACTCACGTTTTCATTTAGCAAAATCGGCCATTCTTGATGATTCAATCATAACCAGAAAGATATATCCTAAAAGAAAGGCCTTTTTTGAGACAAAAGAGGCGTACGTATCTTCTTCCCTTATCAGAACGCTTTGACCCTTTGCCCATAGTTACAGAGATTCCAGATTCGGGGGAATCAATAGAAATAATTTCTTTTTGAGTAGATAGGAAAGATTACGACTCTTTCCGATAGATAACCAAAGAGTGGACAGGAGCAAACCAGTGACCCCTTCCATATGAACTAGCTAGCCAATAAGATTAGCTACCCGGAGCTTTAACCCACTCCATTAGTAGGTCAAATGATGCCATAGAAGACCTTTCTTTCACCATACGCCTATTAAAAAGGGCCTCTTTCTGCATGTTAAGGCAGCACACTGGTACATTTTCATTGGCCACTAAGACGAACCCCAAATGTCATTCGCTTTTGCTTCAAACGATCTGGCTAATTATATATATATATATATTATACTTCTATTATAAAGGCGAACCTATAGGCCGTTTTTAGCGCGTTTCCAAAGGTCACTGGTTAGGTTGACTTTGACTTTGGAAACGCTACTAAGGATCGGTTGAAGCATCTGACCGGGCTCTGGAGATGAATACCGAAAGAGCTTACCGGATGCACCATCAACCTCAGACAGCTCGAACTGGTGTGGGAAGAAATAAAAGAAAAAAATGTAGTGGTAAAGCAAAAAGTAAATACCAATGAAGACCAGACCTAGAATTTAAAAGAATAAAACGTAGTAGCCTAGTCGGGGAGGGAGATTCTCCATCTCCACTCCTGTTATGTATAAAGAAAATAAAGTGGAAAACTACGCTTCAAAATCAAGCCAAAAAAATGAGCCTTTTGAAAGGTCCTACTTTTCTTGACCCACTCAAGCCATGAAAGTTACCTTTTTAGAAAACATGGCCTCTGAGACTGGTTGATTGAAGAGCTGTTAACAAAAGGGCGAAAGGCAGGATTCACAAGAAAATAGCCGTGGACGGATGGAAAGACCGAAAGAAAACATCCATTTTTTTGAAAAGGCAAAGATGAATGTGGATGGATTGAGCCAATGTTTTCAAAAGGCCAATACTATAAGTTGATTCCACTTCTGTCACGTAAATTCAGTTGTGGTGTAATTTCACTCTGTCGGTGACAACCTTCTACTCTACAGTGGGATAATCTAGTTTGGAAGGCTCTTCTTGAGCAATGACTCTTAAGGATGTGCATCTTTGACTAAATGGTTAATGAATCTTTAATAGTCAAAGTCCTAGAAAGGACCGGACACCGCAAACTGGTCGTTATTGGAGTCACCATTTCTGTAATTTCCAGTAATTGATTCGGGTCTCTTTTGAATCCATCTTTTCATACTATATATCCAAAAAACTTCCCTTGGTTTATTATAAGCTTACTCTTGGTAGGATTCCAGGAAAATTTGGCCTTTTTACTTATATACCAAACCTTTACCTGTGGAATTGGTGTTTAAACCATTTCGAAACCCGGGGTAGAAAATATGATAATACAAGGAACTACGCGTTCTATGATTATATAAGCAAGAAAGAAAGAGAAAAATCTATTAATGATGCATTTTGGTTCAATCCTCCTTTTATTTTTCTTTGTTTTCTCGTCTTGACAAAAAACTGGAATAATAAGTAATAGCATCAATTATAGAAAAATTCCATCTATCGTGACTGATTCAAGGTATGTTTGCACGCTTTCATATAGAGAGGAACCCTTGATAATAGACCTTATTTGACGCCTATAGATGAAATAGAAAAATAAATAAGTAGAGGATGCTAATTTGAATGGGGATTTACAGAAGAATTTCCAGTCTTATTTTAGGCGTACCTAGGGAGGGAAAGATCCTAAGCGTAGGACACGAAAGAGGGCATATAAGAAAAGTGATCCCAGCTCGACTCGGATATCGAATAAAAGTGAATTTGTGTGTAACCAACTCCAGCTCCGGGAATCCATAGATGGATTTTGAAGAGTAAAACGTAATCGAATGAATTGATGCCGTCCATGCCAATGATTGAGTATGAAATATGAGCTTAGACCGTTATGTGAGCTTACCTGCGCTAGCCTCCCCGCACGTGCTGATGTCCACCTCGCTCCTCTATTTGCTTTCTGGCATATTCCAAAAATTCCTTATTTTAAGTAAGGTCTCATTCAATAGCCCCTATGAAATAACTCATTTTTTTACATGTGGATCTACCTCTCGTTTGAGATCTATGATCTTTATTGCTTTAAGACATCCTGTCCTCTTGTTAAAGAAATACGACCGACGATACATGCAGATATGTAAGATGCTTGATAGAGGTTCCCTATATTGGAGTGTGGAAGTGGAAGTCTCTATTTACATAACATAAAAGATGGTAATGAAGGAAAGATGCCCAACCCATGCATCCCGAGCAGAGAGCTAACCTGGAATGGGATGTATTTGAATAAAAGAACAAACTCAACAAAAGAACTACAATTGAAAGAAGAACAACAAAAAACAAGATCTTTTTTTATCAAAAAATGAAATGGGAACCGTAAAAAGTGAAACAAAAAGAGAAAGATTGAAAGCGTAAAAGGCTAACGTAGCGGATTTGCTGATATGCTTGTTTTACACATTTATGACTCTCTTTGATATTCTTTATGGATTAAAATATTTACTCACACATACTGCAGTGTATTGTTGTCAACTTAAATAGTAGGACCTACCAGCAATAAGACGACTACTCCCTCCACCCCACCTGAGACTCAAAAGTGGACCATGGTGGAAGACAAGTCAAGTGCCTTATTTTATTGTGTCAGCACTTCGTCTTCCTGAGGTGTTGCAGGGAGTACCCATGAAAGTCTCAGCTCGATAGACTCCGGATGTAAAGAAAACCATCCGTAAGTCACCAACTAGATCGGATAAGAGCTCAATTCCAAAGAAGATTGATAAATGAGAGAGCCCTACAGTCTCATCAAGGTTAGCCCACGATCATAATGAAGGGGCAGGCAATCGGTCAAAGGTATCCCCAACTCATAATTCCAGCAAACACCAAGAAGTATCCATTCTTAACACAAAGAAACCGTCGGAGTTGGGGATTGTCCTCCTCACTGAATCAAAAGAAGGTGGCTCTATCGCTAAGCAGGCCAGTAAAAAGGACACCAAATGTCTAAACAAGACAAAAACCAACTATATGCTTAACATAAACTTTTCGGTCCTCCCTCTAGCACACAGGGATCGGCCCTATGCATCGGGGATGAAGCGTAGTGGTCACTTTAGCTTGTTGTAGACAAGGAGAAGGACTAGCATTGGTATCGTCATGAATGGATTGATGAATCAATGTATTGAGAGCAGATGGAGCTGGATCATTTATGAGCAAATCTGTGCTCTAAATATCAATACAATTATTCTACTGGGAGTGGTTATTTCACTGATAATTAACTCAATCGAAATTTGTTCCATTGCACGTATGGTCATACTTCTCACCTACTAAATCTCTTTACGTTCCCCAACACAAATGAAAAAAAACACAATGCAACTTTCATACCCCCACTTCCCTCCACATTTCATCAAGTGGTCATGCTAGAGATATAAAAAGTCATGGATAATTTTGAGATGATAGCCTTCTATATGGGATAAGATAATTCCTATTATTTTACTATTCTCTTTTCTTCTCTTAATTGAAGAAATAATAGGAAAAGAAAACAACAAGTAAAAAAAGAAGTCAGAATCCCCTGGTACGATTTCATTCAACATTTTGTTCGTTCGGGTTTGATTGTGTCGTAGCTCTATAATTCAGATCAGGTTTCTCGTTGGTTGAACTGCATTGCTAATATTGACCCTAGAAAAGAAATGGTAGGTACAGCTAGTCCGTGAACATCTAACCATCGCACTGTAAAAATTGGATAGGTTTTATCTATAGTCATGGGGTCCTCCTAAAAAGATCTACTAAATTCATCGAGTTGTTCTAGATCAATATGGCCAGTTATTAATGGAATTCCTTGAGGATCAGGCGTCTCAGGGGGTGAATGAGTCTCAAGAGGTGTCGGGGGGACTTGTTTGTGCGCTTCTAACGAAGATACCTCAGCGAGATCCTGAGCATTGTTTGGGAAAGTCAAGAGAGCTTAAAGTGTGTCCAAGGATTTGTCATCCGATCTGGATACACTCAAAATTAATTATAAAGGATAAGGCACCAAAACCAGGGCCAATGTTGGAAACAAAGTAGACACGAAGAGCGGCCAATTAAAGGGAGAGCACTAAGTTACTTACATTACGGCACTTTCAGGCACCATTAGCTCACGAGCTCTTTTTCATTTTCATTTCTTCATCGGGCTTGGACCATGTCTCCCAATGCGTAGTCAAGAATCTGTGAACCGACGATTGGTAGAAACCGCTGTATAGATGCTATGACGTGAAATCCAAGAGAAAGGATATGCTCAGTCTGGTGCCCACACATCTGTCCCTAGTCCCAGACTTCTCTTATTAACCGAGACATCAATACGACTTGTCCCAAAAAAGATCATGCTACCAACCACCCTTATGCATTTTATGGTCCCCCCTAAGCCGAGGGGTGCTTGTGGGGGGGGGGAGGGGGTGTGCCACGACGAAACAAGGGAATGAAAGGACGTTTTGCGTTGGAAGCTCTTTACCCTCCCCATAATGAAGGCTCTGTTGTCTTGGGGAGCGTTGAAGTTTGCTTCTTCTCTAGAGTTTTCTTGGTTATCAATATGACTTGTCCTTAATAGAACCAATCTGATTCTCTGAACAATCAAAATTTCGTACTTCTGTCGGATCCTCCCATTCTCCTGATCGAGCTAGTGTAGGTAGATGTTGCTTGGTAGGGCCGATAGTAGTACACTGTGTGGGACGGAGCAGTAAGGGCCCTTCTCACCTCCTACGAGTCGTCCGACGGAAAAGACTTTCTGAATGGAGTAAAAGAACTTGGGATCATTGATCTCTTCCTTAAAGATTGAGATGAGTCGATGTCGGTCGATGGTATGAAAACACTTCCTGTCTAACGATCCATATACCAGTCATGAACGATAATGAAGCCAAGAGAGGCAGAAGCAGTAGCTTCTAGGATGAAGCCGAGCCACTAGTGGAGTGGAGAATGAGGCATACTATACGTATACTAGATTAGTAACCGATGAAATACCAAAAAAAAACTTCACACCATTTCAGTGAACTATTGAAGTTATCAGTGTGATTGATCCGACAAGTACCAAGGGCTTTCAGTACACTTCTTTATTTATTTCTGAATTAGCTTGCGACAAATCCTAGAATTAGTATGAGTTCGTTGACCGCGTAAGGGCGATCCATCTTGATGATGAATTCCACGATAACAAGAAATAGAAATGAATCGTTCGATGTCTACTTGTTCTCCCCTCTTCAATTCCCAATGAACAATATGATCTTGATATATCATTTGTTCAATTTAGTCGATCTGATACTCAGTTAACTCTTTTATCATTATGTTCCCACTGATACCTAATCGATAACGAACCTGAATGGCTTTTTAGGTCCAACTCCATCAAATTTTGTTGAGGCAATTCTTACTTGTTTATCGAACTTGCTTGCGCACTTCTTTACAGTGTTGTTCTCTACTGCATCTTATCCAGGACCCGATGCTTCGTCTCTTGTTACTCTTTCAGTTGATGCACTTTGCCTAGGAACCTTTTTCTCTTATTACTTAAGTACCAACCGATGGAACGGGGTCTCCCTGCGCTTCAGATAGGGACAAAGCTCAAAACTCCCCAGCGAATGAGGTAAAGATAGAATGAACGGTTGGTTGGGCAATGATTCCAATTGAAGTACCTCATCAGTCTCTGGTGCACGTTGAGCTTTTTTCTTCCTTTCCATCTTTAAACCCACCTCCCTATACTGCGAAGTTCTTTTCATAATGAGTTGAAAAAGCACTAGAATGAACACCATCTGAAGCTATGGAATTATAATGGAAGTGAGTTCGCATTAGTCACTTCGTTCAGTCTTGAGGACCCCACTCACTACGTTCCCAAAGCTCACTTCACTCTCCAGGGCATGTTTGGCAACTTACTAAGATAAGATCGGTATCGCTCTGCCTTGAGGGCCCTTCCTTTGGTCGTTGGCTTGCTCTGGTTCTCTTGTGCCTTGATGGCACTCGGTAACTAGTCAGTGTCATTGCTTCTCAATGCGTCGCTCCCATCTATCTCTAAAGCACCGAAAGCTAATACCACATTTCCTTCTCCTACCTCGCCGTTCCGACACAGGTACGGAAGACATGGTCCAAGCCCGGTGAAGAAAGGCACCGGCCCCCATTATCACCGCCATATGAGGGAGAGAATTCCTTGGTGCCTCCTCAATCACCGTAGGCCTGGTCTTTTAAAGGGCATGGTCGTAATTATCTATCTGAATCAATCTTAGCAGTGGTTTCATTGTAGCGGTGGTTTTTTGAAGGGCATAAACCATGGGAATGTCGGTCACAATTATCTATCTGAATCAATCTTAGCGGGGGTTTTTTGAAGGGCATGGTCGCAACCATTCGCAACGCAAATGAAGGCTCGGGAGTCCAGGCATGAATTTTTCTTAGTTTCATTGTAGATCCAAGGATCTAACATAGCGTAAGACAGAGCCCACTGCCTTTGCTTTATAGCTCATCTCCTCTCAGGCGACCCTCTCTCCGTATTGTAGAATAGTACTCTCAAATTCCTCAACTCAGGTCCGAGGGGAAAATCGCTCGTAGAATATAGAAAGTGTGTCGTTCCTGATTTATAAGATTCTATAGTAGCACTAGTATATTATTTTATTTCACTTAGCCTGCCTCTCCCATGACTTTCTGGACCAAGCAACCCGGATCTGCCCTCGAGAGTCTCTCTACATTTTGGGAGCAGAGCATGCAAAATCGAGCAATGGATCTTAGACTAATTCTCTTTTGAATGGAACGACTCTTTCTATTTTTGTGCTGGCATTTGAGTTATCTCTCATCCTCTTTCAATCGACACAGAGAGCTCTGGTGGCCCCGGCTTCTGCCTCTATCAGGCGGCGACAGCCCCACTTCCACAGCCACAGTATCGAGGCTGCTCCATAATCCACACTACAACCAATCAAAATTTTCTCCAGATCGATATATGATGCTAAACTAAAACCAAGATAGAGAGAGAGGGCTGCCCCTTTGTTGGATCATCGAGGCAAAATCACTCATAGGAATTGTGCTTATTCCCATGTTCTTTCTAGTCTCGTTTAGTTTTGAGAGCTTCCCCCTCCCCGTCCCTTACTCGTCTTTTGACAGCCGTCATCCTGGATTTTTTTTCGTCTGTCGAGGAAAGTGTATCACCTTTTTACATTAATTCTTAGAAAAATTTCCTCGGATCTTTATAAAATAGAATGAAAAGTCGAGGTAGAAGTACACACAAAAGGAGAGAGGAAAAGTAGAAAGGGGCTATATAGGTATAGTACAGAGTTTAAGGGGGGAATATATATATATATATATCACTTTTTTGGGGGAACCGAGTAAAAGGGAAGGAGATATGGAACGTATGAGTGGCGATAAGTTCAGCGGTGCTATCAAAAACTGCGTTCTATGTGTTATCAAAGCCACTCGTCCCTTCTCATTTCCTTTCACTCAAGGTCTAACCTCGCGTAGCTAATGAAAGGGAATACCTTAAAATATAACCTAGCTAAGGCGCACAGAAATACCCGATGGAAAAGTGAGTATCGAGCTAGGGTTTATGGCATTAACTAATAAGGATAATGAGGGCATAAATGAGGTAAAGGCTATTTCCTCTTTGAGCTTGGAGACAAACTCCAGCACCCACACGTTGCATGCTGATTTCGAGAGCAGCATTGATTGAGATGAGGAGTTTCCCCCTTTTTCCCTCTCTTATTTAAACTAATAAAGGAGTAGGTGAGGCTATTTTGGAGAATTCGGTCTTCAAAGACGTTAAGGCAAGCTTGGAAAAAATTAAAGATGTTGACATGTCACGGAGGTAAAGGATGTAGAGGACGATTCTTTTGTGAAACCTACCTCTATTATTGGGCATGAATATGACAATAGGGAAAACAATGAAAGGAAATGGGTGGATAGGGTTCGAAGCTCCGATGTCCCCTTTGTGCTAAACTGTGAGAAACCTACAAAGGATTCAAATGGGAAGTGCATTATGGAGGATGTTGTTATTAAAGGACTTCAGACTTGGCAAAACATATTGGTTAGCCATTTTCTTGGTAAAAAACATGCGTTTAATAGGGTTCATAATGCTGCATTTCAGATTTGCGGTAATAGAGGACTGGAAAATATTTCTGAAGATGATAATGAGTTCTTCTAATTCAATTTTTTTTCTCAAGAACAAAAGGAAAGCACATTACATGGTGGCCCTTGGAATTTGTTAGGTGTTCCTCTCATCCTCAAGGAGTGGAACCCTACAACCAAGCTATCAAAAGATATCACCCGTGTGCCTATTTAGGTCAAGCTATGGAACATTCCTACTTTCTTGTGGTCCCAAAAAGGCATTAGAAGCATATGTAGCATCTTGGGGAATTAGGTTTGTGCAGACTCATTCACGGCTGGATGTTCTAAGCTTTCCTTTGCAAAGGTTTGTGTGGAGATTGATTTGGACTCAAAACTCATTGATTTTATTGATTTGAATCTTGAATAGTATGGAGTTTATGATGTCAGGGTGGATGTTGAGTACCTAGGTTTCCCTAAGAACTGCTCTAAGTGCAGGGTATTTGGGCATGGTTGTCTTCAAGTGAGGAAGCCTATTGCCCTTGCCTAAAAGGTGCCTAAACCTAGTAAAAAATAATGGGTCCAAGTCACTAGGAAGGTTAAAGAAGTGGTGGATGAGCCTAGGGTGGATATTCCAAAACCATCTTACTCTAGGCTGTCGAGTCTCTCGATGATGCTCCAGTTGAAGGTGTCCGTACGTCCCTTCAAGATCTAAAGCTCCCTGATTCAATGAGTATGGTGGATAAGAGTGTATGTAATATTGAGTAAAAATGGCATATTTAATTCATTAGGAGAGTGAAAGCTTATTGGAGATTTATAATGTTGAAATGGTACATTTTCCTCTCCTAAACTTTGGAGATGAGATATGAGTCTAACTCTCATAGAAACTCAACCTCCCAAGGGAATATCAGTGCAAGGCAGAAGTAGAGATTGAGAGTGCTTCCCCACCCTCTAAATCATTTTTATGCAGAAAACCTTGTTGCATGGAATGTTAGGGGCTTAATCAGTCTAATTAAACATTCTGAAGTGAGAAGGTTTGTGAGGAAGTTATATGGCTTACTTGAGACTCGAGTGAAGATCAAACATTTCTAAAGGTTTGTCAATTATGTGTTTCCTACTTAGAGCTATCTTAATAATTATTCTAAAGACCATTTAGGCAGAATTTGGGTTACTTGTGATTTTGCTAGTTTTGATATCTCTGTGTTTTTTATGTCTGCCCAATTGATTCGTTGCAAGGTTGTGAAAAAAGATTCTGCTACTAATTTGTACCTTTGTTTATGTTGTTAATAGTCCCATCTTAAGGAAGAGATTGTGAGATGATTTGATTATGTTTCATTCTTCTAACTCCTCTTTTCCGTGGACTATTCTTTGTGATTTTAATGAGATTATTCATCCGGATGAGAAGCAAGGAGGTGTGCCTAATTGGGATGAGGGTATGAAACAGTTTGCTCATTATCTTAACTCTATTGAAATGTGTGATTTGAATTTTACTAGAGCTTATTTTACTTGGTGGAATCACCAAGTTGGCCACACTAGTATTCATACTAAGATTGACAGGATTTTGGTTAATTCGAAGTGGCACTCTACCTTTCATAGATCAATGGCTTTTTTTCTCCCCTCACTTGCTAATTCATAGCCCTACTGTATTGAGGTTCTATTCGGATGCTTAAAGGAAAAAGCCTCATTTTAAGTACTTTAATTATTGGGCCAATATTGATGATTTTTATGACTTGATTCAGCAAGCTTGGAGCTTAGATGTCTATGGCACTATTATATACAGGTTAGCTCAGAAGTTGAAGACAATTAAGCTTGCTCTAAAATATTTCAATGCATCTCATTGCAATGACATTTCAAGAAGGGTTCATGAAGTTAGATTGAATTTAGAGGCGGCTTAGCAGAGATTAGATTTCTATCCCCACCGGTTTAAAACTTAGCAGGGCGCTAGTTTGTCCTTCAAAGCTTATCATTCTTGGAAGCTAGCTGAAGAAAGCTTCTATATGCAAAAGTCTAGGAACTCTTGGCTGAATCTTGGTGACGATAATACCTCCTTCCTCTTTTAGTCTGTCAAAGATCACATAAAAAAAATCAAGCTTCAACTTCCTTATCAATGATCAAGGTACAATTGTCACTGATCCTTCTGCTTTTGAGAATTTAATGGTCAGTTTTTATCAAGATTTGCTCGGAAAGAAACTTCCTATCCCCAACATCAATTGGAGCATTCTTGATAGTATTCTTTCTCATAAAGTATCTCAGATTGACAGGGTGAAATTAATCCATCCATTTACTGCATAAGAGGTTAAAGTAACTTTCTTTACTTTTAATGATAGAAAAGCCCATGGCCTTGATGGTTTTAATGCTAGCTTCTTTAAAAGAAACTGACATATTATTGGTGATGATATTTATGTTGTTGTGTTAAAATTATTTCATACTGGTGAATTGCTTCAGTTGTTTAAAAATACTGCTATCACGTTAGTGCCCAAAGTTAGCAAACCTAGCAGAGTAACTGAATTTTGACCTATTACATGTGATAATTTGTTCTATAAATGCATTAATTCTTTGTTAGAAAAAATATTAAGATCTAGTTTGTCGGGCTTAATCAGTTTGAATCAGACAACTTTTGTTCCAGGGAGAGCTATTTCAGATAATAACCTTATTTCTCAGGAGCTATTGAGAAGTTATCATAGATATTCTTTCTTCCTTAGATTTGCTATTAAAGTGGATTTACTTAAAGCTTATGATAGTGTAGGGTGGTTTTTTCCTTGGTCAAGTATTGCTCAGTATTAGTCTCCCCTCTAGATTTGTGGACTGGGTGATGGAGTGTGTTACCACTCCTTCATACTCTATAAATATCAATGACAGTCTTCATGGTTTCTCCTTATCTCTTTGTGATTGTTATGGAGGTTCTTACCAGGATTATACAGACTTGTACTTCCTTGCCTGGTTTCCAGTTTCATTGGAGGTGCAAAAATGATCAAATTGTTAATCAATGTTTTGTAGACGATTTGCTTATTTTCTGCAAAGGGTCTTCCTAAGCTGTTAAGGTGATCATGGAGGAACTGGACCTCTTCAATACTTTATCTAGGCTTAGACCTAATGTATTCTAGAGCTCTATCTTCTTTTTTACAGTGTTTGAGGAGGAGATAGACAACATCCTTGCCCTTACAGGTTTTTCTAATGGCACTCTTCTAGTTAGATATCTTGGCTTCCTCTTATTTCTACTAAATTGGGGAAGACTAACTGTGAGATTCTTGTGGAGAAGAAGGCTAAAGCTGGGGAGAACAAGCATCTTACCATTGCTGACAGGTTGCAACTTATTAGAGCTATCATTATCTCCATTCAGAGTTGTTGGAGTAGCCTCTTATCTTTCCTAAAAAAGTGATGAAGATGATCAACTCTCTGTTGAGGAATGCTTTATGGACTGGCAAGACCGAACAATGTTCTGGTGCTAAAGTGGCTTGGAGTAAGGTTTGTTCTCCTTTCAGTGCAGGTGGTCTTAATCTCAAATATTTGTCCATATGGAATGTTGCTGCTATTTCTAGATACTTCTAGAAGATTGCCAGGAGAGACAAAGATTCTTTATGGGTTTCTTGGTGTTTTCATAACCTGCTTAAAGGGTTGTCTATTTTTACTGTAAAGATGGGAGATGTCCTTTCTTAGTCTTGGAGAAAACTTATCAGACTTAGAAAGAAGATATCTCCTTTCTGTAGATTGAAGATCGACAATGGACAGTGTTCCTTCCTTTTTACTAACCCTTGGCGTGAAGATGGAATTATTCTTCAAAGGTTTGGTGGTGACCTTTATTTCCCTCTGTCTATTCTTATTAGAGAGGGGACTTGGAGATGGCCTAACCAAGTTATTGAGAACCTCTTTCAGTCCAGACACATTCTTCTTAGTATAGGGCTTCCTTCTTTGGATGAAGATAGATGGATCTGGACAGCTAGCAGTAATGGTGATTTCTCTACTGTAGGTACTTATACTGTCTTATCCCATCAGCATGATCCTGTTACTTGGAGTCATCTTATCTAGTTTTCTAGAAACATCCCAAAGTGTTCTTTCATTTTTTAGCTTGCTCTACACATCAAGCTCAACACTAAGGACATAATTTCCAAGTGGAACATTGGAGTTGGTATGGAGTGTGTTTTTTGCATTAGTGGCTCTGAATCTATCCATCATTTATTTTGTGATTGCTCCTTTACTAGACAGATTCTCAGTCCTTTATCAGGTAGATGTGATGTTTCTACTATCCCTATTCATAGAATGAGCTTATTCTCGGCTCACTTTCTATTAGAAACCCTAAGTCTTACTGCTTTCTGTGTACTAGACTTGTTGTTTCTACTCTTGTGTACTGTCTTTTGGTTAGAAAGGGACAAGAGAATTTTCATGGGTAAAATCATGGATTCTCATCTTATTTTGAGAAAGATTTCATGTATGGTTAGGGAGAGATTACTCTTTCTTACAAGAATAGATCTCTCAACTTTGATGATGATACTTTGGAAAGATGAATGTAATTTATAATTAATTTTCCTTTCTTTATTTTGTAATTTTAGGGTATGCCCATTGTATTTGTGTAATTTTTTTACCAAAAAAACTATTAAAGGAATTTTTAGGATAAAGTTTCAGGCTAATACAATCTATTTGTGACATTCATGGATTTCTTAGGGGAAAATGAGATTTTATCTCAGCTCACTGCACTGTGGACTCGAGGCACAATTCTATAGCTGAAAGGAGAAAAGAACTCTCTTGAACATGATGGGGATCAATGATGAGCAATTCTACTCTTCATGTTTCCTTTTCAGGATTTTCCTTGTAAACAACTACTACATTCTTAATCTAGTGCCTTCTAAAGTTCTGCCTGAGACTCTACTAAAGTTATGGAATGGATGTAAACCTACTTTATGTCATCTCCATATTTAGAGATGTCCAGCACACGTGCTAAGGGAGAATGTTGCTAAGTTGAAACCCAGATCAAAAGTATGTGTTTTGTAGGGTGTACAAATGGAACAAGAGGATTCCTGTTTTATAGTCTTGAAGAATAGAAAGTATTTGTTAAATGCTATGTTCTCAGAAAATAACATATTACAAACTTCATGTCTAGAAACAACATTATTTTAGAAGAGTTAGCCAATTCTGATACTGTTGTCTAAAACCATTCAGAAGAGTCTAGAGAGTTACAAAGAAAAAAGTTAATAGCGAGAATGAAAATGATGTACTTTATAGTACTACATGTTCTTGGGATAGACTTTCGAGTTTGTCACGGAGGAACATGACTCAGGCCCTTAAAACTATATTGAGTGCCCATGCAGATCATGGCTAAAGGTGAAGGAATGTGAAATGGATTCAATGTACTCTAATGGACTATGGGATCTTGTACAAGTACTTGAGGCCATTGGGTGCTAGGTTTACAAGTTGAAGCGAAGCATAGAGAGGAAGACGGTGGTACGCACAAAAGCATACAAACTTAAATCATTGCAATATAAAGGATCGTTATTGAGTATGGCAACAAGCAATGGTCATTCTCACATAAGATTGTTCTTAATTACAAGTTATTGATACAAGATAAACACAAGACTCTAAACTGACCATAAAATAAATGAATTTAAAAATGATACTTAGATCAAATAAAAATGATTGAAAACTTGTAAGCACACAAATAATACGCTAAACAACATGTAAAATATGGGAAGTTTGAAAAAGATTCGCTATGCAAACAAAGTAAAAGAAGATGGAACTAAAAACTGAAATTAGCAAAAGACAGATTTAATAAAATTTAAAAATTTGATGAGAAATATGGTTAAGGAATCATTCTTCATCTCTAGACATATGACAATAGTCAATAATCAGTAACAACTTTCTCAATATTTTAAAAATAACAACCTTAACATGATCATAAGCTCAATTATCTTGATCTTCCCCTACCTTGTCAAAGTAAAACAACTTCTTTACTCAAACTATTTCCATTAAACAACCTAAAACAAGTTCTCTAAATTCATTTTAATGAAAGCAGTTAATCAAGAAAGATTTGGATGGAATCAAGCTACAAACACGCAATTTCAGTTTATAAACTTGAATTATATTTCTTATTAATCAACTGAAAATATCCTAAAATCATTCAAAACAATTTGCTACTTTAGCTTAAAAGCCTTGACAATTAAGTATTAAAACGGTAAACTATCACATGATCATATGTTGTGTAATATTCCTAATCACAGCTTCATATGTTGGCTGGCTTACAAAGACAGGCTCACCATAAAGGATAATCTTGTTGCTTGGGGCATCCCTATTGATTCAAATTGTGTTTTTTTTACTAATCAAATTGAGAGTAGAGACCATTTGTTATTTGCTTATCCTTTTGCTTATAATATATGGCTAATTATCACTCAATCATGTGATCCCATTTGCCCTTGCACATGTTGGGATCAAACTATTGAGTGGCTAGCTACTGCTAGTAGAAAGAAAGACTTTAGAAGTCTCTTTTTGAAAATTTCATTCAACTCTTTTGCTCAAAATTTTTAGGGAGAGAGGAATACTTGGATTTTTAGGGCAAGGTTAGGGATAGGGTTAGCATCTCTATGTTCATTGTCATTCTGTTAGAGATAGGATTTCGAACCAACATGCCATCCTCGATTCTTCTACTACTAAGTGGCTCCTTGCCAAATGGAACCTTCCTCCTCACTTACCTAAAAATACTTCTTGAGGTCTTGTAGCTTGTCAAGAGGTATGCCCTTGCAGCTTCTAACTTTATTTATTAATATATTGCCTTGACTATCAAAGGAAAAATTTCTAAACTAGAAATTACTAACATGCTCACCTACTTGCAAACCCAAGTAAATAAGAAAGTAATTATTGATATAGAAATCAAAAGAAGATAAATATTATTGGAAGAAAGGTTATAGAAAATTTCTAAAATCTATTAACTAAAAATCATGTCTAGGGCTTTGAAATCAATCTTAACCAAAGAGAGAGATTAGTTACACATGGAGGTTCTCAACAACATACTTCTAAAGTAAACACAACTAAATTTCTTTTTTTAATAAGTCGGACGTGTCCCCCTTTTATAGAGGGTGTGTGCCTTTCAATCTTTACAAAAAATTAGTAACTCGCTCCCTAATATTTCTCCCTCATAGTCAACCTAATTATCTCTTTAAGAACCCTAGCACAAATAGAACTCTTTGCCGTTGGTCATGAGAAGAGTTTAAAATTCAAACTTCTAAGTAAGAGATGGTAGAGTTTCAGCTCAGGAGTAGGCCAAGGTCCTTGCTTGAATTATTCTTATCCTTATCCTTATTAATTTAATAACTTAATCAGATTTGGTCTCACCTTTTGACCACATTTGAACTATCTGAAAAGTATGGAAAACATTCAAATGAAAGATAAATCTTTGACCTTTCCATTTATATAAGATTTACCTAGTCAAAAAATATGAAACACCATTGAACTTTCATTTTTTTAACTACGCAACTCTGCTAAATTTGACGCCTAAGTTGAGAAGGTGGAACATGGAGACTTGGAGGCAACTGGAGATAGAGTTTTCTATCCATTTTTAGCTCCATTTCAATTTTCTTATTCTTTATGACCTTAAAACATAATAAATCTATGATGTAACATTTGTGAATGATTACATAAAAAATTCATATTTAATATTTTTTTCCATAAATGTTATTATTTAAATGATGACTAAAGTGTGTTTTTATGCATTTATCAGGTAGAAACCTTCAAAGCTAGCTTGTTATGAAATGGTATACTTAAAAAGAGGGAATTAATTACAATGAGACATTTTCGCTGGTGGCCATGCTTTAGTCTATAAGGATATTGTTGTCCATTGCGGCTCATCTCAATTTCAAAATGAAGGTGGAAACCTTTTGAATAGCATTTTTGAAGAGGATATATGTAGCTTGAGGGATTCATTACAAAAGGATAGGAAAATATGGTTTTCAATTTAAATTTGTCTATTTATAAAACTAAGCAAGCATTAAGGTCATGGAACATCAAGTTTAATCAAGAAATCAAATCTTTTAGTTTTGATCTAAATCCTAATGAACCGTGTATGTTACGAGAGAAATGAAGGAAATATAGTAGTTTTCTAGTATTTTAGGTAGATGACATTCTGCTCAATAAAATGATGTAAGGTTAATGTCGAACATAAAGTTGTGGCTGTCGAATAAGTTTGATATGAAGGACCTGGGAGAAGTGACATATATTCTTGAGATCAAGGTCATTCGTGATCAATAGAAGAATATGATGTTCATCACGGCAGAAGCTTGGAGGCGCGTGGCTTTTTAAGAAATTAAACTTTTAATAAAAATGAATTTTTTAATAAAACAAAACTTGCGCAATGTCACGATAACCAAATAAAATTTTTTATTGAAAACTCTTTTTCAATCAAACAAGATCCATTATATAATTATAAGTTAAGTCTACAACATACAAGGTTAGGAATCATATACATTTTGTAGTCTATATCAAGTGTCCTTGCAAAAACAAATCGATCCTCCGTTCCCACGAAATCATTCCAACTATAAGTAGACTCCGAGATTCACACCAAGATCTTCCAAGTCAATCCTCAATGTACTAGGACGTGTGTGGAAACGTAGAATATTACAAGATACTTTTTCTATCTTTAGATGTTCTCAACACATGAGATCTAGAGATTTACTAAGAAGGACTTTAGTGAAATGATTCTCTAAATGTGAAGTCTGTTCTGTTAGAGATTTGATTAACGTTTAATCACAGAAGAAAATCTCTCGGACACCAATCATGTTCTCAATTCAACTCTTGATTGCATACTGATGATCTGATCAACTGATTCTTTCCTCTTCTTTAAACTACTTAGGTCATTAGAATAATATTTGTATATATTCTATATAATGACGTATCCAATTTTTAAGAATAAATTAAAATAAAATTTGATCATAAATTACCAATTACAGTGGGACCCACTACAATCGTGCACAATTGTAGTGCCACATGGCACTGCAGTGTGCCGTGAGCCAGCATAATGCCTCACGACACCACTGTAGTGCGACGTGGCACCATAGTACTCCATGTCAGTTTCCGATACCCTATCAGTGATTGACATGTGGCAATTACTATGAATTAAATATTTATTTTAATCAGATAATTATCTAGATATCAGTTAATTCAAAATTAGCATATCTAATTATCTTTATCAACTAACTTATTTGTTATTTCACAAAAAACAGATTTAGTGACTTAAATTATTATCTAATAATAATTTAATTATCTAATTTTACAAATTATATATTCTGTCTCACTTATCGATAATTAAAAGAAATCGATAACTATTTATATATATAATTTCCAAAATTATTATCTTTAAAAATATAAATTATTCAATAAATTAATTTTTAGTTAATTAATCACACATAATTTTCTCATAATTATGTACTTGCCCTAGAATAAAAATTCTCTTTTTAAGTCAATCTTTTTCTCATGTCCTCAAATATTCACACCCTACATAGCGTAGTACAGATGTGACTTGGGGACCATTGATCTATAATCCTAAATGCTAATAAACTAGATTATTAATTAAACTCTTTAATTAAATAATCTTATTTATTAATTCCATTATTACTCCACTATAAATATAGAATATTTTTATAGAGTATTCTCATGTAGTCCACTGACATAATCATTTTATGTAGTTCTGTCCTCCACTTACTGGTTCATAATTTAGAACTGATCAAAATTATCATTTTACCCTTCTAATTACCTATTGATCCTTAAGTATCATTAATCCACTAGTGAATGGCTAATTTATAATCTTATTATAAATTTGAGCTCAATAACCATTCAGTTCCAGAATTAACACTTAAGTGAACCAATATACAATCCGTTAGGAAAGCTTAGATTCCAAGTCTTGTAAGATCATGTCCCCAGCCATCTACATCACTAAATCTCCATAACAAAGGTCACTAGCCTGATTAACAAACAGACATTAACGAGTGAATCAAAAGATCCAGTAGACATGCATAGAAGTTCATGACTACTCAGGATTTAGACTGATCTACATTTGATCATCGAGATGTGTATTAAATCTTTATGATAAATGGTACGTTAATAAAGATATTAATTCGCATCGTTCCTGTCATATATAATCTTATTATATAAAGTACATTCACTAAGATGTCTATCCACATCAATGAGCCAAATCTAGATCACACGCATACATAATAGTTAGTGAACCGTACTAACAACCATTCATTAAAGATTTCATACTTTAATATGTTACTGACAATTTGTATCATTATCTATTATCTTAATATTCTCGTACTAATGCAAGATCATAGTCTCATTAATGAATATGGAATTTTTAGCTATTTATATAAATTATTCAACAATAATTTAAAAGAAAAATTATCTGAAAATGTAATCCTCTTTAAATTTCATATCAAAATGTCAATACACGTGCTTTGAGTGCATACCCCCAACAATCTCTCACTTGCCCTAAAGTAATTGTGGCATCTCTCTTAATCCCATGTTACGCATGTGACCCTTAAATGACTTCGCAGAAGTGTTTTTGTAAAAGCATCAGTCAGGTTTTGTTCTGATGCTATCTTCATAATAGTCACATCCATTCGATGTACGATCTCTCTTACAAGATGATATTTCCTATTTATGTGCTTGCTCCTCTTGTCACTCCTCAGTTCCTTGGAATTTACTATCGCTCCACTGTTATCACAGTACACGATCAGTGGATTGTCCATATCTGGAACTACTTTCAGATCAGAATGGAATATTCTGAGTCATACCGCCTATTTCGTAGCTTCACAAGTCATTACATATTCGGCTTCCATAGTGGAATCTACAAGGCTAGATTTTTTAATACTTCTTCAGACTACAGCTCCTCCACCCAGGTTGAATAGTGATCCACGTGTCGACTTTTGACTGTTTCTGTCCGATTGAAAATTATAATCAATATATTAAATGGGGTTCAGGTTTCCACCTGAATAAACAAGCATACAGTTTCTCATTCTCTTAAGATACTTGGGAATGTGATTTACTGCAATTCAATATTTCAAAGCTGGATTTGATTGATAACGACTGACAATTCTCACTGCATAACATATGTTCATTTTCGTACACAGCATGGCATACATGAGACTTCCAACTACTGAAACATAGGAAACCGTTCTCATATCCTCTTCCTCCTAAGGTGTCTTAGGACATTGTTCCTAAGAAGATAACAATTCCATGTCTAGTCGGTGTTGACTTTTTTTGGAATTCTCTATAGAGAATCTCTCCAGCACCTTATCAATATAAGATGTTTGAGAAAGTGCCAAGAACTTGTTCTTTCTATCTCTTAGGATTTGGATGCCTAGAACATAGCTCGTTTTTCTCAAATATTTCATTTGAAATTTCTCAGCTAACGACTTCTTTACCTTTGACAAAGTTTCTACATCATTGTCAATTAGTAGAATATCATCAACATAAAGAACTAAGAAAATCATTATCTTATCTTTGTTGTATTTATAAACACAAGCTTCGTCAACATTTTGCTCGAAGCCATAAGACTTTTATAATCTCATCAAATGTAAGATTCCAAGATCTAAATGCTTGCTTTAATCCATAAATGGATTTAAGCAACTTGCATACTTTTTTATCTTGCCCCTTCTGTACGAACCCTTCTGGTTGCATCATATAGATGCTTTCTTCAAGATATCCATTCAAAAACGTTGTCTTGACATCCATTTTCCATATCTCATAGTCAAAACTAGCGGATATGGACAAAAGGATCCGAATGGATTTTAGCATGGCCACATGGGAGAATGTCTATTCGTAATCGACTCTCTCCCTTTGTGTATAGCCCTTGGCTACTAACCGTGCCTTTAAAGTCTCTACTTTTCTATCTGCACCTCTTTTCTTCTTAAAGATCTATTTATATCCAATGGGCCTGACATATTCAGGTGGATCTACAAGTTCTCAGACGGAATTGGAATACATAGATTTCATTTCCTAGTTCATGGCATCTAGTCATTTCTCCTTTTCAGGATCATCCATTACTTCTTCATAAGATAATGGATCGTCCTTATTAGTGTATGACATTAGGACATGTGCCTCTAGTTCGTAACGAACTGGTTGTATCACAACCCTCCCATTACTCTGCTCTCTTATATTTTTCTCCCTTGAAATTAAAATGCTTGAACTATGGAATGCCCTTTATAGATGTGATTAACTGACATTGAGTTCACCATGATTTGTCCATATATGTTGCAACAAAATGCCTAAGGAGAAGCTTTCACCTTTTGCAAAAAGAATAATTTCTATTGGTTGATGTACCAAGTATCTAGAAGCTTGCATGCACGAACCGACTCTTAACCAAATGATGTGGACTTCTCATCACCAAGTATGGAGTTTGCTTGTTTAATTTGAATTCTTCAACTTATTTTTATTAGAAATTGCAATTATATTATTAACACCCCACTTAATTTGTAATATTTACTCCTTCTAAGAATTGCTCAATTCTGTGAGCTCATAGCCTTCATAAAGCTATCTGTAAATTGCTCTTTCATGTTTATCAACTTCAACTTAATTTCTTTTTCTTCGACAAGATATCTGATGAAGTGGTGTAGAATCTCTACGTGCTTCGTCATTGCATGAAAGGCTAGATTTTTTGTCATTGCAATTGCTGACATATTATCACATAATATTGTTGCAGAGGTGTCTTGCTTCTGTTGAACATCCTCCAAAATTCTTCTAAGCCAATCGGCTTCCACTTCTACAAAATGAGCTTTAGATGACAACAAGTTATTGGAATTAATGACAGGTTTCTTAAACCTGTCATGTAAAAAAGAATTAGTTGTGCTTAGAAACTTTGAAATATTTTGATAGCTTAATCAATAAATTATTTTTTGTTAAATGTCAATAATATTCAGTCTATAATAGTCAATAAATAAAAAGAAAAGAAAAATAATCAGTGAATTACCTCTTCTTTCTTCTTCAAATACTGAATAATATTCGCTTGACGAAAGTAACCATAAGATTCTTCGTTAGCGTCAATGGAGGAAAGGGGTTTTCAAGACTGTTCTTGAGAGTGATGGTTCTATAGTGTAAAAAAATTTATGTTTGTCTAACATGACAAGTTTTACATTAACTGTCATAAATAGATTACCTAATATGACACCTATTTTTTCACTATCATTAAATTTTCTTTAATTATAAAATTGCTATTAAATATACTCCCTTAAATAACTCTAACCCTTTCATTTCTCTCAAACTTATGACGCCATCTCCCTCTCCCTTCATCCTCATCACCGACCATCATCGTCGGCTATTGCCAATACCTCTCTCTATGTGTGTATCTCTTTCTCTCTCTATGTGTGTATCTCTTTCTCTCTCTCTCAGTTCTCTCATGCTTTTAGCTCTCTCTCTCTCTACAGGAAGCTTTATTTCTCTCTCTCAAAGGCAATTCTACAACGACTCGACCCGGTGAGCTCAGCCCTAAGCTCCATCGGGCTTAGTCCTGGGGTGAACCACTCTCAATCGGAGAGTCATCTGTAAAACTAGGTTGCTAGCTTAGTTTCTAATTTTATAGGGCTAGAGTTCGATCATGCCCCATGTATTTCACAATGAGTTTTACTTTGTATACACGTATGATTTTGTGAATTAGTCGATGTTTTAGACCTTTGTTGTTTGATTGGGAGTTTTGAATGAGTGATTAGTTCTAATTAAGCTTGTTTGGTCGTGAAGATTATGAATTTGAAGTTCAGAAGAATAATTACACTGCCAAACTTGCTTTGAGAGGTTGGATTAGCACATTATGATTCTAATATGAATTTGTTTAATGTCTGCACATTTAATTTCTAAGTCTGTATTTTTTTTAAAGTATTTGCTTCATATTTGTCTGTATTCTAACGTTTTAAAGGATTTTGTCCTAAAAGTATAGTTTGTTGCATTGTATTAGCAACAAAAGTTGGTCTCTTTGTTTTTAAATAAAGTACATTGGTTAATGTTGCTTCTGCCCCCTTCATAGATGAATGACTTTTTAAATATTGAATCTCATAATCATTTACGTGATATAGATAAAGATTAAAACCATATTAGATGACTTCTTAATGAAATTGGTGGGATCACAATAGCTTTACTCAAGCTTCTTTGCAGGGCTCAAATATATCATAACTTTGGAGCTTCACTATAAGCGGGCCATAGTTTTTATGCATTTGGAGCAGTTTGAGCTGATGTTGATTTTGTTACTTGTTCTATTATCAAGGTGAAGTTTTCTAAGGAATGAGATTTACTGGCAATGACGGCAAAGAAACTTGGACATGACTTGACAAAGGTGAGGAGTTTTCATTTTCCGTAATGGCTGAAAATATGACAAAATTAGTGTATTTTCAAATATCAGTAGCGGGAGATTTAGTACTACATTAGGTTGAGTGGTTATACTGAAAAAATTAACTGCGATTTGGATGAGTCTTGTTTCATCGATGAGATTTATATGATTTTATTTTATCATTTTTGGATTGGTCAACATCTTATCTCAAAATTACTTGTGGCTCATGCAATGTTATCTCCAGTTATATGTTTTTTATTTCTACCCTAACTAATCTTAAAATTTGCAGTACGCACGGTTGCATTTCATAAGAATTTGGAGAAATAGTATTGAAAGCATTTTCAAAGCCTATCTAATGGATTCAAGTCCAGGAGTTCAAATATCAATAAGCATGCTAGTTTTGTGAAGACTACCATTGTACATTGTTGAAATGGTATCCATTCCACCTTATATCTTTTATATTTTCACTTTAAAGGATTTTTGCCATAATTTCCTACATATAGTTTAATTTCTTGTGATTTAAACCTCAATTCGGCTTATGTTTATTCCCTAGTTTCCTTAAGATATTGTGTAATTTGATTGGTTATGATCCCCTCCATTAGTAATTACTAACATACGTTTAAATAAGGACAACAAGGTTTATGTTTTAAAGTTATTGACTAAAATATTCATTTAAATAGGGATAACAAGGTTTACTTTTTGTGTTTGCTAATATATTTCAAGGACAGGCACTAGGTCATGTCTAGTACATGTGTAACCAAGAGGTCAAATGGATGCCTTGGTCTATATGAAGAATGAATAGAAAAATCCAAAAATCTACATTACAGAGGTTATCATAAAAGCAAACTAAAAAACAAGTTGTTTTGTCTGCTTGGAGTTCAACCATTATTATTCTGGCAGGAAAACAGGGCCTTTTAGTAGCATTTACATCTGTTATTGGAGGTGGATCTTTTTCTAGTTGTCGTGTTTCTATACTCAATTTTTTCCGCATGTTCAGCTTCATGCTTTCCTGATAATGGATATTCTCCACTTTACATTGATAATGCTTTTGCACTTGTGTTCATTTCATACCGCTTTCTCGGCGAGTAATTATTTTACTCAAAATCAGAAAGAAACTGCACTTTAGCACTTATCGTGGTTGAAATAATCAAATATAGGCATTCTTTTACTTGAGCGTGCTTTATTTGTCTATTTTCGAAGATTATTGCATAATGAGGTTAGAGAATGTAGAACAATATGCCAATCATGGAAGCAGTGGGATTTTGAAAGTGGATTTACTTTCTATAACACAGTGGAACCTGTTGGCCGTCTCTCTCTTTTTTTTACTCTGGCCACTGGTATGTAGTCTGTTATCATCCTTGGAGTTTCTAAATTTGGCAGTTTCCCTTTGTATATTCTCATCAATTACTATCACAATGTTTATGATATGATTGTGCAATTCTAAAATGTTTTTCATAATAGACTTGTTTGATCTTTACAGTTCCATGTCTCCTAACCCGTTATTAATTTTCTTTAGGTGTGCTTTTGATAGGCTGCACTATGGTGTTGAATTTATCAGGTGAGTAATTGCCAATCAGGTAAATTATCATCAAGTTCCTTATTAAGATCGGTCTTGAATCTATTCATTTTGAAGAATTTTATTTTAGTCTATGTAATGAGACTTTGATGAAATTGGCATTTAAGTAATATTTGGATACTTTTTCTTTCACTGTTGCATATTGTTGGTGAATCTGTGTTTTTACATTTTAATGGCTCTTAAGAGTTCATAATTTCTACTATCAAAGGAAATTTATGCTGAAATTCTGATGAAGTAATGCAAGAATAAGTGTAGCTTTGTTGATGTCCTAGAATTGGAAGTAGAAGCTCCTGAGAATTTTCAAGAAATAGTAGAAAAGTGATAGAAAAAATACTGGAACATGTTGAAAGGCTGTCACGGGAAGGAATTACCTTTCCATGACAGCTTTTTTAAAAAGAGCTAGGGTACCTTTAATGACGAAGAATCCCCGTCATCTATTTGCTTTTTCTGACACCTATGATGACGGGCAATCCCCATCATCCAATTACTTTTTGAGATACCCTATATCGACGGTTTTTGTTTAAAATGACTAAAGATGACAACCCGGTAGATGACGGTCGGTCAAAGTCAACATATGATTATAATGATGGTTTTTACCCGTCATTTAAACCCTATTTTGTAGTAGTGTTCACATGAGGCATCAGTGATGGCGATATATTCTGCTTCTATTGAAGATAGCGATACACTCTTCTGCTTTTTTGAAGTCCATGAAATAACTTTTGTTCCAAGGAAAAAGACATATCCAGATGTACTTCTGTGATCATCAAGTGGTCCAGCCCAATAACTATCAGTGTATCCAACAAGATTATTTTCCTTTTCTTTGACATTACTAATCCCAAACTTCCTCGTATTACCTTGTAGGACCATAAAATTCTTTTCATTTCTGCATAGTGTAGCTGACTTGATCATGCATAAACCTCAAGATTAAGCTCACTGGATATACTATATATGGCCTTGTATTCATGAAATATACTAGAGAGTCGACTAAGCTTATGTACATCTTCACGTCAACGTTTCCAGCACTGTTATTAAATTGTAATCTTTCATTAACTATAAGTAGAGTAGATACTGGCTTGTAGTTGTTCATTTGGAACTTTTCCAATATTTCTTCAAAATATTTTTCTTGAGAAATATATATTTCTCCTTTTGATTGACATACTTGAATCCCAAGAAAATATTTCATGAGGCCCAAATCAGTCATCTCATACTCATGGATAACCGTTTCTTTGAATTTTTACACCATCACATGATTTGTATTTGTATATATCAAGTCATCTATGTAAAGACAGATAATAAGAAAATCTTGCGCACCTTCTTTCTTTACGTATAATGATGCCTCGCTCTGACTTCTTTTGAATCCATTATTCTTGAAATAGTTGTAGATCTTGATGTTCCAGGCTCTTTGTGCTTGCTTCATGCGATATAATGCTTTTCTGAGTCGATACACTTTATCTTCTTTGCCTTCAACAATATAACATTCAGGATGCTTGACATATACTTCTTCTTCAAGATCTCCATTGAGAAATGCTAATTTAACGTCTACCTAATAGACTCGTAACTCTAGTTGTGCAGTTAGCGCTAGGATAAATCTATGGTATCCAGTCGAGAAATTGGAGCAAATGTTTCTATAAAATTGACTCCTGGCTGCTGGGAATATCCTTTTGTGACTAATCTTGCTTTATACCTTTTGACATTGCCATCCCCATCATACTTCAACTTGTAAACCCATTTAAGTCTGATTACGCCTTGTTTCTTTAGAAAGATCTACAAGCTCCCAAATTACATTCTTTTCGATGCTTTCCATTTCAGCATCCATTGCATTTGTCCATATTTCTTCTTTTACAGCTTCCTTAAAGTCTACAGCTCACATGCAAAGAATGCTACATCACATGCCTCATAAATATCTCGTAGATTGCGCACCTTTTGAATTGGACTTTCTAATTCGGGATAAAATTCTCCAGGTGAATCTGGTGGACTGGGATTTGAGCATATACTTATGCTGGAGCTTAAGCTCGTGCTCGGCTCATTTCCTTGAACTGCTATTGGTTCGGCTGACATATATTTTTCAGCTTTATATTTGCTTCCCAATTCCATGACTTCTTCTCATCAAATATAACATCTCAAGATATTATGAGTTTATTCATCTTTGGGTCTAGTAAATGACGTCCCTTGGATTCTTTACTATGACCGACGAAGATTAGTTTTTCACTTTTTTCTTTGAATTTTTCACGTTGCGTAGGTATATGTGAATAAGCTATACTTCTAAAAACTTTGAGATTATGCACCCGTGGCTTTCTGCAGTAGTAAGCTTCATATGGGGTCTTATTCTGAACCGCCTTTGTTGGTGAGCGATTTAGAATAAAGACGGCTGTATGTACAACTTCTGCCCAAAAAGTTTTTGGAAGTCATTTTCCTGCTGTCACGCTTCTTGACATTTCATCTATTATTTTTTCTGCTCTGCAATACCATTTTGTTATGGGCTATATCTGAATGTAAGCTGCCTGTTGATGCCTTTTTTCTTGCAGTAGTTCAAGTCTATGTCTGATTGAAAATCTAAATCTGTTACCCAACTGGTACAAGACTCTTCTATGGTAGACAAGCATATAATCATTCGTTCTCCTAAGATACTTGAGTATGTTTCAGTACTATCGAGTATTCTCTACCTGGATTCAATTTCTACATGCCTACTGTGAAATAAATATCTGCTCTAATACACAACATTGCATCCATAAGACTTCCTACAACAAAAGCATAAGGAATCATCTTCATGTTATCTATTTCAGGACACTGATCCTTGAATAGATGAATTCCATGGCTGAAAGACACCTTATCTTTCATGAAATCTTGCATCACAAAACTCTTCAAAGTTTTATTTATATATGCATATCTGGACAGGTATATTCTATTGGGCATTATGTCCTCAAAACATGTGTATTGACATTTTGATATGAAAATTAAAGAGGATTACATTTTTCTTATAATTGTTCTTTTCAATTATTGTTGAATAATTTATATAAATAATTGAAAATTTCATATTCATCAATGAGACTATAATCTTGTATTAGTACGAGATGATTAAGATCATAGATAATGAATAAAATTGTGAGCAACATATTAAAGTATAGAATTTTTAATGAATGGTTGCTAGTACGGTTCACTAAGCATTATGAATTCATGTGATCTGGATCTGGATCATTGATGTGGATAGACATCTAAGTGAAGGTACTTTGTATAATAAGATTATATATGACAGGACCGATGTGAATTAATATCTTTATTAACGTACCGTTTATCATAAAGATTTAATACACATCAATTCGATGATCATATGTAGATCAGTCTGAATCCTTAGTATTCATGAACTCCTATGCCTGTCTACTGATTCTTTTGATTCACTCGTTAAGGTATGTTTATTAATTAGGTTAGTGACTTTTAATTTAGAGATTCAGTGATGTAGATGGATGAGGACATGATCTTACAAGATTTAGAATCTAAGCTTTTCTAACGGATCGTATATTGGTTCCCTTAAGTGTTAATTCTAGAACTGAATGGTTATTGAGCTCAAATTTATAATAAGATTATAAATTATCCATTCACTAGTGGTTTAATGGTTCTTAAGGATCGAGAGGTAATTAGAAGGGTAAAATGGAAATTTCAACCAATTCTAAATTACGAACCAATATTTGGAGGACGGAACTATATAAAATGATTATGTCAGTTGACTACATGAAAATACTCTATAAAAACATTCTATAATCTCTAAGAGTGCAATTTCATATTTATAATGGAGTAATAATATAATTAATAAATAAGATTATTTAATTAAAGAGTTTAATTAATAATCTAGTTTATTGGAGTTTAGGATTATAGATCCATGTTCCCCAAGTCATCTCTATACTACGCTGTCTAGGGTGTGAATATTTGAGGACATGAGAAAAAGATTGACTTGCAAAGGAAATTTTTATTCTAGGGCAAGTACATAATTATGAGAAAATTATATGTGATTAATTAATTGAATTATTTATATCTTTAAATATAATAATTTTAGAAATTATATATATAAATAATTATCGATTTTTTTAATAATTGATAAGTTTGACAGAATATATAATTTATGAAATTAGATAATTAAATTATTATTAGATAATAATTTAAATCAACTAAATCTGTTATTTGTGAAATAATAGATAAGTTAGTTGATAGAGATAATCAAATATGTTAATTTTGAATTGATATCTAGATAATTATCTGATTAAAATAAATATTTAATTCGTAGTAATTGCCACGTGTCAATCACTGATAGGGTATCAGAATTTGACATGGACTACTATCATGAGGTCACTAGGAGCTATATGACAACTAAGATCAGAAAGAGTACTTCAGTTTGAGAACATGTTTTGAACATGATCAATATAATGCACGAGGAAGAAGTACATGGGGTAACAATTGATGAGCGGACTCAAGTTAACATCATACTAGAGTCGCTCACACCCACTTTTCATGTATTCACGACCAACTATGTTATGAACAAGTTACAATTTAACGTGATCCAATTGTTCAATGAACTGCAGACTTTTGAGTCACTCAACTTTAGAATGATCAAAGAGCGCGAGGTAAATGTTGTCAATCAAAAGCATTCTTCCAATATTGTTAAGAACAAGAAAATGAAAAAGAACAATGGTAAGGACAAGAATAAGAACAAAAGAGTAAAGAAAGCCAAGACATCACCGAAAGCCAAGAAAAACAAGAAAGACAGCAAACCTAAAGGAATGTGTTTCCACTGTGGGGTTGAAGGTCATTGAAAAAGAAACTATAACAAGTATCTCTCTGAGCTGAAAAAGAAAGGTAAATATGATTTACTTAAACTTAAAGCTTGTTTAGTAGAATATGATTTGTCATCCTGGATACTTGATTCAAGAGCCACTAACCATGTATGTTCTTCTTTGCAGATGCTTGATTCGTCAAGAGAGTTGGTTGATGGCAAGGTCATTTTGAGAGTTAGCAGTGGTGCACTCGTGTCAGCTAAAGTATTAGGGACAATTTGTCTACTTTTTGGATATAATTATTTAGTTGTGAACGATATTTATTATATTCCTAGTTTTTCGAGGAATTTGATTTCTCTTTCATTCTTGCAGGAATAATTATTCGAAGTTTCTTTCATTAATAAAGAATTTATTATTTATAAGAATAGATTCGATATTTGTCATGCTAAAATTATAAACGGACTGTATATGCTTAAATCAACTGAACGTGCATGAAATAATTCTGAATTATTTAAAATAGTAAAACCTAAAAATAACAAACGAGAAAGAGTTTCTCATGATGATAACACATATTTATGACATTTTAGGTTGTGACATATTAATCTAGATAGGATAAACATGTTAATAAAACCTGGTGTTTTGAGAGAGCTAAAAGTTAGAACTCTTCCTGTTTTTCAATCTGTCTAGATGGTAAAATGACCAAGAAACCTTCTACATGAATTGACCAAAGAGCCAGAGGTGGGTATGAGTATTTTGTCACTTTCATTGATGACTACTCAAGATATGGTTATAATTACCTAATGCATCGAAAGTCTAAAACTTTTGAAAAGTTTAAAGACTTCAAGGCTGAAGCTGGAAAGCAATTAGGTAAATCATTAAAAACCCTTCGATCTGATCGAGGTGGTGAATACTTGGATTTAGAATTCAAGGATTATATACTGGAGTGTGGAATCATATCCCAACTTACAGCACCTGGAACACCACAGCTAAATGGTGTTGTAGAGAGGAGAAATTGAACCTTATTGGATATGGTTAGGTTGATGTTAAGCTACTCATTATTGTCACTTACATTTTGGGGATATTACTACACACGACAACTTACATTTTGAATGTAGTGCTCTCTAAGCCTGTAAGCAAGACGCCTTTAGAGTTATGGACCGAAGACTTCTTCAACTATCACTTCTTCGGAGCGAGGTGTGTCATCCTCAGCGATAGACTCATCCCATAAAGTACACATGTGTTCCAGTGTAACATCACAATGAGCCAAGCCTTAAATTAAAACTAACATTATTATCTTTAGACAAGGAGCATCAATCAGAAAGTATTCAAACATAATCAAGCACGCTCAGATACAAGGTGATACCCACACCCACACTCACACCTACATTAAAACTAACACTATTATCTTTAAAAAATGAGCATCAATTCAGAAAATATTTAAAAAAAATCATCTAACACACTAAGATACAAAGTGATATGAAAGTTATTGCTTACAAAATAAATTAAAGCAAATTCAAGAATAAATGAATGATTATTTTACGCTAACAGGCTCACCGTTAGTTTAGAATTCAATCTATATCATCATCACTTGGTATAATATCATTTGAATCATCATCAGAATTAACCAAAGTGTCATCTTCATTGTCATCATCATCAATAAAATCAATATCTTCAATATTACTATCTCCTACTCCAATAACATTTGCATCTATTTTAAAAGGTCCCATGTCATGCCTGTGAAATTGCATTGTTTCTGACTCATCTAGATCGATAGATGGCAAAGTTATTTCAGTACGCCCTATGACTTCATCTTGTTCTATCTCTTGTTCTATCTCAGGAACATCCTATAAATGTCTATGTTGAACCTTTTGCACCACTTTCCAATTGACTCCAAATTTGCAATCATCAACATAAAAGACTTGTTGTGCTTGAGATGTGAGAATAAAAGGCCCATTTTCATACCAAGTTCTGATCACATTTACACAAGTGAAACCAAGATCTCTCTTCACTCTATTTCTTTTTTCATTTTTTCAAACCATTCACATCTAAATAATATAACTTTTCTTTCTCATACATACTGTATCTCAATCACTTCTTTTAACCTACAAAAAAATTCAGTCTCTTCTCCATCATGTTCTCCTGGAACTACTAAGCCACTATTTTGGGTTGTCTGGTGATGATAACGATCTATATTATGGTATCAAATGCCATTGACAATACAACCAGAATATGACCTGACATGATTATCTAGACCAAATGCTAAAACTTATAAATCATTTGTGGCTTCTAATGACCCTTGACGGTGTAACTCAGTGATCTAATAAAAATAACAAAAATATTAGTTACTTCCATACTAATTTTAATTATATATATGTTTAGTAAAATATATACACATTCCCGATTTCTAAACCATTCAGGAAATTGGCTTCGATGTCTTGAACTTAAGTCAACCCGACTAACTCTGTTTAATTTTCTCATGTGCTCTCTGCACATATTAATCATTTTATTGTAATGATTTGTGACATAAAAACTACCATTGAAAATTAGACTTAATAATGTTATTGATATACTTACAATAAGTAAGGTTGTAGCTCATCGCATTTATTCAGCACATATCATTGGGCAATCTCTAATTCTTGTTTAGAAAGCTGAACTATTTTCTTACCACCAATTGGCGAGCTCGTTAGTGAAGACAACTACTGACCCCTCATTTAGTTTTTCAAAGTACTCATCATATTCCTCTCATTCCGCATAAATCTGGTTTCAACGCTAATGAGATACAATGAGCAAAAAGTCAATAACTCATTAACAATGTAGGCTTCTGCTATGTCCATTTTTGTCACTCTGTAAATTAAATAACTATTTAGAGAAACTATTAACAAAATATCCATAAATTAAAAAGATTAAAATTCAAAGTTAATTAAGAGGGAAACAGAAATCAGAAACAAAAATGATTCAAGTGCATAATAAAAGAAAATAGTATAAATAGAAAGGGTTTTGTTCACAAATTTTTCTTTAGGATCGTTAAAATCACTTTGTGTTATGTTGTGTCCATCAGTATTACATTTAGCTCAAGGCACATGATAGGTCCACATCTAATGAAGCCTTAGTAGGTGGGAAGGTGTTTCAATACAACAGTGTCATACTTTTTGTCTAGGTTATATCCCATTAGCTTTTTGCTGGTATATTTGGAGTGAAAGAATTCTAGGATGACTGGTCAAATGGTAAAATTATCTTTTTCTTCTTCCTTGCAGGGTATTTGACAGTGAGTGTTATTAGCTGTAATTAATTTTAGACCTAATTGAATTAAGGAGGTGCAAAATCTGAAGTCTGAAGCTTCTTCTTGCTTGATGAGTCTCATGGAAACCAACAAGGCTTGTTTTTATCAAAGTAATAAAAAAGAGGGTCTCCCAACTGACACCATTTTGTTTGCTTTGTTTATCTGTTTTGGCTTTTAAAGCATTGAAATTAGCATTAGAGGTCCTGCAAAAAACAAAGAGGCTTCTTTTCATTATTTAGTCCAAATTCCACAGGGAAAGATTCTTTCACAATTCACATGCATCACCCTCTTAATCCCCCAAGAAAAATTAAAAAAGAAAAAGAAAAGGATGAGTAAAAACAAAGTCTTCTCTTTAAAACCAAATAAGAAAAGAACAAAATTTCCATTAACACCACCCAGAGAGATAAAAAAATAAAAAGCAATCTGCAAACACCGAATTTGTGGTTAAGGCATGAACTGTCACCGAATTTGTGGTTAAGGCACCAAACAAACCAACAGAGTAGTCTATAAATGTATAAAACTGACTAAATGTATACCATCTCAAACCAAATTGGAACCATAATCAAATGCCTAAGATAACAAATATATGGCCAAGAGATTTTAAACTGATTCTGCACAGAATGGGTGACAACGAAGGATTGAGGGTTTTAATCTACATAAAGAATAGTTGAAAAAAAAAAGAAGAAGGAAGAGGTTTACTAACCTAAACCTCGGCGACAAAAAATGAAGAAGAAGAAGAAGAGAGCTCGGCGACAGACGGCGAAGAAGGAGCAGTTCTATCGAGGGGTCTCTGTCGTGAGGGGGTGAGAGGGGAAAGGGGCAATGCGCAGTGTGAGGAGATCTGAAGGGGAATAAGAGAGTTTTATTCCTCTCAGAAAATGACGTCATTTTTTCTATGACCTTTAGCGACAAACAAGTTGTTTCATCGGCAAAAAATGGACCTTTACCGACCAAAATATAATGTGGTCGGTAAATATAGGACCTTTGTCGATAAATTTAAATATTTGTTGGGAAAAGCCCACCAAATAATTAGCGCAAACCCTCTTTTTTCGGGGAAAATATTAAGTTTTTGGTCACTAAAAATGACTTTTAGCTATGAATTTATCTTTGTGCCTAAAAGTTTGATCGCTAAAAGACTATTTTCTTATAGTGATTATATACTTAATCTCCAAATTTGAGTCTCTCATTATATTTATATCCCAAGACCATTTTCTTATAGTGATTATATACTTAATCTCCAAATTTTAGTCTCTAATTATATTTATATCCCATACACCCAACAGTCCTCACCCAATTCTGTAGAAGACATCAAAATAAGGGTATGACTGGGAGGATTATCTCGTTCCTTAGGAATAGGAACCTCGGCATTTTCTTCATCTTCATCCCAAACAGGAAGGAGTTAGGGTTACTCTTCTTTTTAACAGGCACCGTGGTTGCTTTGGTAAACCTTGTTTGTTTGATTCAGCCTTAAAAGGGACTTAGCATTCATTTGGGGGTTTCTCACAATAATGGCCAAAACCACGACACTTCCTTCACCTCCTTCGGAGGTATTCTACCTTGACCGTGACACTATTGACATCATGCAAACTAATTCTTTAATGCATTCCAAATTAACATAAACTTCAACGCAGAGGAGATTCGATCTAGTGCAATTCTTAGTCATAATAACATCGGCAAAAATAGGAAAGAGCCGACAACACTAGCAATCCTACTAAGACCATCAGCAGACGACATTTCAAGGGGGAATGCCCCAACAATTTACCAACATTGCAATGCTTTGAAGAGCATCCTTTTACCCAAGAAAATGTCAAAGGGTGTTATCTTATTTAATCCAAAAGAGATCAGAGAGAAAATATAATAGACATATTGTTCTGCATTGCAAGAAAATTGAAGGCAAATATCGACAACAATACAATCAGAATAAATTGCCAATAAATTGCAGGCCACACCAAAATACATGAACACAATTGATCAATAAATGTTTCAAATCGGTACCCGAAAACATATATATCAAGCAGGTCACTTGACAACTATGGTACTTAGCACCACTGTTCTAGACAGGATTACTCGGAGAAGAAGTACGTTAATATTAGGTACGTACCCTGATAGAAAACCTTATCAAAACATATGTCAAGTAGCTGTCCGAGTTGAATAATATCCAATCATTAAGCACCAAGAAAATTGATCAATTCAAGCTGAATCACAATTTCTCCGCACTCAACATTTTTCAATCTAAGAGACATGTCTTGGACGATTTTTCCATTGGTCCAAACACAAGGACTTTCATCAGCTAGATCATTTGTCCTGCTTGGCTGAACTCTCTTTATCACACACCCGTCTGGTAGATCTTCCAACCCCATTTTCAGACACTCTATATATGGTTTTATGTCAATCTCTGCATCACCCATTTTGTCATCTTCCGTGAATCTGTCCCAGTCATACACTGTCTGTCAAATACACAAACATAAAAATTTAGTATACTGGTTCGAGCTCTCTCTGGTCACAATAATATGATCATGGTCAAAAGATGCCAATGAGACGATTCTTGTAGGTACAGAGTTTCTTAAACTACTGTATCAATTAGAAATATCAAACACATTTTTGACCCTCTTGTAACTAAGATTTGTTAAGACCAGGCAATGGAATATAGACGAAGACTAATATGTCACATATTTATACAGTTTCCACCAATATCAATTTTACAGGTATGTATAGAACTTCTTAAACTATTGTGTACAGCGAGAATGGTCGAACACAATTTTGAGCAGTGATGCAGATTTGTTGAGACCAATCAATAAAAAATAGCTTCAAGGACCATATGTTATTAGAACGAAGAATTAACAGTAGTAAGATAACTTACAAGAGTGATTGGAGCATCGACATTGAAAATGGAGAGAGTGAATTCCTCATTCCATTGAGGATTGCAATTTTTCTTCACCACACGAGTCTTCATTCTCTGCATCAATTCTTTTATTACAACAGAGGAAGAGGAAAAGCATCAAGATCGAGCTACAAAGCTCAATGGAATATAATTGCCATTGAAAACGACTTTCCTATTCTTTCCTATAAAAAAAAAGGTACTTTCCCAGAGCCCAAACAGCCATAATTTTTTTCTCCTTGACATAACCACAACAACTCCTCTAAAAAACAAATAAAAAATGCATCGCTTGGACAAAAAATTAAAAAAAAAATTCATTCCATCGATTAATTTCAAACACTTGGGCATGAAATTAAGATAGACATAAAAATTATCAAAACAAACGTGGCGTTAGCTTGAAATACGAGTTTCACAATTTATTGATTTCCATGATCTTCCTAGCTTCATGCTGGATCGATATATCACACGCAGGTTTACATACATGGATATAATAAATTAGCTACCGGAATGAATTGATTGCAAAGCCAAGAAAATAAGGTAACAATATAAAAGTCATAAGCTAATGTTTAGAGACAAAGCCCAACCTGTTGACCGACGGAGACGATGACATATGGATCACTGCTGCGTGTATCACGTACGGCAAGATTAACACCTCGTTGCACCCGAATTCGAACGTATCCTAAACGATTCGACATTGGTAAGTATTATTTGAGGCTTCTACTAGAAAATTTTTATATGGAAGGAAAAGAAATGGAGAAGAACTTTCAAGCATGCCCAACAAGAACAAACAATAATGCATCTGACTTTCTCCAGAGGAAGCTAGCTCTTTCACAACTTTTACTTTGACTTGATCAAACACATTCTTTTATAATTCCTTATATATTACCCACAAAAATGAAAAACTGTGGATTAAATATTAAATGAATATTAAAATTATTCTTTTTTTTAGTGTTAAACCAAGGGGTTGAATGGTCCAACGCTATTGTAGCTCACCCTTGTCCCACGTTCGATTAGAATGTAGGACCAATTATGCAATTTGTTTTCATAATTAGTCAATCATGAAACACTAACAGTTGTTGCAAGACCTAGACTCTTTCTTATGGTCTTTCTCGGTCAACCCACGGTATATCTGTGTGTGGAGATAGGGTCGGGTGTAAGTTGTTCGATTCAATACTGTTTTAGGGGTTATATTAAACTGAACCACATATACGACTTCTGCTAATAGAAACTGAACTTAACCGATTAGTGATGAATAACTGAACTGAATCAAATTGTGAGAATTTGGCGGAAACCGAGCCGAATTGGACAGGAACGACCAATGAATATAACCAAGCCCTAAATATTTTTCTAAAATAATTTAAACTTAATCAAGCCAAACAAATCTAAGTCCTATGTATTTTAATTTGATGAAAACCGTTGAAGCCCTAAATCCAATTACCAGATCAATCAAAGATTAGGGAAAAAAACCTGGAAGATTCAAACCCCAAACCATAAGTCCCAATTTATTTTAAAAGTAAGTCCTTAGAGAGAGAACGCAACAAAAAAATACAACGCGAAAGAATGACAATGAATATTGCAATGAGAAAACAAAATTAGAGGGAGACTGTAAGACAACAAAGGAGATAAACTAGGGTTTGATAAATGAAATGAGAGGGAATTAGAGGAGAGTGAGTGTGAAGAGAGATTGGTTCAGTGCAATTTTCTTAAAAATCACAGACCGAACTGAAATGCACATGTTTTCAAGAATCACGACATAATTCAATTCAGTTGGCTTGATTGGTTTTTCTTAAACCCCAATGTCAGGTAATGAATTTTTCCTTAGCTTTCTTACTCATAATATGTTGACAGTAAGTTAGTTTCTTGTAATAATAATTCTCCTTATGTGAAAAGCTTGATAGTAGGCTTTTTATACAAAGATCTAGATCGGTGGCAGTTTTGGTTGTTTTCTTTTATTTTTGCCAGTATGTATTTCTTCTAGATTTAAAGGTTATGAGACTCTGTATTGTTTTTAGGTTTTAATATTTTAGATTTTTATATGTATAATGCGGGTTTGATTTTTTTGTTTAGTGGATTTAAGCTTTGTCTGTCTCTATAATTACCAGTAAATAAAATTATTCGTTTGCTTTTATTTATATATATGGTAACCATGATCTCTGCATCCATCTCTGGCAAGATGCAATCTTCACCGAAAACAGTTGTTACAAAAACGATGTTATCTATTTGGTTGGCGAGAAATGGACGGAAAATTAAGTTGGCCTTGTTGGATCTCTCTCGTCATTTTAACACCAAATTTCAGAAATTTACTTCTTTAAACTTTCTTGCGAACCAAACAACAGCAGAGATTTTGAGTTAAAATCATCATACTACAGAGAAAACTATTCTGCTAAATTTAGAGAATTTGTGATTACATACATTGAACTATTGAAGCTGTAGCAAATACTATAAACATTATTCATAGCGGGCTAAACACCCAATTCTCTTACTCACAAACCAACCCCAATAACCTTTTTTGTATCGCTTTTACTATCCCTCATGCAAGACTTCCGTTCTAATTTCGATGAAAAAATTATCTACTCGACTCCATCAGCTTCAACTTCTTCTCCCTCATTGAAAACCACCCTTTCAATCGTCTATGTATCTCTTACTGGCATTAAATCCGTCGTGAACTTCACTGCCATCGAGCTCTGTAGGATCGTTGGGACCAGATCTGGTCGCGACTTCCCTGACCTCCTCTACCAGATCTGGTCTCGGCTTTTTTCACCACGATGGTATATAAAAATATACCGGATGCATGATTTTTAAAAATAAACTATATATATACTATGACTAATATTATGTAGAAATATATCATATATATAATGCGATATACTGATGACATGTAAAAATGTACTAGTATATTATTATATACCATAGAGTATATATCAACAAACTACGTAACATTGTGCACGAGTGTTGCAAGAGGGTCCCTTATTAGTGAGGCAATGTTGTATATTATACTATGTTTTTTAGGTTTTAAGGATGAGCTATTATAAATTTCAGTAATTTGTGCAAATTATAATTTTTTTATCATTTTTTTTGTTTTCCTATTGTGGCATATTTGCCTAATTGAGCCAAATAATTATATGTTGCAGACTATCAAATAAGGTTGAGTCCTATTAAAATTGATCTACTAACTTTTGGATCATTTGGCTATTAATGTAGGCTCATTTAGGGATGGGAATATTAAGAAGTTAGATCACTTTAAATTTTAATTTTATATTATATCTTTTAATTTTATATTTTATACAAATGACCAGAATCTCCATTTAATTTTTAGTTAGTTATGATTTTATTTGATCGTTTACGTTTTTACCCTTAGTATAATTAATTGTATCTTTTTAATATTTTAATATTTTAAATATTTTTCTGCACAACCTTCTTCTTCATTCGTTTTCTCTCGCTCACCCTTCTCTTTCGTCTTCCTTCTTCCTCTTCTTTATTCTTGCATTCTCTAATATTTTACAACGTATTTCCTTCTTCACATTTTTCCTTTTTCTCCAGTCGTGCCTCAGATTTTTTGTTACTCTTCGTGACAATACCTAGGGTTTCATCTTCACCATAGTGAGACCAGCGATCATGACCGCCAATCTCCCTTGTTGCGGTCGCCGACCGCTTTTCTGCCTTTCGCCAAGACCAGATCTAGCCGCGGCTTCCCTGACCACCACTACCAGATCTAGCCACAGCTTCCTTCAGCTCAACCATATTTGGTTTTTATATGATAATTCTCTTCCTCCCTGGATTTTGGGTTTTCAAGCGAGAGAGATGAAGAAGAAGAAGGAGGGGCGGGGCTTGGGTGTGGGAAGGGGTACGGTACCGGATGGTTTATAAAAATATACTAATAGTACATAAAAATATACTATACATATACTATGATTTATTGATGGTATATAAAATATATTACATATATACTATGACATACTGATAGTATATTAAAATATACTAGGGTAAATATGCATAACATAGTATATTATTATATAGCATAGAGTATATATCTATATACTATGTAACATTTAGCGCGTGGTTGTTACGCGAATAACGTTTTTCACTAAGTTTGTTGCGCGAACAAGACCCTTTATTAGTGGGGCAATCTTGTCTATTTATAATTTTTTTAGGTGCGTCATTATAAAACTTAGTCATTTGTGCAAAATAATATTTTTTGGGACATTCTTTTTTTATTTTCTTAAACTGGCTTATTTTCTTTAAAAAAGTCTTTAAGGAACTAATCCATTTTTAAGAAATAAGTAAGAGAATGACAAAAAATTATATTTACAAGAATGATCATTTTTTTAACAGTAATTTTTTTATACAAAATTTATGTACTAGTATATTATAATATATTTTTATATAACATAATATATATTAATATATATTAATATATAATTAATATATTAATATAATAATTTGTTTTTAATATATTTTTATAGATACGTGATAATATAATATTTTTATATATAGCAAAAAGTGGGTGAGGAAGACAACTGTTTTTATCCCAAAAATACAGCTGTGACAATAGCCAGTTTCCTCTCCAATCCATTAGTAGACACGTTGGCTGAGTTGTTTCATATGCTTTGTTCTTTCTCTTTCTTCTTCATTCGTCTTCTTCCTTAGCTCCGATCGACTGTTGCATCTTTCTCTACCATCAAACCCGATTTTTTCTTCATTTTCTTCACGATTCGCACGTGTATCCTTTTAGTTGGCAATTGACCTGGCGAACATATCTGAAATCGTCTTCTGATAGGGTTACCAATTTTTCTCTTCTTTTGGGATATTGTAAACTTCTTCACTACACAACCTCCTAAACCCACTAGTTATTCCCAACCTCAACCACGTCACCAACCCAAATCTCAATCAACAGCCCCTTCATTTTCCTATTCAGATTATTCCAATTCCTTCTCTATTGATAGATTTTGTTATTTTTATGATTTTCAGCATCCTTCAAGGGGTTTCTCGAAGAATTCGAGGGGATAGAAATTCCATATATCTGGGTTAGTTAAAATGGGAAGCGAATTTGACCATCTTGTTCTTCCACCATTGATAGACTCTTTCTCATTCAAACCCTATGGAAAATTCGGTTTTTGTTCAAATGAAATAATTTTGACCCGTTCTCTAAAACAGTAAAATGAAATGACTCTTTCACCTCATTTTCTCCTTAAGGTATGTAATTGAAATATTAATATGATAGGTTAAAATAAAAATATTAAAAAATAACATATAATATGATTAAGTTAACCTTTCATTCTTTTTAACATACAATAGTTAGTGAAAAAATAGAAAGGTTTAAATAAAATGGACTATCTCTTACATAATCATATGGATGTGTACTATCTTTTAATATTCTTGAATTTAATTATTATATGCTGAATTATTAGCTTTAAGAATATTTTTTTATATAATTATTTTGAGTATTTTTTTATTTTTTACATTAAGGTCATCGGATGGTGATGGTTACCACCAATGATGGGGTACCGGTGCCGTGTGGCGACGCCGGCAGCGAAGCCACGGCTGTTTAGATACAGATATATTGGGCCGGTAGCCCGTGAGAAGCATTATGGGAAGGCCCACAACAGACTAAATAAAAAAAAGGGAAGGGTTGTGGTTAGAAACCACATCAATTAAGGATAAGTGTGGGTTGAAGACTACTTGCAGCGCACACATCAAAGCTAGAATTTATTTTATTTTTTGATTAATTTAATTTTAGAAGTAAATTAACTAATCATATTCAATTTTTTGAATATGATTAATCTCTATGTGTGTATCTCTTTCCCGCTCTTTTGGAATTTCAATTTTTTGAATCTTCCCTCCTATTTTCCCTCTTCTTTTTTATCCAAAATTTGAAGTTTTCCCTCTCATTTCTCCAAATTTTCACCTCCCTCTTATATAAATAACACTCAAACCCTTCATCCAAATTCACTCATCTCCTCCACCATTTCTCAATCTCATTTCACTTTTTCCAATATTTTTATCTCTTTTTTCCCTTTAATGGTGTTGGAGTTTACTTGATATTCTTCGTGAAGGATTTCTTAGGTCAACAAATTTCAGGTCAACAAATTTCTCCTTTAATCACAAAGGTTACTGCTCTTCCCTCTCCTTACATCCTTATAGTTTGTTTGGTAAATCTCTTTAGGTCTTCATTTATTTTATGCATTTTCTAAGTTCCATGTTTTTCGACGACCTTCCGGCGAGTAGTACCTGTCTTTTATGCGCTCTTAACATTATTTTCGTAGAAATTACATTTCCCATGCATCGAATATGTCTTATTCTATTGACTGTATGCATGCCCCTAACCCGAGTGTTAGGTACTAGGAGTGTCCTTGATGATGATGTTGTACCCCTATCATCTGATCCTCCATAATTTGACTATATCATGGCCTCAGCTCCTCATCGTTGTCAAGATAAAAGACCTCAAGAGGGTGACCTTGGGCCTTATAAAGTTGGTACATTGTCCAGAGCCCTTGGGCTGGTATTTTATGGCCCTCATTATAAGATGAGTATTGGGTCTTGCCTAAAATCTTATTTGAAGTGAGCTCTAGCCCATGTTGTTTTTATCGACCACAAGTATAATATCCTCTCACGATCAAGTTAGTAATTATTTTGATAGAAGAACAATATGTTGGAAGGGAGTGAATATCATTTTATGAAGGGACACCATCTTATTTATAGGGCTTGAGAATGAGATCTAGTTCATGTTCAATGTATCCCCTATTGTGTTTTCATTTTAGAATGGAGAAACATTTAAGGAGAATATCTCTCTATATGGTTATTTCCTTATAGACCCTTGTTAAAGAGAAAATGTTTATGGGTATAAATCGTTTCTTAAAATCACACGAGCATACATGTTGGATCATAAAGAATTAAATAATGAATTAAGCAAAAGTGTACATGAATCCATGACAATAAATTGCTCTATAGAACCGAGCGGTTAGCCTTCCAAATCTATATGATTCTCTAAGAGAGAGTTCATTTTGATCAAGTCTCTCTATTTTCTCTTTAATGATAGAATATTAGAGAGAATATAATTATTTTTCTTAATCGTATGATCTAAGGACTATAACTACTATATAGATAACATTTATGTTATCTTTTGGTATTTTTGTTTTAACTCATCATAAAAATAGAAATTACCCTAAAGTTTCTGCTCATCAAAGGCCCACACTCTATCTGATACATTAAATCCTAAATTACCCAAACCTTAGCCGATCACTTTTAATTGAGTTTAATCTTATTTGACAGTCTACAACACATAATTATTCACATATAAATTCAACGTTAGATTAATGATCTAACAATCATTATTTGGGCTGTATGTGTAACCTTATAAATTTTCCTTGCAAAATAACCGAATGAGCTTAACTTTGCTATCATTACCAAAATATATCTAAAACTAATCTGGTCCATAAGTCATACCAACATGGGATTAAAGTGACATTCGTTACATCAAACATAACTTAACACATCAATGGTCACATGTATCAATACAACTGAATTATATGGATTATGATGTGGATGTGTAGCATGAAAATTTCATGTAATGTTATCTTGACATGCCTATTTCAAATTGGTCCACCTTAAACCTTAGTGAGATCAAACTATACTGAAATGAGAATGTTAATAAATCAAAACTTTGTTTTCGCAGAAAGTACCTCAAAATGTCCATAAATCAAAATACCTAAAAGATTGTCTATATAACAAGAGCATCTAAAAATAAAATCTCCCACTAAAACCGAATATCATTAACCGATATGGAAACCATATGAGCAATGTGCTCGTGAAACTGTTTGGGTGGCATATCTCTTAGTAAGTGGATCCGCAATCATGGAGGTGGATCCGCAATCATGGAGTTTGTTCCGGCGTGCTCTATAGGAATCTGTCCACTCTAAACTCTTTCCTTAACAACTAGGAATGTGATGTCTTTATACTTTGACTTTTGTTGAGCTTATGTTGTTATTAGTATATAGAATTTCTAACTTATTATCATAAAAAATAACTTGGTTGGTCTCTCAATACCGTCCATTTTATGTAGCCCAGTGATAAAATTTCACAGCCATATTCTATGATTGTATGCCTTATAAAATACTATGAACTTTGCTGCCATGGTAGAAGAGGCTATAAGTGACTATTTAGCATTCTTCCAGGCGATAGCACCTCCAGCAAGTAGAAAAATATAGCCAAATGTAGATTTCATACCATCTATGCATCTAGCGAAATCAGAGCCAGTATGCCTAATGGTCTCAATCTAATCCAACCTCTGATACATGAGCATGTAGTATTTTATTCTCTATAAGTACTGCAATACCCGTTTAGCAACTTTCCCACGGTCTATGTCTGGATTTCTTAAATATATGCCTAACATCCCAACCATGTATGCAATATCCAGACATGTACAAACCTGAGCATACATCCGACTCCTTAAGGCAAACAGAATCTTCTGCATTTCTTTTTCCTTAAAATCATTCTTAGGGCACTAATTGAGACTAAACTTATCTCTCTTAGCTACATAGGTATCACCTGGTTTACAGTCTTACATGCCATATCTTTTGAGAACCTTTTCAATATGGCTCTCTTGTGATAATCCAAGAATACCCTGAGAATGATCTCTGTGTATTTGGATGCCTAATACAAAAGTGATGTCACCAAGATCTTTCGTCTCAAAATTCTTAGCTAGAAATCTCTTAGTGTCGTGTAATAAGCCTATATTGTTGCTGGCAAGCAAGTTGTCATCCATATATAAAATAAAAAACATATGCTTGCTCCCACAGAACATATGGTATATACAATCATCGATCAAATCCATATCAAAATCGAACGAGATGATCACTTGATGAACCTTGAAATACCATTGTCGAGATGCTTGCTTGAGTCCATAGATGAATTTCTTAAGCATGCAAATCATATTCTTTGGGTCTCCCAACACAAAGTTTTCTGGCTGCACCATGTAAATCATCTATTCAATGTTACCATTGAGAAATGTTGCCTTCACATCCATTTTATGTAACTCAAGATTGAAATACACCACCAATGCCATTATAATTCTCAGAGAGTTTTTCAAAGAAACCAGAGAGAAAGTCTTTATATAGTCGATGCCTTCTTTTTGTGTAAAGCTCTTGTGACAAGATGAGCCTTGTATATTTCCACATTACCTTTTGAATCGATCTTAGTCTTAAAAATCCATTTGCAACCAATGGGTTTTGCACCTTTGGTAATGGGACAAGATCTCACACGTCATGTCCTTCATGGATTTAATCTCTTCATTTATGACATCAATCCACTTCTGAGAGTTAGAACTTTCCATGGCTTGACAAAAGTTGATCGAGTCATCTTCCATCACTCCAATGTCTACCTCATATTCTTGGAGAAATATAATGTAATCATCTGGCAATGCACTTCTCCTCTCTCTAGTAGATCTCCTTAATGTCATAGGTTCTTAAGGTGCTAGAGTTTGTTCTTCTAGAATAAATTCTTAAGTGGGAGGTTCTCCCATATTCTCTTAATATGTTGTGTCATGAGCAAGGTCAAGAATGTAGTCTAGATCAATGCTAATAACATCTATGGAAATATCAACATATTTCTCCTGAAAAGACAAAAACCCTAACTGGATCTCCCCCAGCAAAGTCGACATCATAAAAGAACCAGACATTTTTCGTCTAAAAAATCGACTTAGTTGTGGGATCCTAAAACTTGTACCTCATGGATCTTTTACAGTATCCAATAAAATAGTAACTCACCATCATTTAGTATTTTTTCATTTCATTAGGCCTATAAGGTCTTGCCTCAGCTAGACATCCCCAAACATACAAATGTTATAAACTAGGCTTCTTACCGGTCCAAAACTCATATGAGATTCTCGCAGCCACTTTAGTTGAAACTCTATTAAGGATATATGTTGCAGTCTTAAGCGCTTCTTCCCAGAGTGATTTTGGCAAGGTAGAATGATTAATCATATTCCGCACCATGTCCTTAAGCGTATTGTTTCATCTTTCAGCAACACCACTCATAAGTCATAATGGACGAAACCGGCATAGTGTACTGTGGGACGATACCACATTCCTCTAGGAACTTAGCAAACGGTCATGGACGTTGTTCACCTGAATCATGATATCTTCAATAGTCCTCACCACCAAGTCAAATCTGACGCTTTTGATCTTTTTGCTGAGTTGGTTCACAACTTCAGCCTTAAAATTTTTTGAAAGCATCCAATGACTGTGACTTTTCGTGAATGAGATATATGTAGCCATATCTAAAAATCATCTATGAACGTTATAAAGTATTGTTGACAATACCAAGAAACTTAAGAGAATGGTACACAAATATTCGTATGTATAAGTTCTACGATGTCTTGAGTCTTGTTGACTTCAAAATCTCATTATATTGGTTTGTTTACCCTTTATACAATTAGGACAACGTCAAAGTTTATGAAATCTAAGGGCCCGAGAACTTTATCTAACACAAATATCTCTATTCACTTTCTGGAGATATGACCTAATCTAATTCCTTTTGTTAAAGATTCCACTATATGCCTATGAATTATTTGGAATTTGTCTGGTATGACGAAGAAGGCTCCTTCCAGTATGAAAAATTATTTTATTATTTTGTTTGGAAATTCAATTTTAAAAATTGCTTGTACCAAAAGGTTCATAGTTAGAATTTCTCTGTTATCGTAATAGATTTCATTATGTCTGCGAAAACCTATTTTTTCACCATTTTCAAACCATTGAATTAATGTTGCATTGAAATCATGCTTCAATCCAACATCTGTAAAATTTTTATCCAATTCATTAATCCATGAATTTCTTGGATATTTAAATCCATTATTACCATAATTAATGAATGAGGATTTTGAACAAAAAGCAGTTGTCCTGCATTGAGCTTTTTGATTTTAAAAGAATTTTGATTGAGTATTCTAGGTTCTATCTTTCTGTATTCTAGGAAGTCGGAACCTTCAGATTTCTCCATTGTATGATTCCCCGTAAAAGTTTACAAGTAAAGAACTCAGACATTTAATTACTAATGTATTAAATATTGAAATCAAAATTGCTAAAAATAGATTATTACCTAGCAAAACTTTGTTTGGAAGTAACTTCAAAACATGTTTTGTAGTTTCGTAGTTAATTTTTTAGAAGATATTTTTGTATCAAAGCAAATTGTATGATTTGATCACTTGCCTTAATAATAGAATAAATTTCTAATCCTGGAAATTTATTCTCAGATCGAAACAATTTGATTTTCCTTGCAAATGTAACTAAACTATTTTGTTTTATTATTTTGGCAAACAATTTAAAGTGTTTCTAGTATTGTTTAGCAAATTTAGAGAAAATAAATATATTACTAATGTAAACAATCAAGAAATTCAACCAATATTATTTAATAAATATAAATACCTCCACTAGATATGCGGTTTTCTTCTAGGCCTATAAATAGGCGATTTCCCTTTTCATTTCCTTCATCCTCATCATCCTTACAGAGTTGAAACCTTCATTCATGCCCCCGATTCTTCTTTCTCCCTTCTGAAAATAATGGTTCTTCCCCTTCTGAGGCCTCTTCCATTTTGGAAGGCTTCTTTTGAGATCCTCTTAGCCTTTCCATGGTTGTCGTTCACCTCTTTGTCATCCTTAAAATGTCAGGCCTCAAAGTCATCGATGTTTAGTTCACTGTGATTTTCCTGTTGTCAATAAGCTTGTTTGGTGAGTCCTTTGTCCATGTTGGCTACTTGCCCATGGCTGTAGAAACATCATCCTTGAAAAATGCCTATAATCCAGCTGGTAGCCTTAATCTCATATACGTAATGAAGAAACTTTACTAGCTACGACCCACTCTCATCTTTTACCACCTTTGTACTTTTGGACCTCCAGCTACTTCTAGCAGCATGCTTCAAGAGTGGGTAAGGCAGCTAAAAATTATTTGTTGCCCATGGTTTGAATCCACTTTTTATCTTATCTTAGTGTGGGCATCAGACTAATTCATCGTCATCCTCAGTCGACGGGTGACCGAAGTCTTCCAGTCCTCAGAAGAGTTCAACAAAGCTATGAAAATCCTGTGACCATTATCCTAGACGTGGAGGGGGGGTTCTTTTACTTTTAAGTTAGCCTGGGAGGGGCGTCCCCTTAACCCGAGGAGATTTTTGTACATTTATCCTTGCTTGTACTTGTAGTCCTTTTTTCCTTGAGAATCAAATTTCTTCAGTAACTTTGGCTCCTTTTTAGCTTTTCTCTTATTTGTCCCCTTGGTTGCATGAACTGTGATAAACATACCTCGAGTGGATAAACGTTTTACCTCGGTTGAGATTTAATTTGGTCTAGATGAGACCCTTATCCTTTAATTTGTTCCTGGGCTGCAAGGTTGTTCTCACTCTAAGCTTGAGTGGGCTACAAGATGGACTTGGTCCTTCCTTTTGAGCAATCCCCTTTGAAGCAGGTCGGGGGTCATATAGACTTGTCACAACCTTTATAAAGCCTTTCGTGTTCCCACCCTGGAGGTCTGGTCTGATGAACCTTTCGCACACTGGTTCTTAGCCAGAGGACCTTTCATTTATCACTTATTGATGCATTTTTGCTCTAGATAAATCCTTAAATTGAAGCGCTCATCAAATGGCCTTATCCTTGTCTTTCGAGCTATAATGCTTGATAGATTTCCTTGTCAGTGGTGTTGAGATTGCCTTGACTGAGGATTTCCCTTAACCTTGTCAGATGGGCATGAGTGCCCGACGGTCATTAATTTCTTAGGTCTAGCCAGGTGTTCTTGCTGCGGCTAGACCCTTGAATCTCATCTGCGAGTATGAGTGCTTGGAAGACATCTTTTCTTGATGTCTAGTCAGGCATGCCTACTCTAGCTAGACTTTTGAATTACTTATGAGATCATGAGTGCTCAAATAGACATTTTTCTTGATTCCTAGCCAGGCGTGCCTGCTCTTGCTAGACCCTTAAATCTATTCTGACGAGTTGGGGTGCTTGATAAACATCTTTCCTTGATGCCTAGCCAGACGTGCCTGCTTTGGCTAGACCCTTAAATCCCATCCGACGAGCTGTGGTGCTTGGTAGACATATTTTCTTGATGTTTAGCCAGACGTATATGCTCTGGCCAGACCCTTGAATCCTATCTGACGAGATGGGGTGCTCGGTAGACATCTTTCCTTGATGTCAAGCTAGACGTGTCTGTCCTAGCTAGACCCTTGAATCCCGTCTGACTAGTTGGGGTGCCCGGAAGACATATTTCCTTCATGTCTAACCAGCCAGACCTGCTCTTGCTAGACCTTTGAATCCCTTCTAACAAGCTAAGTGCTCAGCACACATTTTTCATTGATGTTTAGCCAGGTGTGCCTGTTCTGGTTAGACCCTTGAATCCTGTCTGCGACCTGAAGTGCTCGACAGACATCATTTTTTACCTTGATGTCTATCCAAGCGTTCGTGCTCTAGCTAGACCCTTGAATCTCGTCTAACGAGCTGAGGTGCTAAGAAGACATCACTTTTTGCCTTGATGTGTAGCGAGACATTCCTACTCTAGCTAGACCCCTGAATCTCATCTGACGAGCTGAGGTGCTCGGCAGATATCACTTTTTACCTTGATGTCTAGCCAGACATTCGTGTTCTCGCTAGACCCGTCTGACGAACCGGGGTGCTCAGTAGAGATCACTTTTTGTCTTGATGTCTAGCTAGGTGTTCCTACTCCTGTTAGACCCTTGTATCTCATGTGACGAGCTGAGGTGCTCGACATACATCATTGTTTCCTTGCTATCTGGCTAGGCATTCTTACTCAGGCTAGACCATTGAATCCCATTTGACTAGATGGGGTGCTCGGCAGACATCACTTTTTAGTCCCAAGTGGCGGGCTAGAGCACCACGCTAGTCATCCACTTTTAACCCCGATTGGCGAGCAAGGGCACCACGACAACCTTCACTTCTTAATCTCGACTGGAGGGCTCAAGCACCGCGCCAGTCATCACTTTTTAATCTCAACTGGCGAGTTACAACACCACGTCAGTTATCACTTTTTCATCCTGATTGGAAATCTTGAATACTGCGCCAGTCATCACTTTTTAATCCTAACCAGCGAGCTCCAGCGCCGCTTTGGTCATCACTATTTAATTTGACTGACGGACTAGGGTACCACTCTAGGCATCACTTTTTAATCTCCCCATCACATGTCATAGAGAATCGATCCCTAGAGACTTACGAGATACCCAAAAATTCATTAGCAAATATTTCTACGAATGTTCTATTTTTCCATAAAAGTGGATTTCGCTAAAAAAGACCTTATAAGAGGTTAATCCTAAAGAAGATGATTGTTTGAGTAGAAAAAGGAGACCTATTATCTAACTAATGTTAATGATTCATGATCTTTGTCGTTCACCACACTAAGGTGGATGGTTGAAAATTGTCATGCTTTTATTTGTTGAGCTTTTATACTTCATTTTCTTATTTGGGTGTCTCTCTTTCCGAGCTTCATCTTTGCCTTGACGATGGTACTCCTTGAGCCGTCCTTACTGGGTATTTCGGCGGGACGAAGATTGACCACCTTAGTCCTTCGAGTTCCTCGAGGGTGTTATTCCTCGGCAGTTTGACAGTTGCAAGCTCCTTTCCTATGGGTTTATCCACTTTATGTAGGGGCTTGGGAGGAATATGTCCGTGTATTTCTTCGTGGACAACCCGATTCTAGTGAAAATCATAGCAAGGGGCCTCATGACCATCCTTACCCTCTCATCGAGGCTTCATGTCCTGGCTTTGTTCATGAGCCCATGTACCAATTTTGGCACGACCTTTGTCCTTTCGTTTCTCCTGAATCAGACGTGGGAGCTGGGAGCTGTCAAGCCTAGATTCGTATTTTACCCGTGGAGGATTGGCGTGGGGCTCCGTATTTCAACTGAGAAGTTTCCCAGATCCGTTTATCTAAAGCAACACAATTTTTATTCGTAGCTGCTCACATACTGCCACTAGAGCTTCCTTCAGGGGTCTTTGCCTTCGTTCGATCTCTGGCAGCCTTATTCTCCTCCCTCTATCCTCTTGAGATGACCCCAACCGAAACCTTACAAAGGGAGAGCCTGATCGCCCAAAGCCTGGGTTCATTTAGGTCCTGGTTTCCTTAGGGAGTAACAATTTCTCTAGGTTAGGGTATCACCTCGCCCTTCCCTGAATAGCCTTCCTCTAGGGCTCCTCAAGTACATGATGACTCTAGTGGCAGACTTTTCAGTTGTGGTGGAGGATTATTTCCGCACAAGAGACAATTATTGGCATGAGCGGTGACTGACATGCCTTTCTTCCCTTTCCTAGTTACCTCAGAGGTTACAAGAACCATATATTTCCTATTTTGTCGGGCCATTATCATGATGGCAGAAAGTTCCTGATATCCCGACACGGGGAACGGTGAATCCTCCCTTTCATCACGCCAGCATAGAATACTGGGCCCATCCTCTCCTTGCAAGAGAAAAATGGTTCCAATTTCTTTGAACAGGAATTGCTTTACAGCCGTTCCCCACAAGCGACGCCGACTGTTTTAGCCAAAAACTACAACATTACTGATATTGGTTTCCTGTACTGAAGACGGGAGTTTTCCTGACTAGGGGGAGTTTGTAGTGATGATGTCCGAATGTGTCCCCTCTCTCTCTAGTGGACGTACTCTTCCTCCTAATTAAAACTCTTCACGACCTCAATATCTGTAAAACATAGATAAAGAACCCAAAGAGTGAGTAACTCCACCGGGGGGGGGGGGG
>QANY01005609.1:493108-664202 GCA_003255025.1 Datisca glomerata | reverse complement strand
GGGGGGGGGGGGGGTGCCTCGCCTAAGGGCCTCAGATGCTTAAGTCAATATTTGGTAGATATTTTGGCATAATTTTCTTAGGGGAGAGAAGGCATACCTCTTCTATTTATTGGTAGATGTATTTATACATAAGTCTTCAGGTGAGGGGAAGCGTGCCGAAGAAGCCTTATAGGCGTGTTGGGGGAAGCTTCATGGGACACAATGTTTGTCCCGACTACCCGTGATTGGACGGAAGAGAGATGGCCTTTACATAAAGAGTTATGCATTAAATGTCAAAATGACTAGACAAAGGCTATCTTGACATCCTCTCATGGTGATTGGACCTGTTGAGTACTACTTTCGTCAGGCAATGGATTTGTGCTTGTGGTTATCTGAGCTCTCTTTGCGCACCATATTCCTGCTCTTAAATGTGCTCGGGTCTCTGCAACTAGAGCATCCTCAGTACAGTATTCTCTATTTAAGATGACACATGCCATTATTTTATTTTATATGTTGTGTCATTAAGACATAAGGTATTTTCTAATTTTCCGTATAATAAAGCTTTGTCTAATTGTTTATTGACACGGGGCGTAATTTGAATGATATTTAAATATGGCACGTGACAATTTTTGGTTGATAAGTTATGGATTCACCAACTTATGGATAGCAATAGAACCACTCTGCCAACAAGGTAGGGGACTTGTTGTGATTTTTTAATATTTAGTTCATTTTTCCAACATGCATAACAATAGGATTTAGGACCAAATCTCCACTGCATATGTGATTTTTTTTTAATCTCAAAGTGGACTGCAATTATCAAATGATTCTTAATCAATTTTGTTCATCACTTTTCCTTGTTATAGTGGTCGTAAAAACACTTTAAGTATTCTTGTCCTTGAAATTTATTTTTATGCAGTAACATAAGAGTCATCTTTGATATAGTCTTACAGACGACTTTCATCTTTACGTCATTGGTGATTCCTTATTCCTTCAAATCTTTTCGTTTAGTATATATATGTCAATGTTATTCTTGCTTCATGTGAGTCATTCAGACTATTACCTTCTTTATTTGTGAATGATATCATTCCAAAGTAGTGAAGTCCCTACTTTTAACGGCCTTTCATCTTTGCTTGTGATGTCCACCTTTCCTTGCAGTAGCGTTCCCATAGAGTGTGAGGGTTTCCTTCGAGAGTTTGGTGATGACAGCCTTCTCTTATAGTGCATTCCCCTAGAGTGCGAGGATTTCCTTCGAGACTTTAGTGATGACCACATTTTCTCCCAGTGACATTCCCCCAAAGTGCGAGGGTTTCCTTATTGAATTTGGTGACGCTACCTTTCCTTACAGTGGCGTTCCCCAGATTGTGAGGGTTTCCTTCGGGACTTTGGTGACGATCACTTTTCCTTGCCGCAGCATTTTCCCAAAGCGCAAGGGTTTCATTCGGGACTTTGGTGATGACCACATTTCCTTATAGTGGCATTCTCCCAGAGTGCGACAATTTCCTTCGAGACTTTGGTGATGACCACCTTTTCTCACAATGACGTTCCCCTAGAGTGAGAGGTTTCCTTCGAGACTTTCGTTACGATCACCTTTCCTTGCAGAGACATTTTCCCAAAGCGCAAGGGTTTCATTCGGGACTTTGGTGATGACCACCTTTCCTTATAGTGGCATTCTCCCAGAGTGCGACGGTTTCCTTCGAGACTTTGGTGGTGACCACCTTTTCTCACAATGACGTTCCCACAGAGTGAGAGGTTTCCTTCAGGACTTTGGTGATGACCACTTTTCTCGCAGTGGCATTCCCCCAGAGTGTGACGGTTTCCTTCGAGAATTTTATGAAGACCACATTTTCTTGTAGTGGAATTCCCCCAGAGTGTGAGGGTTTCCTTCGAAACTTTGGCAACGACCATCTTTCTTTGCAGTGACATTCCCCCGAACTGTGAGGGTTTCCTTCGTAACATTTATGATAACCACTATTCCTTACAATGGCATTCTTCTTGAGTGCGAGGTTTTTTTTGGGATTTTGATGACAACCACTTTTCCTTGTAGTGGCGAGATTTCTCTAAGCTTTGTCTATAGCCATATTATGTCCTTTCAATGATGAATTGGAATTTAAGAGTGCGTGAGATTTCTATGGACCTATTGAAGTGTCCATCTTCTATCATTTCTTTTGTATTACTTGCATTCTAATCTTGTATCCTCATTTTCTTTACTTGATTCTTATGATTCATTGATTCATTGTATTTCTTTTGTTGGATTCAATAGAAAGTGCAAATTGTTCAACCATATGTCATATTAGTATTTTTTGTTGAACTGAACCTAGGGATTACTCCTAGGCTACCTACGTACCCTTATACAAAAAGGATCAAGTCAACCTATAGTCCATTGAGAATTTTTATGGTGGACTGAACCAAGGAGGCTCCTAGGCTGCCTACATACTCTTGTTGAAAAAAGCATCAAGTCAGGTCATCGTTCGTCAGGAATTTCTTCTAAAATTATGAATAGTTTAGCATCACTTCTTCAGTAGGAATAGTAGCGCTTCAAAATTTTTGCATTGATTGGCGACACCTATAGACCATCACTATCAACTGTTTTGTAAGGACCATTTGTATAAACTTTTCAGACTACATATGGTCTATCCCACTTAGAAGATAATTTGTTTTCTTTGTGACGAGTAACGATGATAGGTTTGCGAATAACTAGTAGTAAGTCACCCACCTAAAATGATCTTGGTCACACTTTTCTATTGAACAACTTAGACATTCAAGTTTTGTAGCATTCAAGGCGTTGTTGTGCTTTGAGTAGCTTTTCATTAAGTGCATCTAAATTTTCCAAAACGTAGCCTTGCATTTTCTTCTTCAGTCATTCCTTTGTGAATGGCACTTCAAAGTGATGGTATTTATCGTTCAAGCGGTAAAATTGCTTCCACACTGTAGACTAGAGAATACGGTGTACCTTGTGTTGGTGTTCGAAAAGTGTTTTGATATGCCCAGAGAGCTTCACGGACTTTCTCATGCCAATCTCGCTTTGTTTTATGCACCAATTGCTTTAAAAGATTACAAAGAATTTTGTTGATTGCCTCTATAAGTCCATTTGCTGGTGCATTATACATAGAAGACTTGTATTGCTTGAAATCAAACCTATCACAAAGCTTATCCATGAGGTTGTTGAAGAACTGCTTTCCATTATCTGTAATAATGTATCGAGGTACACCGTAATGATAAATGATATGTGTCCTGACAAAATTAGCAACATCTTCTTTCTTGGCTTCCCTTAAAGAGACGACTTATGCCCATTTGGAGAAGTAATCTGTCTTAGAAAGTATGTAAGAATGCCCTTTTGATGACTTTGGATTCAGAGGGCCAACACGATCAAGTCCCCACCCTTCATATGACCAAGGCATTATTGTTGGACGCAAAGGTTCTAGCAGCTGGTGGATGAAATGGGCATGAAACTAACAAGTTCATAATTCGTGGCATAATCCATCGAGTCTTGCACCATTGTTGGCTTGTAATGTCTGAATATTTTTATCCTGAAATGAAGCTTTGATCTTGATTGTTGAGTGCCACAAACACCAAGTGAACTTCTTTTCATGCATGTTAAGCTTCTTCTTGTCCTAAGCATTGAAGAAAGAGTCCGTCAAATGAACGTTAAATATAAGGTTTCTTTGTAGTAAATGGATCGTGCCGCTCACCTATGTATTTCAACTTTACGATGTGGTTCATTGTGTAATTTTCCATGTTGCCAATACTTAATGATCGGTTCACGCAAATTTTCTTCGTCACTTATGCATACTGAAATTATATTCGACTATTCTTGGCCGTCATCACTTGATAGGATCACCCATGTTTTTTATACTAGCACGCTGATAGTATCTTCACCCAAAATTGATAGACCTGTAGCCAAGTTAGTTAACGCATCATCTTGTTGATTTTTTGCTCCTTGGACATGTTTGAGTGCAATACTTTCAGATTTATTCATTAGTCATTTTTCATACTCGAAGTATGGAATTAAGTCATCATTCTTCATGTCATATTGCATCATCAACTGAATTATCACCAGTTTTGAGTCATCAGACACCTCGAGATTGTCAACTCCAATTTTCAAAGCCATCTCAAGGCCAATTTTTAACGCCTGATATTCAGTCACATTGTTAGAGCACAATTCACTTAATACAAAGCTGTACGGTAAGATATTCTCTATGGTGTGATGAAAGAAGATAGCAAGACATGTCTTCTCAATATGTGAGTAGTTCAACTCAACTCCACTTAGGGTTTGACTAAGATAGTATAATGACTTTTCTTTTCCTTCTACTTTTTTATGCAAGGAGAGCTCTTAGAGAATTTTCTTATGTGACGATGTACAATACAAGTGGTTCACTCAGTATCGAAGCTCTCCAAACAAGAGGGTGAAGCAAGTACTTATAGGTTTTTGAAAGATTTTCTACATGCTTCATCCCATTCAAAGTGGGTGTCTTTCTTCATTAGTTGATTGAATGGTTGCCATTGTCCTGTCAAATTTGATATGAATCTTCAAAAATAGGCAAGCGCCTAGAAGAATTCTAAATTCCTTTAAATTTCGTGGCTCAGGCTTTTTCTGGATTGCATCTAACTTTAACTGATCTATTTATACGCCATGTTGTCTTACCAACACCACAAAACCAAGAAGCTTGCCTGATGTAACCCCAAAAGCACACTTGAGTGGATTCATTTTGAGTTGATATTTCCTAAGACGATTAAAGATATTGCGTAGATCTTGTAAATGGTTTTTCCTTTGTTTCATATTTACCAATAAGTCATCAACATAACACTCAACAATTTTATGGACTAGAACATTAAAAATTCTCTACATCGCTCTTTGTTATGTAGCGCCAACATTTTTCAATCCAAACGACAAAAATTTTGTAACAGTAGATACCTTTTGAAGTTCGGAAGGAAGTCAACTCTTCATCTTATAGAGCCATTCTTATTTTGTTGTAACCAAAAAATCAGTGCATGAAAGATAGTGCTTCAGGACTTGTGGTCACATCAATCATTATTTATGTTATAGGCAATGGGAAATCATCATTTGGACGTGCATTATTGAGATCACGGAAGTCAATGCAAACATGGGTTTGTCTGTTCTTTTTCTTCATAGGGATAATATTTGTAATCCACGTGCAGGGTATTTAACTTCATTTTCTTGTTGACTTCATTTTCTATTTGAGGGATGAGATCGGGGCGGAAGCGATAATGTGCTTGCTTGATGGGCCGAACTCCACGTTTCACAGCGAGATTGTGAGCTGCTATCTTTGGATCTAAGTCGGGCATTTCCTTGTAGCTCCAAGCAAATACATCTTCATATTCTGACCAAACCTGAAGGTATTCCTTTTCTTCTTCTTCAGGTGTAAGTAGCGCACTATTAAATGTTGGATGAGGCTCCTCCAAAGTACCTAAGTTGAGTTCTTTTAGCTCATCAACTACAACTTGTCCACCATTTCCTTGTTGGAGAACGCAGCACAAGCGCAATGGAGGCGTTTAAAAAAAAATGAATCTTTTACGATAAAAAGAAAACATGCACCGCGCAACGGTTTTTAAAAAAAACTTTTTTAATTGAAAACTCTTTTTCAATCAGTTAGGATCCATTATATATTTATACATTAAATCTACAACATATAAGGTGAGAAATCATATACCTCTTGTAGTCTATATCAAGCGTCCTTGCAAAACTGATTTATCTCACGTCCCACGAAACCGTTCCAACGATCAGTAGACTCTGAGATTCACACCAAGATCTTCCAAGTCAATCCCCAACGCACTTGGACGTGTGTGAGCACATAGAATATTACAAGACACTTTTTGTGTCTCTAGATGTACTCAACACATGAGATCTAGAGATTTACTGAGAAATTTTTTAGTGAGACGATTCTCTAAAAGAATGTGATGATTATTCTTTTTAGAGATTTGATTAGCTTTTAATCGCAGAACAAAATTACTCTGACACTAATCGTGTCCTCAATTCAATTCTTGATTGATGAACTGATGAACTGAACAACTAATTAACTCCATCATCAACTGAGGCCATTAAAATAATATTTGTATATTTTTTAGATAATGGCGTATTAGATATTTAGGGAAAAACTAAAATAATATTTGGTTATAAAATTGTCAATTACAATCAATTGAATCTTAATTAATTAATCACAAAAAATTATCTCATAATTATGTACTTGCCCCAATATAAAAATTCATTTTCAAGTGAGTCATTTTCTCATGTCCTGAATACTCTCACCCTAGACTGCGTAGTATAAGTGACTTGGGGACTATGGATCTACAATAATAAGCTCCAATAAACTAGATTATTAATAAAACTCTAATTAAATAATCTTATTTATTAATTCTATTATCACTCCACTATATAATTATTTCATGTAGTTCTGTCCTCCAATTATTCGTTCATAAATTGGAGCTGGTCAAAATTACTATTTTACCCCTCTCATTACCTTTTGATCCTTAAGTACTATTAATCCACTAGTGAATGATTAATTTATAATCTTATTATAAATTTGAGCTCAATAACCACTCAATTCCAGAATTAACACTTAAGGGAACCAATATACGATCCGTTAGGAAATCTTAGATTCCAAATCTTGCAAGATCATGTTCCCAGCCATCCATATCACTGAATCTCCAAAACAAAAGTCACTAGCTTATTTTACAAACAAACCTTAACGAGTGAATCAAAAGATCCAGTAGACATACGTAGGAGTTCATGACTACTCAGGATTCAGACTGATCTACATATGATAATCGAATTAATATGTATTAAATCTTTATGATAAACGACACATTCATAAAGATATTAGTTCACATCGGCCCAATCATATATAATCTCATTATATAAAGTATATTCACTAAGATGTCTATACACATCAATGATCCAGATCTGGATCACATGCATTCATAATGCTTAGTAAACTGTACTAGCAACCATTCATTAAAGATTCCATACTTTAAAATGTTGTTGACAATTTTATTCATTATCTCTGATCTTAATCCTCTCGTACTAATACAAGATCATAGTCTGATTAATGAATATGAAATTTTTAGATATTTATATAAATTATTCAACAATAATTTAAAACAACAATTGTAAGGAAAATGTAATCTTCATAAATTTCATATTAAAATGTCAATACACATGCTTTGAGGGTATAACCTCCAATGATCTCACACTTATCTTAAAGGAAATGTGGCATCTCTCTCAACCACATGTTTCACACATGACCCTTAAACAACTTCGTAGGAAGTGTCTTGGTAAATGAGTCAGCCAGGTTTTGATCCAACTTTATCTCCATAACAATCATTGCCAGATTCTGATCCAATGTTATCTTTATAACAGTTAGATCACCTTAGTCTATGACCCAAATGTCGACTTTCATCTATCCTTATCTGATTTCTAATCAGTATATCCAGTGTGATTCAGGTTTCCTTCTGAATAAACATGCATATAGTTTCTCATTCTCTTAAGATACTTAAGAATGTGCTTCTTGTTTCCTATTTTATATTCTTTAAACCTAAGTTTTTCTATCTAAATGTTAGAAATAATCAATTTCTGATTTTTCTCTTAAATTACAGAGATTTTCTTCCCCTTTTGTCTCTATTTCTAAGTCGTCGCTGCATTACGCCGTCCATCAATTCTAGTAAGGCATTTTATTTTCTTCCTCTCGTTCTCGTCATTTCTCCTCTCTTTCTCTTCGTTTATTTACCCTCTATCTGAACTCATTCCTAATTTTTTTCCTTTGTTCATCTATTTTTCTTTCATTTGGGTAGCCTTCAATCATCATTTTTTTGGATCGTTGCTTTATCATCATCGATGCTGCCTTCAACGTTGGTAAGCTTGATTTCCTTCCTTCTCTCTCGGTTTTGTTCAGAATGTAACTTGGTCTTCTGACCTAGTTGGCTTTGACCTGACTCGACCCGGTTATCACCTGACCTGAATCGGTTCAATCAAACCAGTCTACACTTGTTCATCTGAACTAGACCGGTTCAGTTATACCAGACTAAACCGGTCCAACCAATATATTATGATCTGAGATCCTTGGATCTCAGGTCATTAGTTGTTGAATTTAATTCGTAGAGAATCTAGGTAAGTGAATGTACATAGTAATTCGGTTCATATGTTATAAGTGTAGCATACATAATTATTTTTATTATTTTTTTATGTTGCTCAATCTTATGATCAAGTGTGTTATTTATTTTTCCATATCATGATGAAATTATTTACCATCTTATGTATGATTATATTTTGAGTTGTACACTTAATAGTTATATTGTTTATGTTCATGAACATGTTATATGTTTATTCATATATATGTAATAATGTGATTTATGAATCTTAACTCAAGTAAAGTGATAAATAAATAAGAGGTAGACTTAGTCCTGTCCCTTGGTTATCAAGTCACCAGATTGTTCACGTCATGTTATCAGCTATACGATTGGATGTCACCATGTTCATGTTCGCATCCTTAAGGTTATAATAACTTTAAGTGACATCAAGTTTCAGGACACCCAATCTTTCATGTTCACGCTCATGTTACAAGTTCAAGTGTGAAATAATTCTGGTTAGATTGTTAATCGAGAGATATGCCTAGTTGAATTATGATCAATCAAGTATAAGTATTAGCAAGAATAAGCACAAGTTCAAGTTATATGTTAACCATGAAATGAGATATGTTAATTTCAAGTACGTTATCTTATTTAATAATCAAGTGAATGTGTTAAATTAAAGTTGCATGAGTTATATATTTACATTTATGTCAGGTGAAGCTTATTAGTATGTGAGTTTACTTACTGAGTATTTTTTAATACTCACCACCCATAGATGGATATGTTGCAGGTGATGGCGAGCAGCAGGAGTGAGGGACTGCCTTAGACAATGAAAATATGAGATTTTTCACAATTTATGATTATATGATGTTAGAAACAGATTTTTCAGTTTAATTAGTGTCATTTCAGGAATTTTATGAATTTCCATGTTTGACTTTCACGCTTTATGGATTTTTGTGTTTGAGATTATTTTTATAGTTTAATGAATCATTTAATTTAAATTTATGATTTAATATTCTCTGAAAATAATTTTATGCTTCTGCTATTTAACGTTATAAATAGGGTTTTTGATTTGGGGATTTTCTCAAATTAGGGATTTTTTAATTGTTAAATTACAAGCATGTTTAATCATCGGGGATCGGGATGTTACACCTTAACACTTTTTTGCTTCACAATCGGTTATTGTTTGTAGTAGTAATGATGATAGCGTACAGGTGCGTGAGAGGGAGGGTTAGTGATGCGATGCATGAATCTTCGATGCGCCATATGTCGCTCCCTTAAATTCACGATGCTTGAGTTCACGAGTTCACTTCATTGGCCGACAAATGGTCACCACCTTGGCTGTCAGGTCGATGCAAAGGTTTCGATCATCGTACGAGTCAGAGCCTATAAATAGGTGGTTCATTCTTCAAAACCAGATATTTTTTCTCTCGCTTAGTATCACTTTTCCCCTTCTTTCTTCCGCTTCTCTTGTATTTATGGTTTCAGAGTTTAGCCATGTCATTCATTAGGTTGGTCTTTTATTCTCCCACTCCACTATTTTGGGAGACGTCTTGGAGGTTGCCTATTCCTGTGTCGCCGCTCATTTCTCGCCGTCGTTTTACTGTGGTAAGTAAGTTGATCTTCCTTTATTTGAGTCTTTTCCTTTATCCTTGGTTTATTTCCTTTTCTTTGAATTTTTATCGTGTTTGAGGGTTTCAGGGGTGCGTAGACTAGATGGACCGTATTGATTTTTTGAATGAAGCTATCGACTTGTGTCGACTCGGGGCCTATGCCAGTCCTAGTGAAGATGCCGAGCGATGGGGGCTAACGGATATCCTTCCACTTTGACCAAAGATGACTTGGATATGATTTGGAGGGCATGCCATATTCTAACTATGTTCAGCTGCGGCTGCCAGAGGCGGGCGAGAGAGTAAGTGCCCCCCGATATAGGGGAACTGAATTATAATTGGCCTCGTTAGAGTGTGGACTGAGGCTTCCTTTACATCATTTCCTGAGGGAGTGATAGCTATAAGAAATTAGAGTTATCTATATATTTTCTTCCCTAATTCAATAGTAATCTTAGGATGATGCATTTGTGTCTAGTCTTAATTTTGTCATTTTCTTATTTTAGTTATCTTTTTAGAGTCTAGCTGAAATTTTTAGTTATTTGATAGTAATTGGGCAGATTCTACGCTTAATTCATACTTTTGTGTAGAACTTTAAGGGGTAGTCAACTAGTCAGATGTTGCATCATAAGGATACTACATCACTACAGCAGCAGAGGTGCACACGTGGCAGAGAACTTTTGTCGTTTAATCCAGCTAGTGCTCCAAATGGGAGAGAAGTTCGTGTGCTCCAAGAAGAAGCTATCCATGTGGTGTTGCCTAAATTTTCAGTTGATTAAAGTAATAACTCAATTATTTACGGATACACAGTTAATTAAGTTACTACTAAATCTATTAGAAGCTGTTATAGTTTACGTATAATGGATCTACTGGACTATAACATCATCTCCCAACATTATCCAATAGATTATTCTTTTTTACCCTTAATTTTTTTATTCAGAATCAAATTATATTAAATTCAAATCATTTTTATAAATTTAATTCTAATATCCTATAATTAAGAAAACTGGAGATTTTCCTTACCAATCACATAATTTCATAGTATAACAATGTACTGATACAGTAATTAAAATATTTGAATTAAACAATTGCAATATGATTGTTACTTTCTATGTACAATGTTTAGTTTCTTTTATATATATTATATAAGATTGGAGAAGATAGTCGTGTCGATCCAGCTCAAGGGTTATAGGGCATTATTGGAGGGAAACTAAAAGGTGAAGCTTGTGACAGTGCTGCTATTATATGCTTGGTTCGGTAGGAAATTGATAAATCAGAAATCGGAGGGGATTCATCTATTAAATGCTTGACGAAAGTGATTTTTAATTTTTAATTTTTGCTTGATTAAAGATAAGGGAAAAGGAAAAATGATGAGGTTTTTTACTTCATACTCTTAATTAATCAATCTACTCTAGAATTTATCACCACAATTCCACTATAAAATCTTTTAAAAATCCATAATTATAATTAATATATCAAGTAGTAGTGATAATGACACATGCTATCATTTAAATATATTGAGTAGGACATATGACACATTGTGATGTGCCCATACCCAACTCTCTCTATATGTAAGATGTCAACAAGACTTAGTTACACATCTTCTTATCCGATGTTACTCAACTTCATAGTGCTATAGGTGTATTGCAGTGTGTCATAATGACTAGGCTTGACATTTTCATAAATTCGGCCAAATTCTCTATTTTCCAACCTCCATGCATTGGCAAACTTGCAAAAGACCACTCAATTACTTTAAAGTGACTCTGTATATGAAGGCCTAATCTGAAACCATCTCATGATCTTCAACGTGAAGCATCTATGGTGTAGGTTAGGCTAGTAATCTTGACGATCGATCGTAGGTCCACTTCTGGTTATACAATCTAGGTCAATTCATGACCTCAATTTAGTTATTCCTTTCTAATCTTAATAACCACCAGAATCATGAATTATCTTATGACTCATCAATCGGATATACAGATAGATGAATTCTTTTAAATAGTTGTTCAAGAAAAAAGTAATCTATTTTCACGCTACCAATGGACCCTCAAACATATTCCTTTCGGTCTATCAACTAATTCTATTCTTGAATCTCATTCGTGAGATTGATCAAAATCACTATTTTTATTAGGTACAAGCTTGATCACTTGGTCCTCTAGAAAACAAAATGTGTGGATGCAAGTTCAAGCATTGAAGGTAAGTATAGATCACTTGCAAAACATTACATTTGAGATCAACAATATTGAGTCTTTTCTCTAAGAAATTAATGTTAGATGCATTACCAAGTAAATAATATAAATGGTGTGCTAGTATGGGGTTATTTTTCTTGCTTTCAATTCAGTCTCACATGCAAGGACCAAGCATATTGAGATTGATGCTCCATTTGTCAGAGACAAAAGTTCTTATTAATCAACTCCAAATTAAGATTAAGTAGTTGGTCGTCTTACCAACTCATTGTCTGGTAGTCAATTTGCATACCTGAAATTCAAGCTCAATGTCAATACACTAGAGAGATTAATTTCATAAGATTCCTTCTTCTCCTTTCTTTCTTTTCTAGTTTTTTTATCCTTCTAACTATGATCATTTTGTTACCTTTAAACTTTGACTCTTAAAACTGTCAAAATGATTCATAAACTATTATCAATGTTTCAATTGGACATGTGAGCTAATTTAACTATTTATAGTCCTTGATTTTATGATAGAGTCTCATTTATATACAAATAACTATCCTCAAGCAAGAACTCTATTGTCCTACCTCCATGCATTAGCAAGCTTGCAAAAGCTTTTATTTATTTATGAAGGTTTAATCTGAAATCATCTCATGGTCTTCATCTTGAAGCATCTCTGATGTAGATTAGACTAGCATCTTGAAGACCGCAAGTCTACTTGGGTTATACAATTTACTTAAGTACAAGCTTGATCTCTTGATCTTCTAGAAAAATGTGTTGAGCCAAGATAAAGCACTAAAGGTTGGTACAGATCACTTCCCGACACTACCTTTGAGATAAACTAGATTGAGTCTTTGCTCTAAGAAATCAATATCAGATGGACTGCAAGCCAATAATATTGTTAATATAGTGTTGTCTTTCTTGCTTTCCATCCAGTCTCACATGCATGGATTAAGCATATCGAGATTGATGCTCCTTTTTTCGTAGATATAAATTCTTGCTAATCAACTCCAAAATTAAGATCAAGTAGCTTCTTACCAAGTCATCGTCTAGAATTCCATTTGCATACTTGAAATTCAAGCTCCATATCAATACTCACCATGACGACGTAAAGCTTCAATAAAGACTATCAATATTGAATATTTACACTAAAGAGATTAATGTCATAAGATTCAGTTCTTCTCCTTCTTCCTTTTCTATTTTTATCCCTCTAATTGTGATCATTTATTACTTTTAAACCCTAACTCTTAAAGCTATCAAAATGATTCATAACTAACATTGACATTTCAATTGGACAATGTCGTTTAGGTTCGTCAATTATTTTCCTCAAGGTAACGACTGGGGCCGATACCAATCTTTATTTAAGTTCTTGAAAACTCCTTTCGCACTCTTTTTACCACAGGTGCCGTGCATTCTTTCTCGTCAACTTAGTCAATGGTGCAGAAATCTTAGAGAATCCCTCCAGAAATCCTCGATAGTAGCCTGCCAAACCCAAGAAACTCCTAATCCTCTTAATACTCGTTGGATGGTTCCAATTCATTACTACTTCTATCTTTGCCAAATCCACTTATATACCCTCTTTTGAAACTACGTGCCCCAAAAAGGGAATCTTAGATAATCAATACTCACACTGACTAAACTAGGCATACAACCTCTGGTCCTTTAAAATTTGAAAAGTCATTCTGAGATGTTCTTCATGTTCTCCCTCAAACTTAGAGTAGATTAGGATGTCATCTATGAAAATAATGACAAAATGATCCAAGAAATCATGGAAAACCTAATTCATCAAGTCCATGAATGCAACACTTGTATTGGTCAAATCAAATGGCATGACCAAAACTCGTAATGTCCATACCTAGTATGAAAAGCACTCATCAGTATGTCCTCCTTTATTCTTAGTTAATGATACCCATATCACAAATTGATTTTTGAGAAAAGCTCCCTGAAGTTGATCAAACAAATCTTATATTCAAGTAGAGGGTACTTATTTTTAATGGTAACGTTGTTCAACTCTCCATAGTCAATACAAAGCCTCATGGATCAATCTTTCTTCTTCACAAACAGATTGGGTACTCCCTAGGGTGAGATACTAGGATGAATAATATTAGGTTTCTTATTCTCTTTGCATCTTTCTCACTCACCTCTATTCTCTTTCCTTTGGGTGACATTCCCCTTCCCCCTTTCTTGTGTTGTGCGACACTCATCTCCCTTCTCCTAACTGGTGTGATGGAAACCAACTTGTCTCTCTCCCTCATTTGTATAACATCTCTCTTCTCCCCCTCACTCTCGTACAAAGCCCCTTATGTTTTCACGAAAAACTCCTCTCTTGCTCACCATCTAAGAACCCAATTATCTAAGGAGGGTTAAGCTCTTGACAGTGGTGGTTGTGGCACAAGACGTAGAACTTATTTATTTGGATCGCACTTTCAGTAAACTCAAGTTTCTTACTGAATCATATTTTCGAACGATGCTGTTGTACTTGGAAAAAATAGTTTTATGTGACGAACTAGTTTTCTCGTTTTGACAACCCAATCCACCTTAGAATATTACAAAATTAATTATATGAAGTTGTGGTGTAATCGGGGTCATGAAGTAAGAAATTTAGAATTTCTTAAGAAATCCTAGTTTAAAGTTATGTCGATTTTTATCCGAGTAAGCTCTTCGTGTTAGTTTTCATTTTTGCATATTGTATTGTACTAAGTAGTATAGTTCTTTTTGTTTCAGGATTTTTGCTTTCATAATTTAATTACCAAGAGATCAAGTAAGTGAAGTCTTACATATGTAACTGTGTGCTTGTTTTTCTTTGGGAAGGCAAGTGGTTCAACCTTTTCGAGGGTGCGGAATTATACTGGTGAGAAAGGTCACTTGTACGTACCTTATAAACTAACAAATCGTATCGACGGGTAATTCTGTTGTGATATGGTGTGGTGGCGAGCTCTAACGAAAGTTGGCCAATGTTTTTGTAAGGACATATATGAATGGTCTAAATGAATGATAGGTTTAGTATGTAAAACTTTGATAAAATGATATGCTTTGTTATTAACCTTGTGTGACATTATGTATGAACAATTTTACTTACTGAGTATATTTTTATACTTATTCCATTTTATTTTAAAAAAAATTTAGATGAGGAAGATGTTTTCGTTTCGAATGAAATCTAAGTCTGTGGCACGAGACTAAGTCAAAGTCGTTTAACATGAGAGATTTTATTTTACTTTGTTAAAGTTCAACTACTTCTAATTATTTTATTTAGTTCAACAATTAATGACGTAGTAAATTGCCATTTAATGACGTTTTGAGAATATTAAAAAAAATTTAGACTATGTTTATGTTTTAATTACCCAATCTGATTTGTTTTAAAGAAAATTGACCTAGCTTCCGTGAGTTTTATTTTATTTGCATAAATTCTTAAAGAAAAATTTGGATAAATTTTTTGGGTTATTACAGTTGGTATCAATGCAAATATGATTATGTAAACAAATGTATTTACTAAAAAGTTCTCTAAATTTTGAATCAATTGACGAAATGATTTTATGATTTTTTTGAATTTTAAGAGTCTGTTCCAGAATATAGGATTGTGATGTGTCTGTGTCTAGGAATTAATGGTTAAATTGGTATGTAACACTGGTTAAATTCTATGATTGTCTTAGCTATGAATTTTTCAAATGACTATGGATCGACTGTTAGTGACAGACACATTTTTTACGCGGGGTATAATTTTTCCCCACACCCTACATGATTTACAGGAAGGATGTTACTGGACCTAAACCGTAGACGTCCAATTATAGTCTTGAATCTACAAATAGTCAAGAGGGGAGCACATAATCATGCTTCATCATCGAGCATAAGGAGGCAATATCCTCTAATAGCTAGAGTTTTTCCCCAGGAGGTGGGTATTCAGCATTTTCAAGCTAGGCATTGACATTCAAGATGAGTAAATTGGTCTATTGATGAGGAAGTTACCCAACCTTTACCTGTAGATCCTAATGACTGCGAGCATATGTTTCTGCCATTAGGGACATTCCACCTGGTTGCGGACTGAAGGCACACATTATCGCTAGAATCTCTAAACTAGAGGAAGAACCAGAAGAACACCTACATGAAGGTGTCCACACAGTTTTTACGATTTCTGTGGATAGTATAGACTATGAATTTTGTTTTGTATTACCTTCCTTCGAATGAGTGATTCCGTTAATTTTGATTAGTAAGTACCTTTTACTATCGAGTGTATAAACACTCTGGTAGTGAATTTGATTTTTTTTTAAATAAAATAAAATAAACTTATATTAATAATGATAATAACTATATTTTTTAACTAAGTCTTTTTGGTTTACTGTAAAAATACATGTGTTTGTCTTTGCTCACCTTTGATCAACATTTATTTAGTATGATACCGCCAAGGAAGGAACGATGTGTCGATGTGGAACAAGAGGCCACCAAGACCATTCGTGGTCTGCTTCAAGAGCTTATTGGCTATAGGGAAGGAGCTTTCAATCCAGACCGTTGTGCTAGGAATGCTGCCAATATTGTAGAGAAATTTTGAAAACTGCACCCACCATTCTTTAATGGAACTTCGGTTGATGCTTTGTTGGTGAGGAATGGTTTGAGGAAATTGAGAATGTTTTCTTCTTATTGGAGGGCACCGACAAGCAAAAGATCTCCTGAACCACTTTCATCCTGAAGAAGGATGTTTGTCGATGGTGGGCGATGACTTAACGGATGTGGGATACGAATGGGAACCAGGTGGCTTGGCCTCATTTCAAGGAATTGTTCTACAATAAGTATTTTCCAGTCATCGTGAGGCAACAGAAGAAGGAAAAATCAATACAATTGATGCATGGTACTATGACTCTCATGCAGTATGAGAGGAAATTCGAAGACTTATCACGTTTCTTCTCACATCTCATTGATACTTTGGAACGTAAGTCCAACAGTTTGAGTGTGGTTTTAGGCTAGATGTGCGCAAGTATGTTAGAGTTCTTAAGCTTAAGACTTATGCAGAAGTGCTAAAGCTTCCCAAGTCTTATCTGAGAATAGTGGAGCTTCAAATCTTACTGATCTCCATAACTCAAAGCCCAATAAGAGAAAGTTCCACGGAAGTTCTAATCAGAAGAAGGATCAATCCATGAAGTTTTAGGCTATGTTGGAAGTTAACACTTGTTGTACATGCAGAAAGAATCATGCAGGATAATGTTTCAAAGTGATCGGCACTTGTTTTCGTTGTGAAAAGACAATTTTCTGAAGGACTACCCTAAGGTGAGAGACAAGTCGAAAAATCAAAGGACCAAGAATGAACCCAAAGCACAAGGGAAGGTCTACACCATGACTAAGGTTGATTCAGAATATGCTTCGAATGTGGTGTCGAGTACACTTCTCATCAATGGAGTTGCTACATTTATGTTGTTTGATTCTGGTTCTATGCATTACTTTATTTCTACTAATTTCTCTAGGAAATTTAATGTGGAGATAGTACCTCTTGAAGTTAAGATTTGTGTGTCAACCCCTTCGGGTGGTATTCTGTCTACAAACAAGGCTATCAATTATTGTTTTGTAGCTATTGATAGAATGTTGGAGGCTACACTTACTCTTTTGAATATGCTTGACTTTGATATTATTTTAGTTTGGATTGGCTAGCTTCTAACTATGCCAACATCCTTTGTCATGGACGGGAGATAGTGTTTAACCCTCAGGGCAAGTCAAGTTTCAAATTTTAAGGATCATGTTTGCATGCACTACCTCGTATCATCTCATCCCTGTGAGCTAAACGATTGATTAACAATGGCTGTTGTGGTTATTTGGCTAGCATGTTGTACACACTAGCATAGCTTATGGTCAATTTCAATTTAAAAGTTTTGATCATATGCATTTACAGATCCTTATTTTGATAATGCTTCAATGAGTATATTCTAAGATATTGTATTTATAATTTATGATATATTAAAAGGTAAAAGTATGGGAGAAGTTCTTTTGGACATTTTGTCCACCTTTTGTTTTTACTAATCCTAAACTACCCTTAAAAAAGTACACATGATGCATTTCTCTTTGTCCATCAATAAAAACATGTGCATTGAAAAGTCACTTTTAAAATGTACCTTTTGAAATGCAATAAAATGAAAACTCTCGATTCATGCGCATTACATTTTTCTGTTGGTGCAAATAAACATTTATAATTCACGGTCCACATAATTTTTTAACAATATTACCCTTCGTGAATATCAGTAATAAGAGTGGGATATAAAATTACCATTTACCCCTTTAGTTATTATTTCCTTAATTATTTTATTGACTACGAATAAGAAAGACATATTAGTTAAATGTCTCATACAGATCACCATGTCTTATTCAATGACTCTTGTCATCAAGTACCACGCCCGGTTTATTTATTCACACACTCATCAATAAAGCATAAACTGATATTGTTGCTTTTGCAATATAACCATGAATTCCATATCTGTGAATCACGTAACTCCAACATAATTGAATCATTGTCCCAACAGTTGAGGTATTGTCCGAAAATTCGAACCCACTCCTTTGGCATATCAAAGATCACAAGTAACCAAGTCAAGTTTCATATTCACCTCAAGATTAACATAATTATGGAAATACCTTTAAGGTGTAACAATTAGATTTAGAGCTAGATAATTGGTGGTCTATTCAACATGTTCCATAACACATCTAGGTCAACCGTTAGAGTCTCCACTCCCATGCCTCGAGACCGGCATCTTTTGGTTCAATCTAACAATCATAATTAGATTCGATTGCCCAGTCAATCCTAAGATTGTAAATAAAGTTCTAAACTATCTCAAGAGAGTTTGTCTGGAAGACCGATCAATCTTTAGTCTTCTTACATTGATCATAGTTCAAGAACTTAAGTAAGTTAGAAACACACTTTAATTAAATAAAACTCATTTATTCATAAAATTCAGTAATATATAAATGTCAAAGAAATAATATTTACTCATAAATAGTTATTACACCATACTTTATGGACATAATTCAAACAATCTCCCACTTGGACTAAACTAGGCATGTACAATCTCGTATCTTCATGCCCTCTAGATGACCATTAAAGACTTTACTGCTTAAAGTCTTCGTGAATGGATCTACTAGATTGTTGACTGTCGATATGTGTTATTTGAACATATCCTCACTAAACTATCTCTCTGATGAGGTGGTACTTCCACTCTATGTGTTTGGATCTTTTGTGTCTTCTCGGTTCCTTCGAGTTTGCTACAGCCTCACTATTGTCACAATAATCTGTCATGGGTTTCCCAGCATCTAGAATGACTTCCATATTCTTAGGAACTTTCTTAGCTAGATAGCCTCCTTTGCAGTTTCACAAGCTGCCACATACTCAGCTTCCATGGTAGAATCAGCAATGCAAGATTGCTTGATACTTCTCCATACCACTGCTCCACTATTTAGGATGAACACCGATCGTGAAGTGGACCTCTTGGAATCCTTATCCTCTTTGAAATCAGAGTCGATATAGCCCGCATTATTCAAGTCAGTACCTGAACACACAATCATATAGTTACTCGTTCTCCTAAGATACTCGAGAATATGCTTGAAAACATTTCAATGTTCGAGTCCAAGATTAGATTGGAAATGACTCACCACACCTGCGATGTAACAAATATCTGGTCTAGTGCAAAGCATTGCATACATGAGACTTCCTACGGTTGAGGCATAGGGAATATTTTTCATGTCTTTCTCTTCTTGAGGAGTCTTGAGAGACTACTCCTTGAAAATGGTGACTCCATGTCTAAAGGGAAGATATCATTTCTTGGTGTCTTGCATGTTGAAGTGATTCATCACCTTATCAATATAAGATGCTCGAGACACTGCCAATTGTCCATTCTTCCGATCCCGAAAGATATGAATATCTAGGACAAATGTAGCTTCTCCAAGATCATTCATATCAAATTACTTTGCAAGCCAAATCTTGACATTAGACAATTTTTCTATATCATTTCCAATGAGTAGAATATCGTCCATGTACATAACCATAAAAATCACCTTCCATCCATGTATCGGCTTATACACACAAGGTTCATCCACTAACTGCTAAAAAATGAAGTTTTTCACAGTTTCTTTGAATCTGATATTCCACGAATGAGACAATTTCTTAAGTCCATAAATGGACTTCAGCAGTATACAAACTTATCCTCTTAGCCTTTTCTCCATGATCCCGTCTAGTTGAGTTATATAAATTCGCTCTTCAACATTGCCATTCAAAAAAGTAGTCTTGATGTCCATCTACCAGATTTCATAATCGAGGGTAACAATAATAGATAGGAGAATCCAAATGGATTTAACTATGTCCACCGGCCAGATTATATTGTTATTGTCAATACATTTCTTTTGGGTGTAGTCCTTGGTTACAAGCCTAGCTCTAAATGTCTCTAAATTCCCATTCAGACCTATCTTCTTCCTATAAATCCATTTACACCCTACGGATTTTACCCATTTGGAGGATCTACAAGCTTCCAAACTCCGTTCAAGTACATCATTTGTCTCGATGTTCATGGCGTCAAGCCATAGGTTTACTTCAGGACCATCTATAGCCTGCGAGTAGGAAATAGGTTCATCATGATCCTTAATTGAGACTGTCGTCAAGGCATCTCTATAAGACATGTACCTGTCAGGTTGTCTCACAACCCTCCCACTACGTCAAGGCTCCATAGGCTCCTACTTCTTCTGTGGTTCTTTCATTATTGAATCGGGAACAAGTCCTGATTAGAGAGTCGGTGTCCCCCCACTCAATAATTTCTCTATCACAAGTGTGCTTCTCGACTTCACACTATTCTGTAGTCCTTTTCAAGAAAATGCGCATTCGTTCTCAGAAATATCAATTTGAGTCTTGCCATCTACCTCAATTCTCATGATTTCCATCTCATTTAGATAATTAATTATCAACATCATATATTCTCTGACAGGAGTTATGGGTTTCATCTGACAGTTCATGAAGTTTCACACAGCAGCTTGTTTGGCTTGACGACCCTGATCCTTGAACATTTTGGTGATGTTCATCATCATATCAACAACGCTTTCCATGTTATGATGTTGTTGTTGCAATACATTGCTAACTGATGCCAAGATGTAGCACCTGGCGATCTCATCAGAACGCAGCCAATAAGCACATGCATACTTTTTCTCTTCAGTCAATTCAGCAATAGGCTCAAGGGGACAATGGGTGGTGAGCACGAACTTGTGTTTTTCTACCGTCAGCATGATATCAAGAGTGCATTTCCAATCCACGTAATTTTCACCACTGAGTTTGTTTGCATTCAAGATTGTTGAGAGTGTGGATAATGACATGATTTCTGAAAAGAATAAATAAAGCAGTGTATATAAATACTTAATCATTTAGGAAAGTATGACGCATGATGTAAATACTTAAATATTTAAAATATGATAAAAACATATTTCTTCCATAATGGTAAAATCAACAACGATAGCTCATTTTTTCTAGGGACAATGCCCGAGCTACCTCCTATTGTATCGAGACTCTTCTTGTTTGGTTAACACTTATCAAGATGTCAGTACATCTAGCTTAACCAATCACCAATTGTTTTGGTCGCCTTAGCCCCATTGACTAGCTCCTATGAGAGATTCCAATGTGCTTTAGTCTAAGTATTTAACCAACACATCAATTTTAAAGGTTGCTATGAACTAACAGTCCATCTAGGAATGGTACTGCCTCACAACTTCCTTTAGAAGCTTTACCTTCTCAAGCAACTCGATGTCTCAAAATGACACGGTTCCCAAATTTCTTCCACTGAAGAGAAGACTGCTAGGGCGGATCTAAACCATTCATCGTGCCACAATCAAGTTTGCGTTAGAGACCTTGGGAACATTTCAACGTAAACGACCCTCCAACTTAGTTTTTGAAAATTGGATTTTTCTTTACTTTTTCAAAAATCATAACTCTTTATAAATTTGAAAAGCAAGTTTTAAAAAATGATAAACTTTTATAAAATTTAAATCATAATTTAAAGTTTATAACTTTTATAATATTCAAATTGTATTTAAAATTATAACTCATTATAAATTTAAACTACAATGATGCATGCACATGCTACATGGCAATTTGATATTGGCATATCCCTATTTCTATATGGCATTTTGTATGATGATGCGATATTATTATACATTCAAAATTAACCTCTCTATGCCTCATTTCTAATTACAACACATAAAAAAGAATAATAAATTATAATAATTTAAAAACTATTCTTCATGACCTCTGTAATTATCTTCTTCTCCTCCAGGAAGTACCACCTCGTTGTATCTCTTCACCAAGTTCTAGTCCCATTTTAAAATAATCTTCAAGTTTTGGTCAAAACCCTTTTAATTAAGAAAAACTATTTTCCTAATTTAATAATCTCATTAAATATCTTTTTTAAATTAATTGAATTTGATTAGTCAAAATTTTTTTAATAACTTATCAAACTTGGGTCAAACCCAATCACTCAATTAAATTTTAATTTTTAAAAAATTAAAATTGATATCTAACTTTTAAAATTTAAAATTCAATATTCGAAATTTAAAAGATTCAAGATAGTATTTGGCTTTTCGCGGGACACCGCGAGGCAGTCCCACTGCCACCGCCGTCGCCACTACCGATGGTGGATGGTGGAAGGCGCGGTGGTGACGGTGAATCTCGGGTGCGTGCAAATTCTCAGGATTCATACGGCTTCTCAGGATTCGTGTGATGATACGATCGGATGAATTTGCGACATATTTACATAAAATATAACGATACAACTCTTGCAAAGTTAAATTACATAAAATCATATGCCACAATTTCGATGTATGTCAATTTTAAACTTGAAAAATAACGCCTAGAGCCAATCGATCGAGATCCATTCCTAAAATACATTCAAACATGGTTTGAATCTACCATACAAAATTATAACTCAATATCAGCATATTCATACATACATACAGTTAGATTTAGAATATGCATATTAAAAATTCATAGGCTTTGATACTAATTGTTGGATCGATTTTAGATTTTGCAGAAAATTAATGAATCATGACTAGTTTCTGGGTGGAATATTAAAAACATTTGAAAATGTTTAATCCAATTAAACACAAAACCAATCAATGTACATGGATAATCATATAAACATATCGAGGAAAAATTGAAACAATTTATACTTTTTCAATTAGTGGTGAATTTTTTATTTGGTGGAGTCTTATTTCTATCTCACGTTCTTCGTTCTTCGTAGAACTATTAATCGATCCTTACACCGACAACTACTCGTTAGAGTCAGAAGTAAATCTCTCAAGGATTTTCGTAGAAACTGAGTGTGGGCTCTCAAAATAACTGTTGAAAGAGAAAATAAAAATTTTCTCTTCCCCTACTATGTAATCGGCGGCAACTGTATGGGAAGAGAGAAAAACCTTTTTATGCTCTCATTAACACACTTAAGGATAAGGTTGGGGATAGGGATAATGCTCTCATTAGTCCAAATTGATGAATTAAATTGATCCCTATCAATTAATTAACTATTATTTTTTATTTTCTAATTATCTAATAATTTGAAAATAACAAAATAATTAACTTAAAGATTAATTTTTCTATTCACTAATTTAGTGATGACACGTATCTCATATGAGGCTCGTGAAGTGTACCTTAGTCCAAAACACGTGTTTGGTCCAATTGTCGTTGTTTCTCATTCATGTCCTTATGAATTACTCCTAAGACCGAATAGACCCACATGGACATAACTATGAGATTCAAATACTCGGCTAATTTATCTTCATAAATTCATGACCTATTTAATCCCGACATAGTCCGACTCTACCATAGGTTCGATGCCGAATAAACTCTCGATTCATGCGCACTACAGTTTCTGTTGGTGTAAATAAATATTTATAATTCACGGTTCACATAATATTTTAACGATATTACCCTTCATGAATATCAGTAACAAAAGAAACATATGAAATTACTATTTTATCCCTCTAGCTATTTTTCCTTAACTTCTTTGTTGACTATGAATAAGAATGACACATCAGTGAAGTGTCTCATACAGATCACCATATCTTATTCAATGACTCATGTCATCGAGTACCAAACCCGGTTTATTTGTTCACACATTCATCAATAAAGTATAAGATGATTTTATTGCTTTTATAATCTAACCACGAATTCCATATCTGTGAATCACGCAACTTTAACATTGTTGAATCACGGTCTCAATAGCCGAGATATTATCCAGAAAATTGAATTCACTCTTTTGGCATATCAAAGACCGCAAGTAACCAAGTCAAGCTCGGTATTCACCTCAGGATTAAGGTAATTATGAAAATACCCTTAAAGTGTAATAATTTGATTTAGAGTTGTATAAACGGCTTTGCTCTAAACAAATTGGTTATTGGTCTATTCAATATATTCCATAAACATGTCTAGTTCGCCCTTAGAGTATCCACTCCCATGCCCCGAGACCGGCATCCTTTAGTTCAACCTAATAGTCATAATTGGATTAGATTGCCTAGTCGATTCTAAAACTACGAATAACATTCTGAAGTATCTCAGAAGAGTTTGTCTACGAATAACATTCTGAGAGGGTAGTTACCTAAAATATATCATAAATACTTAATCAACTTGATAGGGTAGGTACGTAGAATATATAGTTATTGTAGTGAAAAAAAAGGCATCTATAATAATTGAAAGCTGTGGTATAACAGGGTAGATAAATAAACTTATCTTTTGCAAGCATTCTCTATTACCATTTAGTTTTTCTATTTAGTTTTTATACTTTTTCCTATACTATCAAAATAATTAGGATTTTAATTGAAATTATACACACATACTGAAATTACTTGTCTAAAAATTCTTTTTTATAGGGATGTTGAGAATCACAATCATATTTTTCATTTCAGTATCTACATTGTTAGATTGATGAGCAATACAATTATTTGTATCGTTAGACCTCTAATAACATTGTTATCATTGCTACATAATTAATTATCGTTTATTTAATTTCATTCCTTCCACGGGTATTTGTACATATAAACAACATCATGGGTTCGCTGGTGAAATATTCTACATCAAGCTGTCAAGTTAGTTGTTCGTTGCTCTATCAGTCCCCTCAGGTCAAATTTAAGAGGAGAGGACATTACGCCACACATGAAATAAATAAAATGTTCTTTAGATACACTAATAAACATGTAGCTTCAATTTAGTCAGCGTCGAGCCTTTCATTTGAAAAGTTGATTTTTGTCTTTAAAATTTGAAATAATGCGATCTGAGATATGATTAGAAGTTGACGAAATAGAATTTTTTGTAGTGAGGTGATGTCTAATGAAAATTGGAATTTTATAGACATATCATATCCTCACATCAGAAATTAATCTCTTTTTACTTTCTCGTCTTTAAATTGATCGTTATTCCGCCTCACACTGGTATCAAAGCAAAAAATTGTTGGTTATTGTTATTCATTTGCATACTTGCTTAGTTATTCAATTAATCTGCTTCTTCGCTCAAATAACTCGTTATTGATATGTTTAATTATTTCTTACGTTTAATTATTTCTTACGTTTAATTATTTCTTACGTTTAATTATTTCTCTTTTGCTATGATTTTCTAATCTATGATTTTGACGTATCCGTTTTATTTTATTTTCTTGAGGTGCCTAGTAAGATCTTTTGTGAGGCATTAAATCTCGTGGTTGTGGTAGCTATTGAAGGGCAAGTGTGAAAAGCTTAAACTTTATAGGAAGTTGTAGAAGTCATAGAGAATTCGCTAATTAGAGTAAATGATGAAATTTTTAGACAAGAATAATTTAGTTAACTTGAAGGATGAGTAGGTTATTTAGCAGGAGTTCTTCTTGTATTAATAGATCTAGAATAACTACAATTGCTGATATAATAAATGAAGAACATGTTGAATATTTTACTAATGATCATATAGATCATAAGGTATGGAATATACATAAAGTTACTAGTATAGAAATTTATAAATCAACATGTTTTGTAGTTTCTTTTAAGCCAAAACATCATGTATAAACAATAGAAAAAATATATGCTATAGGAAATGAGCATGAAACTTGCCAATTACTCTCTTCAAACACTATTAGACATCACAGTGAAGAAGAATACAATTTCCTTTACTTTGATTTAGTCCAAATTAGTGTTAGACCACTCACTAGAAAATGCAATTAATACTAAAATATTGTCATTAAAATTAGTGAATCTTGCAATGGTCCAATCTATTTTGATTTCTTTCCTTGTTTGTTTGTTAGTTAGTTTGATCCTAATATTCGAAAAGTCTTAACCTTGAACATAAAGACTAGTGGTTATGAAGTTCTTGAATAACTCCAGCCTCTAGCTTTGATTTTTATAATTCATTACAAAGTTACCAAAACCAATATGAATTTTCAAGGCTATCAACAGAAGTCCTAAAAACCAAACTCTTCTGATTCAATCCAATCAAAGTAATGCAAATATTATAATCCCCGAAACTAATAGGTGGATTGATATTACTTTACCAACAAAATGGCTTTTAGTCAGTGAAAGCCAACCCACTCTTATCCAACGTCCTCTTAAAGATATTGATTACATTCAATAGTATATAGATGGTATTGTTAAAATAAATTTTCATCTTTCAAATCCAATCCCAAAATTAGGGAGCATAGCTAGACTAGTACCCCTATAAATTCTTTTTTCGGGATCCACTACTAATAATGATCAAGATCTTAAGATCAAACAATTAGAGCTAGAACTAAAAAAAAATTAAAAATGAAAAAATTTAGACTTAAAAGCATAACCACTAATTACCAAGTTTGGTCAACTCTTAGTTCTTACTATAGGCACCTTAAGTCATGAATATATGAGTATGATTAGGAGGGATTAACACAACACATGAATGATCCAATCAACCTTAATAGACGCAATAAGTATAGGGAGACCTATAATATGGACCAAAGAAAAATTATACTACTGAATGGAAGACATTAATGCAAGAATTTAAGACTGATATATTTTTCCTTGATTTTATTGAAGATATTATAAGAAAAATATTAAAGTCATCTATAAGACTAAATGGGTCAAAGAAGACTCTAGTTGGGTAACTAATAGTAATCCCTCACCTGAGAAAATTATTATTAATCATAAAAATTCTTTAGTTACTACCTCTCCTTTTAAAATTTCTATTGAGAGTGACCCTAATAAAAAAGTTGTTAAACAACTTAATTACACTGATCAAAGTTTAGTAGTAATAGAAAATAATTAGACAAATTTGAGAGTAAGGTTGATGATCTCCATGTACCTAAAACTAATGATTCCCTAACTTTAAGAGATACACAATCTCCTTTAATAAATCTTTCTAATAAAACTACTTTAAAAATCATCCCCCTCAATAAAAAAGATTGAGCAAATGCTTCAAGAGCGAAAAGACAAGTATGTTGTGTCATCTTCTTCTGTTAAGGGGATTAACCAAGACCATGATTCTGATTATGATGGCCATAGGTCTGATTCTGCCTCTAAATCCTCCATCATGAACAATTTAGAAGAAACATAAAAATATATAGAGATTAATAAACTTGAAAGAAAATGGTATAAAAGGTCTATTCCTCCATATATTCAAATTACTAAGTCTTCTTTAATCAATCAATTTTCTGTCTCTGCTCAAAAACTGTATCAGTGAAATATTGATGGTCTATCAGAACAAAAAGTCCTCAATAAGTTACAACACATGGCAATGGTGGCTGATAGCTACATTACCACCCATAATTTACCAACTATTTAGATCATAAAGCTCTTAGTCATAGAATTTACATGAATACTTCTTTCATGGTGGGAAAAGCATCTCACCAGAGAATCCAATGATGTTATTTTAACAGTAATAAAAATCGATGCCAAAGGAGCCCGTATCCTTGGAAATGATCAAGAAACAACGTGTGATGCTATTAATACACTATTTTACATAATAACGAACATTTCATTGGTACACCAAGTAATATTACTTCACGTATTCATGATCAAGTGTCCAATCTTAGATGTCGAACCATAAGTGATTTTGACTGGTACAAAATCATTTTCTTATCTAGAGTTATGACTAGGGATGACATTAGTCAACCCTTTTGAAAAGAAAAATTTATAAATGGCTTACCCAACTTGTTTTCCCACAAAATAGGACTATCCTTAATGATGACCTAGGAGATATAAACTATAATAGTCTCACCTATGGTACCTGTTAGGTATAGTGCCCTCATAGCATGTATAAAGACATTTTTAATGTAAAACTAATAGAATTATATTTTCTTATAATTGTTCTTTTGAATTGTTATAAATATCTGAAAATTTCATATTCATTAATGAGACTATGATCTTGTATTAGTACGAGATGATTAAGATCATAGATAATGAATAAAATAGTACGCAACATACTAAAGTATGAAATCTGTAATGAATGATTGTTAGTACGATTCACCAAGCATCTTGAATGCAAGCGATCTAGATCTATATCACTTATGTGGATAGACATTTTAGTGAATGCACTTTAAATAATTAGATTATATAGGACATGACTGATGTTGATGAATATATTTATTAGCTTACCGTTTATCATAAACACTTAATACACATCAATCTAATGATCAAATGTAGATCATTTTAAATCCTGAGTAGTTATGAACTCCTATACATGTCTAATGGTTCTTTTGATTCACTCGCTAAGATTTGTTTGTAAAACTGACTAGTGACTTTTATTTTGAAGATTCAGTGATATAGATAACTGGGAACATGATCTTACAAGATTCAGAATCTAAGATTTTCTAAATGATCGTATATTTGTTCCCTTAAGTGTTAATTTTGAAATTGAATGGTTATTGAGCTCAAATTTATAATACAATTATAAATTGATCATTCACTAGTGAATTAATGGTACTTAAAGATCAAAAGGTAATTAGAAGGGTAAAACAATAATTTGACTAGCTCTAATTTACGAATCAATAATTGGAGGAAAGAACTACATGAAGTGATTATATCAATGGACTACACAACATTATTCTTTAAATATTTTATGTAAGTACTAAGAGTGCAATTTCATATTTATAGTGGAGTAATAATGAAATTAATAAATAACATTATTTAATCAAAGAGTTTAATTAATAATCTTATTTATTGAAGCTTAGAATTATGGGTCTGTGGTCCCCGAGTCACCTCTGTACTACACAGTTTAGGATGCGAATGTTTTAGAACATAAGAATATGACTAGCATGCGAAAAGAATTAAATTTCTAAGGCAAGTATATAATTATTAGATAATTATGTGAAATTAATTAATTAAATTATTTATTATAATTTTTGGAAATTGTAGTGAAATAATTATATCGATTAGTTTGGTATTAGTTGATAAGTGAGATAGTATATTTAATTTATGAAATTAAATTATTAAATTATCATAAGATAATAATTTGGATTTAAATTAACTAATCTGTTCATTTTGAACTAACAGATAAGTTAGTTGAGAGGTGTGATCAGAAAAATTAATTTTTAATTAACTGATATCTATATATTTATCTTATTAAAATACATAATAAATTTGGAAAAATATCGATGTGGCATGTTGGACTGCTACATGCCAATCACTGTTTCTTGAACCAGGGATTGACATGACACACTATAGTACGACATGACATTCCAATAGCACGTAACAAAATATAGTGCAAGACGGTGCTACAATGGTGCGTGGGACTATGTAGTGCCTCACGACACTACAATAGTTCATGGCACACGGTAGTGTCACACGACACTGCAGTGGCACATTTATAAATAATTTATTATTTTATGTAAACTGTAAAACCCAATGAGCTTTAACCTAGAATATGTATATAGATATTATTTTATTGGTCTCATTGAAACAATCTATGTGATTAATTGTTAATCAAAGGTTCTGTGAATTCTTCAATTCTCTCTCAGAGCTCTACCTTAAAAAGTTATTCTCCAAATCTCCAGATCTCATATGTTGAGCACATGTAGAGACATAAAAAATTTCTTGAATTATTCAACGTGTTGCACATGTCCTAGTGTGTTTGAGGATTGGTACGGAAAATCTTGGTGTAGATCTCACAGTCTATTGTTCGTGGAATCTCAAGTTCGTTATTAGCGAGGGCGCTTGATAGACTACAGGAGGTTTAATTCTTTTCTTTGTATGTATATGATTTAATATATAGATATATAATGGATCCTGTAAGAAAAAATATTTTTCATTAAAAAATATTTTTGTGAACCTCTAGCGCGCAATTGTTTTTCGATCGATAAAATCTTTTAAAATAAGTATTTCCGTTGCGCGCGCCGCGATTCCAACAGTACCATCATCACAATAATATAAAATGAATTATTGAAAATGTGTATTGATATGAAAATTGTTAAATAAATTTAAAAAGAAAAGAAGACAACCAAATACGAATTAGGTCATTTCTGTGAACAATATGGATTGCATGTCATCGCTCCATCTAAAAAACATAAGAAAATTTCTCACATAAACCTTAATCCTAGAAGAGCTTACAAACCCTATAGGAAGAAATTTCACAGACAAAGAAACATAATTTTTTTATACATTTCGCTAAGAATAAAAATCATCTTAAAAGAAAACACAATAAACAATTTTTTGATAAAAGTAAAATCAAATGTTTTAAGTGTGCTTAATATGGTTAGTTTTTCAATAGTTGTCAAGTCAAAAATAGATTAACCAATTAAAAATTTCTTATTAAAAAATTGTTTAGAATTATATAATCCATATATTACTATGGAACCAGTAATGAAGATTTGAAAGAATTTGATTCTATTGATTCTAACAATTTGAAATCTACATGTTGTAAGAAATTTGTAAATGTTTTAACTAAAAATAAGGAATAAGAAAATCTTTTACTAGATTTAATTAGTAGAATTGATAATCCTGAGTTAAAATAAGATTACATTGAAAGACTTATAAATGTTATCCAAAAGGAAGAAGATACGAATTCTAGTAATAATAATACTGTAAATTTTTCACAAACCTTGAAAAATTCAATAAAATTAAAAGAAAAAAATAAGAAAATTACTCTTCAAGAGTTCAAGAGCTTCAAAGAGAGATAAAAAACATTAAGAATGAATAAAATAATTAAAGGATTCAAACTCTAAAATAAAAAAGAATTAAATCTTTTAAAAATAAAAAAATTTAATTAAAAAACATGAGTCCAACGAAGTAGGAGAACCTAGTAAAACTTCTATCCACTCCCATAACGATCTTTAAGAACCTATTACTAACATATATAATGATAACAGCTTCCTTCAAACCCTTAGTCACATCAAACTTAAAAAATGACACATATTAGTCAGAGTTATTATTCAAGACTTTGATATCACCTCTATAGCTCTTATTTCCACCAAGTACTTCAAGAAGACAAAAGAATTTTTAACTTCTGCCAATGGTACTCACATGGATATCAATTATGAAGTCCCTAAAGTCCATATTTGCCAAGACAATGTGTGTTTTAAGACATCATTTGTCTTGGTAAAAAACATGGCAGATAAAATTATCTTAGGTTTACCATTCATTTATTTGTAGTATCCTTTCACAACATAGCATGATGGAATCATTACTTACCCTATGAATAAACCTCTCAAATTTAAATTTCTTTCTTTTTCTCATAATGAGAAATTAAAAACTTTGAAACAAAACTCTATCTATAAAACCACAAATTTAATTTTTTGTAAAGAAAACGATTATGCTTTCTTCAAGATGAAATAAAATTGAAAAGATTTGAAGAAAAACTTCAAAATCTTACTCTTCAAAAGTAAATTAAAATCTTTGAAAAAAAAAATTGTAGAGCATTACTTCCTAACATTCCTAATGCTAGCATAGAAAGCATCACACGGGCAACCTACCTTATAGCAAAGGATTTGATGAAAAGCTCATCTCTACAAAAGTACGACCAATTAAGATGAACTCTGAAATGCTTGAATTCTATAAAAAGAAAATTGTAGAACTCCTTAATAAAAATATTATCTAAATAACCAAATCTCTTTGGTCATGTTCTACGTTTTATGTTCAAAATGCCAGTGAAATTGAACATGATTTCCTAGGTTAGTCATCAACTACAAGACCCTTAATAATGTTTTAGAATGAATAAGATATCCTATACCTAATAAGAGGGACTTGGACAACATGCTGGGAGATGTGGTTGTATTCTCTAACTTTAACATGAAATCTGGATTTTGGCAAATCTAAATAAATGAGAATGACAGATATAAAACTACATTTATAACTCTATTTGGCCATTATGAATGTAATGTAATGCCATTTGGGCTTAAAAATGCCCCCAGTAAATTTTAAAATATAATAAACGAGATTTTCAACCAATTTACTAATTTTTCAATTGTTGACATCTATGATGTTTTAATTTTTTTCTAAATCAATTGATCAATAGTGGAAACATCTCGAGTTGTTTGTCAAAATAATAAAACAAAATGGTTTAGTTATTTTTATAAGTAAAATCAAATTATTTCAATGTAAAATCAGATTTCTAGGATTCGAGGTCCATCATTATATTATTAAGGCAATTAATCGCGTCATGGAATTTGCAGAAAAATTTCCAGACAAAATCCTGGATAAAATCCAATTGCAACGATTCTTAGGATGTCTCAATTACATATCTGAATTATATAATAATTTAAGAATTTATTGCAAACCTCTTTTGAAGAGACTTAAGAAAAATCCCCCACCGTAGACACCTGTATATACCAATTTAATTAAAAAGATTAAGACCCATGTTAAGGCTCTTCCTTTTCTTGGCATCCCTAATGTTGATTCCTTCAGAATTGTCCAAACGGATTCATTTGAACTTGGATATGGGGGTATCCTATTATAAAAAATATCTCCTAAAACGCTTGAACAAATTGTGAGGTTTACATCTGGTACTTGGTCTCAGTCACAGGTTAATTACAATACTATTAAAAAGAAAATTTCAGTTGTTGTATTATGTATTAAAAAATTCTAAGATGATTTATTAAATCAAAATTTTCTTTTAAATATTGATTGCAAATCTACAAAACACGTTTTAGAAAAATATGTTAAAAATAAATTGCTTCCAAACAAATTTTCGCTAGATGACAATCTATTCTTCATATTTTTTATTTTGATATTGAGTTCATTCATGGCATTAATAATTCGGTACCTAACTTTCTTACACGTGAATTCTTACAGGGTCGACAAAATGAGGTCTAAACCCCAAGCCAAGGCCTCCAAGGCCCGAATTGAAGGAGAGTCATCGACTCTATAATTGACCCTCAAGGCCCAAATTAAGGAGTCATCTTCTACTCCTAACCAAGTCCAATTAACAATCCTTGGGTCGTTCAGACCTAATTACCAATCAGCCCTAGTTAACCAATTTCACAATTTTCAATTTCACAACCTTTTGATGCGCAATCTCTCAATCAACCAGTAACAAAATACAAAAAACTATCCCTGTACATTTAAAAAAATCCTAGCAAAAATCTTTTTTATATTTAGCCTCCATTTGCTCATTTAAAAGACTCCGTCCAAATTGCTAAAATTCATTTCATTTTTTGACTTCCATTATGTTCTGGTGACAAGGATAAGAATCTCATTTTCTATAGAGATATTCTCTTATAAACTAAATCTGTGAATTTTAACCCAATTAAAAGTCTCGAAGGAAAGATCATCTATCATTCCTTTTATATTCTCAAATTTGTGAACATGGAGAATTGGAAGGCTTATCCTTCATCTTTCAAAATAGTTTTAAACAAACAACAATACAATTATTTTGATTACATTAATGCATACAATATTCCTACATCAAAATACTAAATTTTCTCACTCTTGGTTCCTAAATTTTGATAAAAAATTTAAATCTAGTTTTTCAAATTGGTTCTTGAGATTATGGTCTATCCATGGTCTCATCTTAGAATTATTATCAATTGATTTTTAATAATGTTTTAATTTCTTTTCAAAATCATACAAGCCTTCACCTACTGATGCCTTCTTAACTCAACTTCTTTATTTTTCAAGCGAATACAAAATTCCTTAGATATTAAAATGATAATACACAATTGAAGTGGTGGGATAATTTTAATACCCAAAAAAATATTACATCGATCAACTAAGGATTTGCAAATACTCACCCCAACTTAATATCAGCAAACCCTTTTATCGAGACTCCATTAACTATTAATGAGCCAATTAACCAAAATCTACAAATAAAGCAAACTTTTTCCAACTCTTTTAAAGAGTCCAAGCCCAGTTCCTCCAAAGGAAAATCTAAATCATCAAAGCCCAAATCCAAACTAAAGTAAAAATTGATCCAAGAAATGTTTCTTCTTTTAGAAGATACTAGTAACTCTGACTCAAAATCTTCGATAGAATCAAACCATTCAGTAAATCCAAATACCCAAAAATCCCAATCTACCCAAAAGGCTTCCCTTCAACAATTAAAGGTCCAAACCACCTAAAAGGGTCGTGCCATACCACAATGGGATTATGATACATTTCAAGATTCCCAAGATCTTTTTGAAGATATCCATCTAAGTGATGATGAATGAATAAATAAATAAATAAATAAGAGAAAAGGCAAAAGAAAAGGAATTTACTTTTGGTAAAATTTCCAAAACTTCAAACAATAAATGAATAAGTAAAAATAGAGGAATTCACTTTTGGAAAAATGCCAAACTCCTACAATAAAACAAGAGACATTATCAAGATATCAAGAAAAGTAATTCTCCAATTTGAAGCACCTTTTGAGATATCAAAATAACAAAGTAATAGCAAAGGAATTTACCTTTGGCAAAATGCCAAAACTCCAACAATGAAAGAGAGAAATTATCAAGATATCAAGAAAAGTAATTCTCAAAGTTGAAGCAAATTTCAAGATATCATGATGACAACCCTCCAACTTGAAGCAATGATCAAAATAAATTTATCAAGATATCAATTATCAAGAATCTTTATATTTTTTTCTTTTGTAAAGGGCTTAGAGATAAGATGCAAGTTGTCTAAAGATTAGACGGTTAGTTGTCTTTTTCTTATAATTTAGTCAAAAGCTACAATATAAAGTGTTTTTTTCTTTAGTGGAAAAGATAGTGCAATATAAAGTGTCTTTTACGTTAGTAGGATAGTATAGTACAATTGGTGATGGATTCCCGGTGAACTCTACTCTCTTTACATATAAATAGAATGTATTTTCCCATTTATAGACCATAACTTGATTTTCACTCATTACTCACGTTTGAGAGAAAAACTTGTTTTGGAAAACAAAGCTCTCTTCTCCCTCTTCTTTCTCCTTTGTAATACTTTCTTCTTATAACATTGATTAGTGAGCGGGAGCACTAATTAATTATTAGAAATATTTCCAATCTCGTAAGTTGTAAAAGGATTCTTCAATAAATATTTGAAATCTTAATTTTATGTCGTCTTTAAAATATTAAATTACTGATAAGTATGCTCTATGGTTACCTTTGAAGAAATGATCATCCACATCAGAAATTAGTCTCTATTTACTTTCTCGTATATATATATGAATTCATTACTTAAGATAAACTAGTACCAGTAAATATTCATGCAAAATCCACCCATCAAATGAAGATAATAAAATTGTTCATAAAATTGTAATACATAAAGGTGGAAGATAAGATCTTAATAATTTAGCTTCACGGTTCCATTTAAAGGAATCATATATTCCTTCATAGTCACTCAAATCTCAATCTCTTCGTTAGGATGAGTTATAGCATTGTCTTTTACAACAATTAGATACTGCAACATTCATGAGTTTCCTTATACCCACACAAGCTTTCGTCATTAGTCTGCATGTTCGAGTGTTGACTTTTATGATAGTTTCTTATACCCATCATATAAAAAAGGCGTCGGAGTGTAATTTTTTTGTTTTTAGCTAACATGATAGTTTTTACATAAATTGTCATGTATGTTATCTACTATGACAGTTATTTTTAAACAATCATGAAACTTTTTTACTTTTCACAAAGATGATAGGTACAACATATTGTAATTGATACATGTATAAATAATGACAGTTTTTACTAAATTGACGTTATTATCCATAAGTTCTTCTCTTTTTATAGAATTGCCCATTTATATTGTAAACCTAACCTTAACTCTTAGCATTTACCTCCCTTCCCCCTCCCTCTCCCTCTCTCTCTTTACTTCACACTCCCAAAAACCTAGCTCACACCGAAGGAAGCTCGATGAGTTGGTTCAAGCTCTAAGTTTCACTCCTCTGAACTCGATTCATCACACACATGAGGAATAATTTTCCTCACTACCTCTGTGGCAAGCACTATTTAGGAATGGAGGGTGGTACAACTCTCTTTTCACCTCTATCTTCTCCAAACACTTTTTTGTCTAGAATATGGCAAAATTATAGTTGTAGATTTCTCTTTATATGGCTCTGCTAGTTTTAGCTGATCTCTTTGGTTAATTCATATGATGTATAAGGTTGAAGTGTTATGGCATAGAGGAATCAGGAAACTGCCTCCACTCTTTTCTTTGCTTTTAAAGGGTCGCAACCTTTACAGTTTACAGGTTGAAAACTTTTTGATGGATAAAAAAGGGTAAAAAATTTCTAGTTAGTTATTGTTTCTTTATCCCCTCAATATTTTTCCTTCTTTTTGGCTACTTGTTGTGTGTGGTATACATGCAAGTGTACGTGTCATTAATAATTAATAAAGTGATAAATGCATGTTGATCTCCACAAGGACTGATAAGAAATTTAGCACTTAGACAGATCAATTTAAACCTAATTTGAAACAGAGTAATAGCAATAGTTGATTCAGAGTAACTTAAAGTAAAGTAGAAGTACTAATTTTAAGTAAAATGTTGTAGAGTGACAATTACATAATATAGGATTTAGGCTTAGTAACACCTGTGTATTCAATAATAAAGTGAGCTAGCATGGTTGATTCCCCTTATCATTATTATTCCTAGTTAACTATGTTTATGTTGCTACAACCTCTTGATAGCATATACCTCAACTCAAAAGCAAAATAGATTTACATCCTTCAATCATTAACTCTAGGTTAGAGTTATCTCATATTAGTTCCAACCGATTAGTTTACAAGGTGAGGGAGCATATATGCCTATACTACTCACTAAACACTTAGATCTACAAGATTTAAGCATCCAAGTATCATTCAAGCTATTTCCATTACAATAAGCATTTCTAGTATTTAATCAAACTTGCATATAATTAGAGATGGCCAGTCAATAATAAAATTTGAGCATTAAGTAATCTTGAATAAAATGCTAACAAGAAATAAGCAACAAAAACTTTATTAACTTGAAATAAGAACTTCAAGGTCCATTACCCATACTATAGCTCAAAATGAGCTTAAGAGAAAATTCAAAAACAACAATTTCCATATTTATCTTACAAAAAATGAGCTAAAAATAGAAAATACAGTAAAGAAAATAAGGTTAAGAAAGAAGAAAGAGAGAAGGGAATAAATGAATATCTTCTTCCCTATCTTATCCATCTCGTCCTTTCTCCCTTTTTTATCATTTTTTCTCCTTTTTCTTCTCTGCAAGATGTCTCTTGGTAAGAGTGTCGACTCCTTCCTTAAAAAGATTTACTTACTATATAAGGAGCCTTGGAATTAATACTTCGCTCTTCTAATAGCGATGCGCGTCGAGCAACTACAAAGGCGGGGACCACGAAAAAGGCACTGATGCCATGCTGAATAGCTAACTTCTAAGGGCACGAGCTTTTCCCTTCATTTTAGCACCAGCTGGACTATACGACAAAGTCTCCTGCTAAGTGTGCATGAGCTTTATTCTTGGAAAAATTGCTCTTTCTCACTCTGCTCAGCTTCTGCTTTCTCCTACTCCTTGGCCTTCCTAGGGTGAATAATGACCTCTAGAAAAGGAGGCAAAGGCCAAGTGGGATTTGCAAAGTTCTTCTGCAAGCTTTTTGTAGAGTTATGTCTCGCGCCTACACATATTCCCAATATGTTTAACTTTGATGTTCCAACTGCAGCAACAATTTCCAGGCTCTCTTTTGCATGGCTTCCTGCTGGGCAATCTTATCATGTAGCTTCTCCAACATTTATTCAACATGAGTGGTGTCTACCTCCTTCCGCCTACCAGCTTGCTTGGAGGAAAATTTCTCAGCTAATGCTATTAGATCCTTACCCTTCTCTATAGCAAACCTTGCTATGGCAGTCAATATAATAGCTCTACGATTTATTAACTTTTTTTCAGCACTCATAAAAGGAACAAGATTAACAAAACATTAAACAAGGGAAAAACAGGCAAACTATCTTTTGCTAGCATAGACTCCAATTTCTCTAAAAATAATACGACCAACATTAATGGGCATTCCAGACAATAAAGCATGCAACAAAAATAACCATTGATATGTGACAGTTTGTATATATGTTGTGGGTATGATAGAAGTGCAAATAAAATGGCACCATACTTTTGCCCTAGGCTTAAGTGCTGACCTAAGACAAATCTTGACCCCCTATGTAGACACACTATGCCAATTTGTACCATGGATAGTCAATTCTTTCAAAATAGAATTTAACACAACCTTAGATATTTCTTTTGCTAAAGCAGAGTATTCATCATCTTCATCATCCACATCAAAAATAGAATTTATGGCTTCAGTAGTGAAAGAAACTAAGGTGCCTCTTACAGAAACATCAGTCTACTCAGGATTTAAAAGATTAACATAATATCCTTTACTAAAGGAACCACAATGTTATATGAATGTGCATATAACCTTTTCCAGCTTCTTTGCCTAATAATCCCTGCAATGTCCTTAGGGAAACTAAGAGAGGGAATGAGCTCTATCATGAAGCATTTTCTTCATGAAATTTCTTCACACGAATTTCTTCATATCTTTTCTCAACATCCTCGTTGATGAACTTTTCTAAAGCCAACCTCTTAGGTTACCCTTTTAATTTCATCTTTCTCATTTTCTTTTGCTTTCAAGAAATGAAATAGAGGTTTGTGGGACATAAAATGAATTTTGAAGGTTTTGAGGACAAGCAGGAAGAAAGCTTTTGAATTTGAAGAGTTTTCATGCTGAAGGTAATAAGGGGCTTTTGAATTTAAAGCATGCGGTGCTTCTCCCTATTGCACTATGTGTCTGCGTCCACCCTGATTTAGCTTAAAAATTTCAAAACGATGATATTTCACGGGGGAAATTTGAATTTCACAAATTTTTAGTGATTTATTAATTTAAGAGCAAGTAATGCAAGATATTTTGATTGGTCTAGCATGTTCTTGATATAGCTTTATAGTTATGGCGTTGTAGCAGGTAATTCTAAAAAATGCCTTTCTTTGCTTGACAACAATCCTTTCTTTACTTGACATGATTTTACTCATATTGCCCCTTCCAGCAAAATAAATCATACAAGATCTCCATATCTTAGATATTAAAATTAAATTAGGAATATTCTATACTAATGACGAAATAAAGGAGTCATCTGCTAAATTAACTAAAACAAATAAAATTTGAAATTAACTTAGGCTTTGGCTTTTTCTTCACAGGTCATTGAGATGGGTTGAGGTCTTCATCCTATCCACCTCATTAGCCCAATAGTGTTTCACCCTCTACCCATTAACTTTAAATTCTCTCACAATATTTTCATCCAACATGTCAAAATCTCCATAGGGGTATACTTTGATCAATTTAAATGGCCCAGACCGTTGTGACTTTAACTTCTCTAGAAATAATTTAAGCATTGAATTGAGGAAAAGAACTTAGGCCCCTGGCTTTAACTCTCAGTTCTCAATTCTTTTATCATGATGCTTTTTAGTTTTCTCTTTATATAGTCTTGCACTCTCATATGAGAATAGTCTTAATTCGTCTAATTCATTCAATTGTAGGGCTCTATTTTCGCCCACGGTTTGCATATCAAAATTTAACTTATTAACAGCCCCAAAAGCTTTGTGTTGTACCTCTAATGGTAAGTGGAATTCCTTGTCAAAGACTAACCGATAGGAAGATAATCCTAAATGAGTCTTGGTGGCAGTTCTATAAGCCCATAATGCATTACAATTCAAATAGACCAATCATTTCTGCTGGGCTTGACGACCTTTTCCAAAATTCCCTCTCTCTATTAGATAGCTCCACTTGCCCACTTGTTTGTGGGTGGTATGGTCTAGCAATCTTGTGTTTTACCCTATACTTAGCCAAGAGTCATTCAAACAGTCTGTTGCAAAAATGTGTTCATTAATCACTTATAATGGCTCTAGGAGTCCTAAATATTGTGAAAATATTTTTTTGGATGAATTTGACCACTATGCATCATTTGTAATGACGAGTTTGAATTGGAGGTCTTCAAGTGTGAGCTTGAAGTCTTCAGTGGTGCATTTTGATACGATCAATGTGAGCTTAAAGTCTTTAAAAGGGACATTGAATTCTTCAAGCATGATCTTGAAAACTTCAAGTACATAGGTTACTTGAAGATTTCAAGTCTGAACTTCAAGATGTTTAAGTTTCATCTCTATTAATATGATTATACAACTAGATCATGTGAACACTTCACGTTGAACTAGAAGACTTCGAGACTGATGCACTATTTTGATATGCTCAAATGTGATATTTAAGTCTTTAAAAGGAACATTGAAGTCTTCAAAATCAACTTAAAGTCATCAAGGGTGACCTTGATGTCTTCAAGCGTGCAATTAAGGACATCAACTAAAAATGGCAAATAAAAACATAGCCATTTTTATACTGCAACTAGGCCACATGAAGACTTCAAGATTAAACTCAAGGACTTCGAGTTTGAGCTAGAAATCTTCAAGAGTGACATTGAAGTCTTCAAGTGTGCATTTTGATACAACCAAATGTGACATTAAAATTTAAGATGAACATTGAAGTTTTCAAGCATGATATTGAAGTCATCAGGGGTGATCTTGCTGTCTTTAAATGTGCATATAAAGACATCAAGTTTGAAATTAACTACTTCATATATGGCTAACAAAAACATAATCATTTTGATTATATAACTAGGTCATTTGAAGACTTCAAGACTAAACTCGAAGACTTCGAGTCTGAACTAGAAATCTTCAGGGGGACCCTGAAGTCTTCATGTGTGCATTGTAGTAAACTTGAATGTGAGCTGGAAGACTTTAATTGCATATTGATGTCTTATAGTGCACAATTAAAGATATCAAGTTAGAATTTGACTACTTAACTTTTTACTAATGAAAACTTGATAATTTTTATTATACATCTAAGTCACGCGAAGACTTCACCGTGGAACTCAAGACTTTGAGTTAGAACTGGAAGTCTTCAAATGTGGCCTTGAGGTCTTAGTGGTGTATTTTTATACACCCTCTCCAAACATGAACTTGAAAACTTCAAGTAGATAAGTTACTTAAAGATTTTAAGATTTATCTTCAAATTGTTTTAGGTTCTATCTTAATCATTTGATGGGTCACGCGAAGACATCATGTTCGACTTGAAGACTTCGTGTCTGAACTGGAAATGTTCAAATGTGACATTGAATTATTCAGTGGGGCATTTTGATACACTTAAACATGATATTGAAGCATTCAAGAGGAACGCTAAAGTCTTCAAGCATGATCTTGAACTCATCAAGTGTGACCATGATGTCTTCTAATGTGCAATGCATGAAATCAAGTCCAAAATCGACTACTTCACTTATGACTAACACAAAAACTTAAATCATTTTGATTATACATCTAGGTCACCCAAAAAATTCATGACTCGAAGACTTTGAGTATGTACTCAAATCTTCAAAGGTGACCTTGAAGTCTTCCATTGTGCATTGTAGTACACTCAAATGTGAGCTCGAAACATTGAAGAGGGACCGTGAAACCGTTAAGCATGATCTTGAAATCCTCAAGTGTGACCTTGATGTTTTTAAGTGTGCAATTAAAGACGTCACGTTCAAATTTGAATGCTACGCTTATGAATTTCGTATACTTCACCATTTTAATTATGCAGCTAGTTCACACAAAGAATTTATGACCAAACTTGAAAACTTGAGTCTAAACTAAAACATCGTCAATGAACTTATGGCTAATGAAGACTTAACCGTTTTGACTACTTCATAATATAAGAATTAACATCCAAGTCAACTTTTGAAACAAGATACTGTTGATTGTTCATCAAGTGATGAACTCTTTACCTTTCCCCAAATTGAATCATTATTGTATAATAAAGTTTAAATTTTTCTCATTTACACTACTTAGACCACACATAAATTGTAGTTTACGTATGACTTCTTTGTCATGAATTGTCACCTATATAAATTTTAATAGTTAAAATAATTTTTCCTTTTGATTTTATAAAGAGGCTTTTGTGTATTTTGTCTACGCTAAAACATCGTCAATGAACTTAGCCTTTCATAGCAGACTCTTAAAGCTTGTTTTAAGCCATAGAAATCTTTCTAACTTTATACATGTGATTTGGAAATTTATGCTTTCAAAATTAAAAGGTTACTCTACGAAAATTCCTCCATGATGTATCCATTTAAAAAGACACTCTTGACATCTATTAGGTATAAAATAAAGCTTTTGAAACATGCAATGGCAAAGCACATTCTAATTTATTATATTATGGCTATAGGAGTAAAGGTCGCATCAAAATCTATAGTCTTGTGCAACTAGTCTAGCGTTATTTTTAGTTATTACCCCCACTTTCTTTTATTTTGTTCCTAAACTAAACTTTTATACCAATTATCAATTGATTAGAAGGTATGAGAACAAGTTCCCATACCTCACGGCCTTCAAATTGGTTTAGTTTCTCTTGTGTAGCGATTATCCAACATACATCTTTTTTTACTTCTATAAAAGTTTTAGGGTCTAGATAAAATCAACGTTGCCCATACTATGAAATGAAGAGTGAGTTTCTATCATTTTGGCATTTCTCCAATGACAAACTCCATTAGGTGATATTCATTACAAGAAAATTAGTCTATTGCAATAGTTTTCTTGCGACGGTTGGATTAACCATCGCAAAAAAGTGAACACTGAAGATTCATTGCGACGGTTATGTAACCATCACAATTGTTTCATTTATTGCGACGGTTTTTTGACAACCGTCACAATAGTATAACTTATTGCGACAGTTTTAAACAACTGTCGCAATAGTTTAATTTATTTCGATGGTCATGCAGGACCGTCACAAATACTGGCCATATTGCTACGGTTTATAAAAACCGCCGGCACTGAAATGAGTTATTGGAGAGATAAAATTTTAGCCTCTCTGCGGGCCGCGCCTAGCTAATATTTCATATTCTTCAAAACAATCTATTTTCACTTTTTCCTTTCATATTTCTCTTTTTCTCATATCAACATTTATCTTTTCTCATAGTTTCTTTTTTCTTTTTCCTTTCACTCACTACCCAAGCCTTGTTCTGGCAGAGAATCTCACTGTCACCTCACCGTCGCCACACGAAATCATCGTCACTACTCTCTCTTCTCTCATCTGAATGTTTCACGAGCTCTCAGGATGTCACTTAAGAATACTCGCTGCCCTAGACTTTGTGGTCGATGGATCCAATGTGGGAATGGGGACATTCTCTACTGTCGTGACATGTTTTAGGGTTTTGGCATTCAAGTTCATTTTGAAGAATTTCTAGAGGACATATGATGGGATTTACTTCAATCGGTTGGGGAATTTGTCAAATGTTCGAGGGCGCTACATTAGATCGTCCTGGAAATATTACTATTTACAAGGTACAATCTGCTAGAGTCAAAGTTTTAGCGAGTGGGAATGTAACAAAAAGACGATTCATGCATGATCTGTTCTCTCTATCCCCCCCTCTCTCTCCCTCTCCATTTTGAGTTCATAAATGTGGCATGGAGTTCTCAACGGTTTTAGCTATACTTGGTTTTCTCCATCAGATTAGAGCATAAGCCACAATTCTTTTGATAAGCAGAATATAACCATCTTTATCACCATGTATGTTACATGAACCCCTTTACCTTGGCACATTACTTATGAATCACATGACCAATCCAAGGCAATGAACATTTTGTGACAAGAAAAACATGTTTCATAGAGACAATTGTGGTTCGGAAAGGGGAAGGAATTGCAGTCTAACTGTATTCTTGCATACTTAGTAGTCAAACAGTAATCCTTTTACAAAACAACAGTAATCTTAATTATTTTGTCTTAACATTCAAAGAATGTCACGATTTAGTATTACTACATTTGTGCAGTAATTCTGGATTGGCTTGAAATGAATCAACCTTTTAAATTCTTGATTGAAGATTTGATCCATTTTTTGCTTAAAAAAAGTTTGGTCCACTTCTTGAATGGGACTTGAATTTTTTATTCTAAGAAGCTTTGTTAGATCCTAGTTCTCATTGCTTCCGAGCCTAGATAATTATATTGTTCTACCGATATAGAAAATAATTATATTGTTCTATTTGGTTTTCTTAAAATTTATATATAAATAAATAAACAAGTTTATGTTTATGCCTTTTTCTAAAAATTCTTGATTGTGTAGAACTTTCTTCTTCTTTAGTTATTTATTGTAATATTTCTGGCAACCTTAATGTTGTCTAAATGCTAGTGAGTCACTCATTCATGCAGTGTTTGGATAGGGGGAGTATATTGGCTTCTCTTGGTTCTTTCCAACAAATGTGGTTCTCCAAAACTGAGTGAGTGTATCATTTGTCAAAAAGCTTTACAATGATACTTATCCATTTACTCTATGATTAGGGGATAATGATAAGTAAGCAAATACTTCACATAAGCTGTCATTTACATGGTTGAATGCAATTAATAGGTATGAAGAGCATGTGGCTTCTTATATTCAAAGAAAATTCCCTTAAGAGTCCATTCTCTTTGCAAGTTCAAGAGGTTTATTTTTTGTGCCATTGATTACAACAACATGATTCGAACAGTTCCCATCTTAAATATCTAACTTATTGACATTCATACTTTAGCTAACTTTGGTATGCTTTTTCATGCTAACCGACCATCTTCCCATCTTTTTAGAGCTTCAAAATCCATATTTGGTATCTCAGGGATGACAAGCCGTTGACATAGTGTAGCATTACCCCTTTCCAAGTAATCTGATGTCATATTCTATCTAACATTGCTCCCTCCTATGTAGTATAGTAAACCTTTTGTTGTATACGTATTCTTGAATATTCATATGTCAAGATAAATGGCATCTCCAGGCTCGTTTGGCTTTGTTATCAGTGATTGAATATCTATTCTGACCGACCGAATTTGGTAGTCTCCACTTCAGGAATGGATTTTTACATATTTTGACAAGATGGTACCAATTACATGGACAGAAGCAAGCGCGTTATTTTGTTTATTTTGCCATTACACATTTCTCATAATTTTTTAACCCCCACTTACACAGAAATTAATTTTTTATGTATTTAAGCACATCATTAGTACATTTTCTCATTCAACATCTTTCAATGAGCTTCCCATTTTTTTAAATTCTTGAAATTGCCTATTTGGTTGATGTTTTGTTTCTTTTTTTAGATTTATGTCTATGCCTTATCCTGTATTAGGAGCAACGATTGACTGCCAATTTTGGCACATGAATCTTGGTATTAAGGTAATTTCTTGATGTTTGCTTAAGTAATTTAACTAATGGGTACACTTTGCTGGATATTTTCCTTCAACTAAAATCACTAGTTATATGATTTTTCGTGCACATTGCTAATGGTTGTGAACTAGCCAAAGTGGAAGGAGATTTTTAGATGCTCAGATTAGATACTTCCTCTTGATTTTAGGATTAGAACTTCCACCTAGAAATTTGGGATGTCGGTCGGTTGTTGGTTTTAATAAATAATTGTTTATCACATTAAATTTACATGCATTTTTAGCAAGATTTTGTATCCTTGCCTAGTGTAGTATTTCCAATATCAACCATAAAAAAGGATTTAACTGTCATGATAGATGAATTTTTAACGACATTCTTCTGGCGGTTGTGAAAATCGTCGTAATAGTTTTCCCGACAGTGATAGTCCTGTCGGTTTATAAATCATCGTGATATCTATAGCGACGGTTGTACACCATCGCAAAAGAAAAAAAATGTCGCAATAGAACTGTTTTCTTGTAATGATCTCACAACTTTCCAGTATTTTGGTACTTTTTCCTTCATTGAAGTTTATCCCTTCAACCTTTCTAATATATTCATCATCTTAATCATAGGACACATTAGAAGGACTGATTCATCAAAAGACTATATGCACATATTCTTCCACTATTTTAGTTCTCTTATTAAACACTCTATACACTTACTTGAAGTGAAATGCTTTACAAAGATTCCTTTAACGGATTTAGAGTCAAATTTTAAAAAACTTGTCTTTATTATTTAAGATAAACATTTGCATCCAAAAACTTTGAAATATGAAATGTTTGTGAGTCTTTCAATAAAAAGCTCATAAAGTGTTTTGTTTAACAAACGTCTAATAAACCACAATTTATAATGTTGCCAAATGTATTGACAATTTCGTTCCAAGAATATATAGGTAAGCCATGTTCATTTAACATCGTTCTTGCCGTTACTTGTTGGGACTAATTTTTTCTCTCAATAGCACAATTTTCATGAGAAAACCCATTTTATTACAAAAAATTTGGATACTCTTTATTTCCAAACTCACCACCAAAATTTTGTAACAGCTTTAAAAGTTTTATTTTTATTTTTAAGAAATGATACTAAAATATTGCTAGAAATAATGTATTGCATTATAAGATTAAAATTAAAATTAAACAGAAATACAGTAATTCAACAATTATGAAATTATCAACGTAAATATTATTATTGAAATAAATATACGGCAATAGAACAACAATAATATAAAATTGAAGAAAAATTCAAACGGAGTCATGATTTCATAGTTTCCTTAAAACAGTTACGACCATTTACTTGTGGTACTAAGGTTGCTAACAACGTCTGTTTCCCAAAGATAAAACGATTAGAGATAGCTGAAGAGCATCATACTTCATGACTCTGTTGAACTCATTTGTCTGAATCTACCACCAGAGTAACGTATTTTAAAGTTCATACTTGAACATTCATTTTCCATGAGTGCCTCTTTTATTGAAGGTCGATCTTCTACTAGGCCTCTATTTTTCAATGGTAATGATTACATTTATTGGACATAAAGAATGATATTAATCAGTTGACTATGATTTTATGGATTTTGTTGAAAATTGTCCTCATGTAAACTCTTGAACACTCATTTACTCTTGATCACCTTGACCTCTCAATTTTTTGGTAGACATCTAATTTTTTTTACCATTTCCACACTAGAATAAGTCAAATCAAGAGATTTCATGGCAATTATAATATCAGTGAAATGATTAAACATAGCACGCGCGGATTTATCATACTTCATTTTAATTCATTCATAACTATGTACAAACATGGTAATTTTGGATGTTTTAACTTGATTTGTGTATTCGTGCATGACTTCTAACATGTCTCATATAGATTTAGCAAATTCACATGTAGCAATTCTATTAAATAAATTTTTCTCACGCGCACAAAATAAGACATTCATAGTCTTACCATTTAAAGAAAATTTCTTTTTATCATCATGGTTTTATTCATTACTTGATTTGGCACTTCCAATTTTGAAACTTTTGGAGAATATTAAAAAAACTTTAGGTTGAAAAACTAAATTAATTTTCAAAAATTAATCCTATGACGCAATAAGTTGAATAGCAATAACTATTTTAAGATTGCTATAAATAATGTATGCATTATAAGATTAAAATGAAAATTAAACAGAATTACAGTAATTCAAAAATTACAAAATTATCGATATGAATAATATTATTGAAATAAATATATGACAATAGAATAACGATAATATAAAATTGAAGAGACATTCAAAATCGAGTCAGGTTTTCACAATTCTCTTAAAATAGTTACACGCCCTTACTTGTCGTACTAAGTAAAATGGGAATAAACTCTTTTTCTGCCATGTCATAAAAGATAGACGAAGAAATCAATCAATCAGATAAGAGTATGTGACTTGACAAGGAGGAAAACGGAGGAGTCCAATCATTACTTTTAGATTAAATCAATGATCTAGATTACATTGGTTGTTAATGACGATGGACTAGACCATTACTGAATATTCTAAGAATCCCACTTTTAGTGGAAATTAGATAACTTAAAGTAGATCATGTATAACTAATTGAAGGCCTATAAATATAGGCCAATGTAACTCCAAAAGCATTCAATACACAATTTTGCAATTATTTCCATACTCATTATTGTCGTTGATTCTTACTCTCTCCTCTCTCTCTCTCCCCATTATTCTTTATTTTTTATTGTGAGTAATTTTTCTTTATAATTTGGTGCTTTCATTGAGAGTAGAGGATCAACTCGAGTTTGTAAAACAAAATGCCTTGAACAAGTTCACATGTTCTTCTATTTTATCTTCTTTTATTTCTACTTCTTTTTTATTCTCTTTTCTTCTTCCTTTTCATCTCCCTCCTCTTTCTTCCCTTCATCTCTTTCTTCTTATTTTTCTTATTTTTGTTCTACGTTTTCTACTTCTTATTTTGCTTCTTTATCTCCTTCTTTTTCTACTTTCTCTCATTCTGTTTCTTTTTTCCTTCTTTTCCCTCTTTTTTTCTTCAAATTTTAGTAGGAAAATGAAAACCCCCAAGAAAAAGTACAGGGAGATCGACCTACCAGGCAACAAAATCAAGGCGCTAGTCAAAACATCCGCCATGAGGAACCAGTAGTCCAGTCTCACGATTTTGGAAAAAGTGGCTGGGGGTGAAAACAGTCTAGTGGAACTAATGATGGAATGAGCGGTGGAAAAGATGTTGGAGAGAAAGATGATTGAGATGCGAAAGTTGGGCACCTTGGGAGTAGCAAATCTGGAGACTATAACAAGATCCCAGTTATGTCCAGAAATATTGGCGGCCCTTATACCTAAGAAGTTTGTCTCTCCAAAATTCAAATGCTACCAATGGAAAATGGAACTCATAGATCACTTACATCATTTCAGACAAATGATGGCACTATACCAGCACGAAGATGAACTGATGTGCAGAATGTTCCTGATGAGCTTAGACGACAACGCACTAAAGTTGTATCATTCAATACCCCCATGTTCGATTGATAATTTTGCTAGAATGTCCTTGTGTTTTTAGAACAGTATTCCACTTACCGAATGGTCATGTAAGACTCGGAGTATCTACGTACAATTACGATAGAGAAGGGTGATCTTTGTGAGATTACACTCACTATTTTAAAGACAAGATGATGAATTTAAAATTGTGATGACCAAGTGGCAAGGCTAGCATTCAGACGAAGACTGGATCTAGACTCACCCTTGTTCGAAAATATGTCCAAACATAAGCCACTCACAATGGCAAAACATTTCCTGAAAGCACATATGTACATAACCTTATAGGAAGAAAGAAGAGTATGCAAAAGCTCTCGGAACAGAAGAATTCAAGCTGATGTCGAAATAGAGGAAATTGAAAAACAGGGAAGCATGAAATAGACAAAGATAGAAGACATGAGAAAGGAGGGACAAAGCAAAAATAAGGCCCAGACCGACTGAATGGGTCCACCAAGAGAAAAATCTACACTCCACTAACTCTCCAAGTCAATCAAATCTTTGAGTCTACAAAAGATAAGTAATGGTTGAAGAGGCCAGTGCCACTTTCCAGAGAGACAAAACAAGTACTCCTCCTATAACCAGATTGTTGGCCATTATAAAAAGGATTGTTATCAACTGAATGGCTATATTGAAGAAGTGGTAAAATAAGGATACTTGAAGGAATTTTCATATTAGCCAAGAAATGACAAAAATGAAGAGCACCCCAAAGAAAACGAACCATTGAAGATCGTGAATATGATTATCCCCCTTATAGAATATGAAAGCACCTCAAGGAAGAAATGGAGATTTACTGCAAAAAAAAAAAACTAACCCTTGAGGGGAACAACGAGCCGAGGGAAGCAAACAATGACATATCGATCATTTTTTATGGCAGTGATTACAGGAAACACGATGGGCATGATGAAGCACACTGGTAATTACTATCTAGGTCGGGAATATCTTACTAAGAAAGGTCTTCATTGATGACAGAAGTGTAGTAAACTTACTCAACCGGTAAACACTTAAGAAGATGTCCATAAATACACCAAAACAACATTATACGAGCCAACCACTGATTGGCTTCAACAAAACCATAATCTATTTAGGGGAAATCTTGTCACTTCTCGTGCATGCTGAGGCATTCAACCACATCACAGATTTAGCGATAATCGATGCGTCGTCATCACACAATGCAATATTGGGAAAACCTAGGTCTACGAGATGAAGGTTGTTTTGTCTACATACTATTAAACGTTGAATTATCCATCATTGTAAGGAGTTTGGACCATAAATGGAGACTAGGAAGCAACCCATTGTTGTGCTATAATGGCGCTCCATTCTATAAGAAGAAGAGATATTCCTGTTTCTACTAACGGGAAGAAAGTAGTTGAAAAATAACAATTAGACGAAGATGAACAAGGTGAGGGCAATCCTAGATACAAAGTTGTGAGCAGGATTGAATCCATTGACATTGAAACAGAACGATAACAAAGATAGGGGCATAACTCACTAAAACAAAGAAAGTTGAACTTATAGAGTTTTTCAAGGAGAACGTCAACATCTTTTCCACTATGACGACGGAAATACCAGGTATCCATGAAAAACTAATTTGTCATAAGTTGAATTTTGCCCCTTTTATGAAACCTAAATAGAAGAAATGGACTTTTGCACCCGAAAGAAAAATAACTATAAAAGACGAAGTAGAAAAATTGCTCGATGCCAAGTTCATCAAAGACATCAGCTACCCAAAATTGCTGGCAAATGTTGTAATGTTTAAGAAGAAGATGGGAAGTTGAGAATTTATGTTCACTTCACCGACGTAAATAAAGCTTGCCTAAATGATGATTACCCGTTACTAAGGATTGATCAAATTGTAGGAGTGACATCGAGTCACGAACTCCTTAATTTCATTGACGTGTATTATGGGTACAACTCGGTGAAAATGTTCCAAATGGATCAAGAAAAATCATCTTTTATCACTAATTTTGGCATATTTTGCTACACTGTGATGCGTTTTGGTTTAAAAAATACAAGGGAAACATATCAAAGATTGGTTAATAAGATCTTTGAAAAATAGATCAGACAAACAATGAAAGTGTATGTGGATGAAGTAAAAGCAGAGAGGAGGATGAAACATCTGTAATCTGAAGGAAGCATTTCAAGTCCTAAAGGAAAGCATATGAAGCTCAATTCGAAAAAATACACCTTTGGAGTGCCGGTGGTAAAGTTCCTGGGGCATTTCATCAATCATGGGTGGATTGAAGTCAACCTCGACCAAGTCAAGGTAATCATGAAAATTAAGTCACCAAGGATGAAAAAAGAAATTCAAAGTTAGGAAAATTGGTTGCACTGAATGGGTTTTTGGCAAGATCAACGGACAAATGCAGGATTTTTTACAAAGTTAAGAAAGAATTTTGATCAGTAATGGTACGGATAATGTGAAAAAGCATTGCAGAAACTTAAGTAATATCTAGCGCCTCCCCCACTACTGTTTAGGTCATTACCAGATGAAGAGCTTTTTCTATATCTTACAATTTCAAAAGTAACAATTAGTGCGGCCTTAGTCAGATTTGACAGCGAATATAAAAAATCAGTCCACTTTGTTAGTAAAAGCCATGTAGCTGTAGAAACAACATACAAGAAGATGGAGAAGCTAGTGTTAGCTTTAATCATAGCCACTAGGAAATTGAGACATTATTTTCAAGCATACATGATCAATGTGGTGGTAGAATATCTGCAATGTACGAAGGAAATGTTGCAAATGTTTAAAAGCTATGAAGTTACGTAGATATCAAGGATGAAAAACTCAAGAGTGTATGCCCTTGCCAACTTGGTGTCTTCAGTACAGCTTCCCTACAAAAAAAAATGTTTCCATTGAATATATAAGTGAACCTACTACAAAAGAGCCCATACAAATAGGGGCTGAGGTAACGATAGAAAGTCACGAACCAGACTGGCAAGATGGAAGCTCGAAAGATTCAGCAGCGAAGTACGAGTTATACTCTAATAGATAGAAGGTTATATCGAAGGTCTTTTTTTAGACCGTATCTCAAAAAATACCTTCTTTCTAACATAAGCAAAATATGTATTAGCCGAAGAGCATGAAGGGATATGTGGAAATCACTTAGGCGAAAGATCCTTGGCAAGTAAATTGTTGAATGAGGGGTACTACAGGCCAAAGATGCACAAAGAAGCAATGTCATTTACCAAGAAGCGTGATAAATGTCAGAGACATGCCCTCATTCAAAGAATGGTCGTATAAGAGCTGAAAACATTAATAAGTCCATGATCGTTCACGCAATGGGGAATTGATATAGTAGGACCGCTCCTAATGGCTCCTATACAGAAGATTCTCTTACTAGTCGCAACAGATTATTTCACCAAGTGGATCGAAGTGGAAGCTTTGGCAAGAGTACGAGAAGAGGAAGTAAAACAATTTTTATGGAAAAACATTGTGTGCAGATACGAAATTCCTAGAATGTTTGTCTCTGATAATGGACTTCAATTCACAGGAAGCCAAGTGAAAGATTTTTGCGAAGGACTTTGAATAAATAATAGATTGTCAATGCCCTATTACCCCCAAGGTAACGGACAAGTAGAAAGATAAAAAAGGATGATACTTTACAATCTGAAGAAACGATTAGAAACTGCTGAGATTAGATGGGTTGAAAAATTTCCTTCAGTTCTTTGGGCCTACAGAACCACACCTTAGGAATTTATAGGAGAAACAACTTTCGCTCTCACCTACAGGGTTGAGGCTATCATACTAGTTGAAATTGGGTGCCCCACAGTAAAATCAAATGCCAAAGAAGCCTAAAATATAGAACGAATGACCGAGAACCTCGATCTATTAGAAGAAAAGTGGGAAGCATTGCTAATGAGGTTGGCATCGTATAATCAAAAATGAAGAAAATACTTTCTGAAAAGGGTGAGAAAGCAGAAATATCATATCGAGAATCTCATTCTCAAAAGGGTATTCCAAGCAAATGAAGGTAAGTTGGGACCGAACTTAGAAGGGTTGTTCATCATTAAAACAATTGAAGGAAACAAATTTACCATTTGATGACAAGTGAGGGTGATGAGTTACTCAAACCTTAGAATGCTCTTCTTTTACGCACGTATTATGGAAAACTTTTCTTCTTTTATAAAGAAAATTGCTCGATCCCATGGTTTTTTCTGTTAAGGATTTTTCACGTAAAACATGTTGTCAACTTTCTTTGTTTTTAGGCTTGAGATAACTATAAGGCCCATGAGCTTTGCAAAAAGCTTAAGTCCTTGGGGACTAATGTCTAGCAGACATCGGTTCTCAGAAGAAAATCACAGAGCTCCTAGATTTTGCAAAAGCTTAAGTTCTTGGTAACGGATGTCCAGCATACATCAGTTCTCAAAAGAAAATCATAAGGCCCTTAAGCTTTACAAAAAGCTTAAGTCATTGGGAACGGATGTCTAGCAGACATCATTTCTTATAAGGAAGCCATAGGGCCCTAAGCTTTGCAAAAAGTTTAAGTCCTTGGGAACTGATGTCCAACGGACATCAATTCTCAAAAGGAAACCACATGGCCCTTAAGCTTAGTAAAAAGCTTAACTTTTTAGGAACGAATGTCAAGTGGACATAAGTTCTCAAAAGGAAACCATAGGATTCTTGAACTTTGCATAAGCTTAATCTTTGGAAATGGTTCTCAAAAGGAAGCCAATAATATTTGGAAATTTATAGGCGGTGGACACTAATTCTCATAAAATGCTAATGATTGACAACGGAAATGTTTAGGAACGACCTTGACAGACAAATAAAAAATATCCATGTTTTAACGGATAAAAATGAAGATGTTCTAAATGGATGATCTAGCAAGTGCTTGGGTAAAATAGAGTTATGCGGCTTGCAGCAATAATCCAAGATGATAATTGAAGTCCATTGTTCGAAAAAGATTGAAGAGAAACTTATTCTGAGCCATAAACAAGAAATTCCCAAGTACAAGACAACGGAAGAAAGTGAAAGATTGAGTACCTATAAAGGAATTTTTTTTCATTGATAGAGGGGAAAATTACAATGAAAAGAAATGAAAATGCACAAGGAAAAGAAAAACATAGTTTATGCAGAAATGGAAATTACAAGAAGAAAAAGAAATGAGCCATTCAACAGTAGGGACCATGACATTTGTCGTGACTTCGATGGAAGAGTTAGGCTAGCAGGAGGAGTAGGAATCTCGTTATTAAGGGTCCACCGAGGAGGTTTTTGACGCATTCCATCACGGTATCCTAGGTTATAAACCTCAGCTTTTGCCACGTTAAATTCTGCTTGATAAAACGTTTTATCTTTGAGTTCCTTCTCCCCAATTGGTAATTCCTTCACGGCAGCAGTTTTTAAATCCTCAGTAAGCTTGAGGTTTTCAACCCTGAGAGATTCAATCTCTCCCGCTTGCTCACCAGAAGTATCCCACAGCTTTATCTTAGAGCGCCTTAACATCTCGATCTCCATTTACACAACTTTGATCTCAGTCTCAAGCTTCGCTACTCGAGCTCGAGCATCATCTCGCTCTTAGAGAAATATTCCCACGCCCCTCTCAGCTTTGGTAACATACTCCAAAAGAGTGTTGTAACACACGATGACCTGCGTAGAAGAAAAAATAAGTAGAGAAAAAGTTGTAGTGAAAAACATTCTAAAGTACGAGGAAAAAGAATCATCTCATACCTTGACGAGTCATGTCTCATCGCAGTCTTGACAGCCTCAATATTAGACAAATTCAGAATGGATGAATCTCTATGGAACGATCCCATGAATCAAAATGAAAGACGTCGACGGATCTTCGAGGAAATTAATAGAGGATGGAAGTAGAAGGGTTACCATGAACTTGTGGATCCAAGCTCCTTCATCTATTACTTCTTTCACGGGCGAAGTCCTCCTTGCTAGGGAAGAAAAGGGAGGGCTAGCGGGAATCATGTCTGGCATGACAATAATGGGAATAGGAGGATTTGAAGAAGAATGGGCGGGGAAAGAGATAGGTTTACCTCTTGTGAAGCAGAAGGAGGGGCGGATCGGGAAGTTGAAGGATTCTCTGTCCACTGACAGACATTCCCACAACTTGCCATAGTGTAAAATCCCCTCATTTGTTCGTAGTGGGTGGTCAAATTGGTTCCACTATCAGTTGAATCTTCTGAACAAGCTCAAAAATCTCCTTGACGACAGGTATGAAGCGTGAAACGGGATTATCTACTGGGATAACCGGGTTGGCCTTAAAGACAACCCTTCAGGATGGATCCAAAAGGGAATTCCAATCTCTGATAGGAGCGTGATAAGCAACGACAACCCTCTCAACGTTCTACCTATTGAAAAAGGGTTTTATGTTGAACTGTTTATCTAAAAGAAGTAAAAATAAAGGTTAGCAGCACAAGAAAAAGGGCAAAAATAAAGAAAAGAGAAAGAAGAGAGGAGAATGGGGCTTAGGCATAGTAACTTACTAAAAGTTCCCCCAAGCTAAGGCACTATTCAATAGCCTTCGCCGCCCCTCTCTCCCCATATAAAGAGAACATCCCGATCCCATCTGTGTCTCCCTCTGGGAGGTTCTTAATTAACCCCCTCTGTTGATTACACAAAAATTTAGAACCGTTGTTGTTAAATATTTTCTCATGGGTCTCATTGTTGTGGTTATGGTTTGCTGTTCTATTTCATTTCTGATCTGTTCCGTGTCTTGAGCGTGGATCATTTATGTGGTTGTGAGTTTTGGGTGCTCAGTGAGTTTTGGGTGCTGTGTGTATTCGTTTCTGTTATGGGCGCTTTATGAGTTTTGGGTAACATAACATCATGAACGTTCTTGTTGATGATGTTTGGGTAACATAACATCATGAACACTTGAACATTTATGAATCTTTTTTCTCTGAGTTTCACTCAAACGTAAGACTCCATTCGATCGAAAAAGAACACAATTTATGTGCCACTTCTGCAAATGATAGTTTGAATAAGAACATCAACCTAAATTCATATGCTCAAACCGCATCTTCCGTTATCGTTTCAGTTTCCTCTGTATCGAAGAGAAAATGTGATTTTGTTACAATCTCAGTCGACCCGAAAGATCATTAGATCTTCTGCTATTCAAGATGCTACAGTCATTTTATCTCATATCCAACATATTACTATTTCTTCTATTTTATATGGTTTTGCCCATAAAATTTCTTTTGTTTATAGTAGTGTGAGTTACATCAATCACAAATCACTTTAGAGTTCTCTTATGGACATTTCAGGTTCAGATATTTTGTGGCTTATACTTGGGGATTTTTATTCGATTTTAGAAGCTCATGAAACTAGTTATAATATCACATCTAGTTCTTGTGAAGACTTCCGAGCCGCTTTGATGGTTTGTAATCTTGCTGATATTGAGACGAAATGAGTTGGTCAAAGCCATCGTGGCATCATTGTTTCTCCCTTAGATATGGCTCTTGGCTCTACTTCTTTTCTTGATACTTGGTCTTAGGTATCTTACATTACTTTATCAAGATTGCAATTTGAACATCATCCATCGCTAGTTTCTTATTCTATGGGCATTTCTTTGGGTCCTAGGCCTTTCAGATTTCAGGGTATGTGGGGTTTTCATCCCTCTTTCACTAACTTCGTTCATTCAGTTTGGTGAGCTCTTCTAGCAGGTAGTGGTGCAAGGATTTTTGTTCAGAAGTTAAAACTTCTGAAGACAACCTTGAAAAAATGGAATTGGGGGGTTTTTAGGAATGTTGCCCTAAATATTTCTAAAGTTAATGAGAAAGTAACAGTTATTCAATATAGGATCAGATCTGAGGGTTTTTCTAATGATCTTCTTTGGCTTGAATCTGATGCTTTTGCTAACTTAGATATGACCCTAAGAGAACAAGATGTTTTTTTAGAGAAAAAGCAGGGTCAAATGGCTTGTGGAGGGTGATCAAAATTTGAACTTCTTTCATTCAATTTTTACTTAAACATAGAGAGTGTAATAAGAATTTTTCTTCTATGAAAATTAGTGAGGACATTTCTTATGATTCGGTTGAAATTGGTGAGCATGTCATATCATTTTTATCAACAACTTTTTTCAAATTCTGGTGATTGCAACTCAGATCTTTCTATCATTCGAGAGCATGTTCCTACTTTGGTCAGTGATGAAGAGAATGCATCACTTCTTCAGGTTACTTTTTACCCAGATAGTTTCTCAAGTAACTTTTATTGTCATTGTTGGGATATAATGGGGTCAGATTTGGTTTTGGCTGTGCAAGAGCTTTTTCGTACAAGGCATGTGTTACCCGATTTAAACTCAAACTTTATGGTCCTTATTCTGATGACTCTGAATGCAATTTTGATTAAAAAATTTCTTCTTATTGCTTTGGGAATTTTTTTGTTTAAAATTTTCATCAATATTACTATTGATTGTATTTCCATTATTTGCTCTTAGATTATTTCTCCAAATGGTTTCATTCAAGGACGTCAAATTTTTTACTATATTGTTGGTGCCTCTGAATCTTTTAATGTTTTAAGCAATAGTAATTGTTGTGATCATTAATCTATAAAAAATGACATTCGTACAGCTTTTGATTCCATTAGTTGGAATTTTCTTATTGAGGTTCTGAAGTGCTTTGGTTTTTCTGAGCATTTTATTGCGTGGATGAATAATATTTTTGACTCAGCAAGGATCTCGGTGTTTTTTGATGAGTCTGCTAAAGGATTTTTTAGGTGTTCGCGAGGTGCGCGGCATGGTGATCATCTATCCCCACTTCTTTTGTTTAACTGAGGACTTTTTTAGAAGATATCTTTCACATCTGGTAGATATAGGATTGTTGGTTCCGATATCTTCTTCGATTAGGATGCGTGCTCCGAATCACTTTCTTTATGTGAATGATGTTCTTCTTTTCTATAAAGCATCTTCTAAGAATCTGTAAGTGGTTTTAGATGCTTTTGAGGTTTATGGTTCATTCTCTGGTCAACAGGTCAATTGGCATAAATCCATTTATTTTGACTGGGACATCTCAGGGACCCAGATTACTGAATTTTTATCGTTGTCTAGAATGCGTAAGAGAGGGTCTTTATGAATTATTTAGGGATTCCTCTTTTCGTTGGTGTGCCTGGGCGTCGATGGCTGATCCCTTGGGCTGATCAAATTAAAAGCAAATTGGAATCTTGGAAAAACTTAACTTTATTTAATAACATGCATCTCACGTCTTATTAACTCGCTGATTCAATGTTCATTTCTATATTATTTTAAAATTTATCGTTGGTCTTCCTCTCTTTTGAAGGATTTGAATGCTGCTATTAGAAACTTCTTTTGGACATGTTTAGTTGATACTCGTAAGTCTATTTTAGTGGCTTGAAAGTTTTGTTGCAAACCTAAGGAGGAAGGTAGACTTAGCATCAAAGACCTCTGCAAAATAATAAATTGTGTCAATATTTTTGTCTTAAAGAACTTGCCACTTACACTACTCTAGTAAATCATTGGAGAAAATTTTAATATTCATATATTAATTTTTATGACAACCAAAATAGAGGTGTTGTAAGAAACAACATTCTTATACCGAAAGATTAATATCATGCTATTTATTTATTTTCTTAATTAACCTTCTAAAGTTTCATACTCTGTAGTGTACGCAATATACACATCATCTGAATAATTCTCACACATTAATATCTTACTACACTTCTTATCATTTACTGTGATGTGCAAAAGTAGGTAGGAAAGGGATGGTCTCCAACAATAGGCACGGCAATTTGACATTATCAAATTGTCTGATCAAATCATGTTCAACTGCCATGAGATAAAGATAAAAATAATTTTAAATCTTTTAAAAAAAATTTAACAATGATTTTGAATGTTAGACATGAACGATTTAGATTCAATCTCTCATCTACAATTGCAAAGCAACTACAAAAGACATGAGTGACAAATGCGTTAAATAGTCACAAAAGAATATGAATAACACAAAATCAATGCATACATTTTAAGAGAAATACTAAGGAAACAATTGTTTTTTGAAAATAAGCACTAAAGTTATTTTATTTTATATTCACGTGATACACGATGCATACACGTGTAGTAATGACCTAAACACGTTCCCCCCCCCACCCCACCCCAAAAAAAAAAGGCTACGAAGAGGGAAGGAATCAACTTCCAGCATCAACAGTGGAGAATCATTGTAAATTCCATATCAAGTTCGGAGAATCGTTAAATCAGAAATGAACCCACTGCCTCGCCCTTTTAACACGTGCAGATTTTGTTTTTGCGTTTGTAGTCTTAAAGGCTTGTTTGTTTGGTCGTTATACCTTGGATTTTGCATTAAGAAGGGCGATGCATTTTGTGTTTCAGGTCTATCATCTACCATTATTTCTAAGTTCACCCATGGTAGACTAAATTCCAGGTCCTTCTGTAATAACAAGTGTTGCGATCTCCTTTTCAACATCAAACTTTTGATTTTAATTATATACGTCAAGATTATTCAAAAATGGAGTAAACATATATAACCAAAAGTGTAATTCACTCATTGTTAGGGGCATTTTGAGGGGTTTTCTTAGAAAATGAAACATTTAGGAATTTTTGGTGTTTTGTTTCGGATAAAAATCCGAACATATATAATAACTTTATAAAATTTGTAATATATAATAAAAGTAAAAAAATACATATGTATTTAAAAATATAAATACCCTAATAATTAAGAACACATACTTAGACTTTCATAAGTGAAGTGTACGAAATATTATAGGATACACTCTTGTATCGGAACATGAATTTTTTAATCATTAGATCAACCTATAATGGATTATCAAATGGTTCAAACACATCCCATACACCTATACAGAGTACATTAGAACACATTCTAATCTACTCTAAGGCTAGAATTTAGGTAAAAAAACAGACTTTGACATGTGATGATAAGTTTTCTTCCTGAGAAGCAAAAAGACATTTTGCTAGATTTGCCTCCACACTCCACAGTCCATACTTCAACTTTCAATATTCTTCGTCTTCTTCCCTCTGAAAATCGACACCGTTGACGGTCATTATTCATCTTCTTCTTGACTCCTTCTGTTTGCATGAACTATTCATCTACGAATTTGATTTTGAATTTCTGCTTCAATGACAGCAATACCGCCATCCGTCATTTTCTCATAGACCCATTTGCCACAGACTCTGTCATTCCATGACTCTTTCTTTTCTTCGTCTTTTACAGTATGTTGGCCAACCTTTTTCTAATCATTGTTGGATCACTTGATTTACCATACTTAACAATATACAAGGCCTTCATCAATTAGTATTTTTTGATGGGTTTTCTCGTTTTCTTAGTTTCTTTCTATCATTGAACCTCATTATTTAGAAATTATTCACTTCTTCGTTCAGTGTTCTGTTTTCTCGATGTTACGACTATTCTAGTGGAAACATACGAATTTCAGCTTCCCTTCCGGCCCAAACACACCGAAAAACCGGCCCAAAAAAACAACCCCTTTTCGTTCGGCAGATGGGAATGTCAACTATGGTTTGCGTAAATGAGTATGAGCTGTCTGGATTATGCTGGCTCAATCCACTACGCGGATAAGGTTGGTAATTGAGCGTGGGTTTTGGAGAAGAAGAACCCAGCCAAGGACTTTGCTACAATCGAGTAATATAGAATAAACTTAATCCAGAGCAAGTCGATACAAATTAGAATCTTTTATCTATTTAGACCACGGTATTTGAAATAAGCAAATAAGAAAAGCATCACTAAAAAATCATAACTGAATAACTTTTATATTTCGTATCGATTTGCTTTACATGGATGAACTCTCAAGGTAGAGTTTCTTAGAAAGAGGAAAGCTTTTGCATGGAGGCTCTAGTGGCCTTGTTGCTCGGTGCGTGAGAGCTTAGAGGTAGCTCTAATGGAGTTCTGCCATTGAAACTGCTTTCTTCTCCTCTCCTCTCCACTTCATCCTCCTTTTAAAGGCACGGGTCGAGCCCTGGTTCCGAATTTAGGCGCCAAAAAGAAAGCCTTGTGCGCAAATCATCGAATCGTCCTGGCGATTTACTTCTCTGTGCATTCGACGGAGAAGGGATTTGTGGATGAAGTTGATAGGTTGAGCTGGTGTTGTCCTCCTATTTTTTCTGTTTTGGCAAGGCGAGCTTCAGACTCTAGTGGCTTCCCTCTTTTTAAAGTGGTTCGCAGGACGGAGGCTGTAATAGCGACAGCCCGTCCTTGCCTCCTCCAATGGCTTTACTTGCTTTGGTCGTGGCCGTGGGGCTCTGGAGGTAACTTTTGTTCCTCTGGAAGGTCTCTTAGGCTGAGTCATTTTTTTTGGGGGTCAATACTTTGACTACGTCTTGAGTCGTTCTTTTGCAATTATGGGTGAAATTGGTTCTGGCTTCATGCTCTAAGCCCTCAATCGGCCTGGTGTGGCCGTGTGGGCTGGCTTGGTGTTTTGGACTGAGCTACTCAACCTCTTGAATTTTGCACCGACACTCATCAATGAGTTACCCAAAAATAAATATACCAAAATTTGTAATATAACTTAATTGGATTGGAAAATATTTATGTATAACATGTATAAAGGTGTCAAACTTGAAGATTTTTTTTAGATTATTTTGTCCATATGATTTTCATGTAAATCCTAAATTGTCCTTGCTTAATGACGTGGTGTGATTTTATGAGGGAAGATGAAACAATTTGCATGATATGATTATCTTTATTCTTTTCCATTATTAACGTTAATATGTATGTTGCTGTAAATTTTGTTCAAGTGAATTGATAATATTGATAATGAGTATTTGATCCTTTGTTGATGACATTCATTTTTATGTGCATTAATTCATTGTGCATTAATTCATTTTTCTTAAAGCTTTAATTTTATTTTCTCCATTAAATCTATGCTTATGATAATTGATATTCTCAAAATGTTATTTTATAGGAGAAAGAAATATTTTTCTTAATTTTATTTTAAAATATATAGAATTATTATCTAGCTAATTGAAAATATACATTTGTTATTATCATAATATATTTTACTTTTATTTTATGACAATCTATATCTTTTTAGAATGTCTTTCCTAATAACTATTGCTTGTTGTGCAGATGACAAATACTGTTGCACGATCATTCATTTTCATTTTTCAACTGTCAGATCTTTTTATAGTGATAATTATATATATTTTTTGTATTTATTCATAGCAGCTCAAAATATTTTTCTTGATATCGTTAAATTTGATGAGACTTATCACACTATAAAAAAAGAATGATTAATGAGACAACTGTACCTGAAATATAAAAATTAAGTGATTTTTAAACAATCAATTATATTTATAGTATTTCTATTAAAATTTATATTGATTGAAATTCTAAAAGTAACTGAAACGTATGTATATTATAACTAGTATATTAAAATTACCAAAATAACATTCGGATATCAAATTTTTTTTGAAGAAAATAATATCTTCAACATTTGAATGAACTCTTTTAATTTTTGTATGCAAATACTAAATTAATTATAATTCCAAGCCCACCTAAACCCCATTCTTTAAAAAATATCATTATGATATTCCTGTAATTCTGTTCCAAAACGGAGGGTCTTACTAATGTAGTCAACGCTATAAGTTGATCTCCGGGATCCAGAGATTTTTCTCTGCTTTCTTCCTCATCGGTTCTCATTTTTTCGTCCTTGATTGGAAGTGAGAGAAACGAAGCGAAACTTTCAGAGAGAGAGAGAGAGAGAGCTATAATTACCCTAATTAACTATGGAAGACAAGCACGTAGCTTTTGAATCCAGCGTCAATGGAGAGCACGAGTCCGCCAGTGTTCACGTCAGCAACGGCAACCCTGATCATGGGTGGCAAAAGGTCACCTACGCGAAGCGACAAAGAAAGCAAATCAAACCCTCGCCCTCCGATTCCGTTTCCAATAAGATAGCTCCAAATGGATCAATTACCGGCGAGGAAAACGTTTTCAGATCACTAGAGCAGCAGGCTGAGGACCGGCGTCGGCGAATTGTTGAAGCTCAGAAGGCGGCGAACGGTTCAGCTGTTACCGTCTCGGTGAGATCGAAGCTTCGGTCCGACGACGATGAGGATGACGATAGCGACGCAGACGTACCCGCGGAGAATGGGAAGGCAGAGGAGGCCAAGAAGGTGAAGCCGAAGAAGCCAAAGAAGCCGAAGGTTACGGTGGCTGAGGCGGCTGCGAAGATCGACGCGAACGATTTGTCAGCCTTTCTCGCTGATGTATCGGTGAGGTTTTTAGTTGATTGATGCGCACGTTTTTGTGTCCGATCTAATTTGATCTGATGATCTGAGAGAGTATCGGAACTGATATACTTCTGCTATTATTTTCTTCTTATTATTTATGAATACGTGCGAGGATAGGGGTCGTTTGAGACGCAGCAGGATATACAGCTGATGCGTTTTGCGGATTATTTTGGACGCGCATTCTCGAACGTGAGCTCTTCTCAGTTCCCGTGGGTGAAGATCTTCAGGGAGTCTACTGTGGCAAAGCTGGTGGACGTGAGTTCAAATACTTCATTTAGAAATATTTTTGAATATTTTTATTAGAGAATTTCATCAGATTCAATTTCAGGCTTGTGGGTCTCTGTGATATGGTTCTATGCCTAAAAACTATGATAAACTTTAAATCTTTAAGGCCAGAAGTTTGATGTTTGCATGTGCGGTTTCTTTGTTTCGTTTATATTCATTTTCAGTCAATTGACAAGAAGAAAAATTGTGAACTTTTGTTTCTGCCATACCTCGGCTGCGTTTAACTTGAACTGGAAAGAGAAAATCCTGTTCCAATGTAATGATTATTAGTTAAGCCAGTTTCTTCTGAAGAATGTAAAAGATATTAGCTATTGAATGTGATTACATTTCAAAGTTTTGTAGGCTGTTGTCGTGTTGGTTCAGTTTCAATTTTCTGAATAGAGTGCTAAAAACATTCGACCTGTATTCCATGGAATCTAGAGTTGCAACTAGTATTAAATTTAGGTAATCTTACCCCTCTAAGAATTGGCTGCTGTCTCCAAACCCTCCCCTACAAAAAGAAAAAAGAAAGAAAGAAATTGTTTTTGTCTGTTGCAGTATAGGTCGTTCTAGCTTGGCAGTGCCAATGTCAATGTGTACGCTTCTCCCCAACCTTCTTCCCCAAGTGCGTTATACAATTAAAGATTAGTTCACGAATGCATGCAGAAGACCTCAAGTTTGCTGCAATTTCTTTTATTGGGTTGGAAATCTATTTATGATAATTTATTGGCGGAGCAATGAAGCATATTAAAAGGTTGCAGGCACACCAATTTTTGATGTTTTATTTGCCTGGCACCTCTAACTCTTAGCTTTTTTTCCCAAAATCCGTAGGCTTTTTAGACTAAGTTGATATCAATATAAAACTGGTAATGCTTATAGGGTTGTGGTATGTCGGGAAACTGATTAGTGGATATGCTGTTTCAACAGATCCCTCTTTCTCATATATCTGATGCTGTTTATAAGACATCAGTTAACTGGCTCGGTAAGCGCCCCATTGAGGCACTTGGTTCTTTTGTGCTTTGGTCTTTAGACAGCATTCTACTGGACTTAGCAAGCCAGCATGTAACTGCTAAGAGCTCTAAAAAAGGTGTGCAACCAGTATCATCGAAATCTCAGGTAACTTGCAGTAGAATATGTTGGACTATAATAAGACAGATTCTCTGACTGCTTTATTTACCTCTTATGCTTCTCTATTTATTCATGTATGAGCATTAGTTGTTTATCTAGTGTGCTTTAAATGCATTTTCCATTTCTTATTGAAGAAAGGAAGGACATGGCTGGTTGTACAGTTTTTGGCATTGGCTTCGATATTGAACATAATTATCCAAAGTACTTTCACATCACTTCGCAGACTGTACTTATCAATACTCTTTTCAGGTGGCAATATTTGCAGTAGTAGCAATGGTGCTGCGAAGGAGACCTGATGTCGTAGTAAATTTATTGCCGACATTGAGGGATAATTCAAAGTATCAAGGACATGAAAAGCTTTCAGTAATTGTATGGATGATAGTTCAGGTAAGTAACTTGTATTCTATCAACTATTTTCTTTTGTAATGAATGATAAAAGAAAACGCTAGTTTATAAGCAGTTCTATCGGCTAGTTTCTTTAGTAAGCAGTTCTATCGGCTAGTTTCTTAGTTATTATATTTTCTCTCGTCTTAATCTGATAGGCTCCCATTTTGTACTATCTTTATAGGCTTGTCAAGGAGACCTAGCAGTTGGGATGTATGCATGGGCACATTACCTCTTGCCTATAGTCGGTGCTAAAAGTTGTAATCCACAGTCCAGGGATCTTGTTTTGCAGCTAGTGGAGAGGTACGAACTCGAGGATAATTCCTTTATATTGATTTTTTAAGAATTTTATTTAAATAATATTTTGATTCTTCTTAGCCTGACATTTTCCCCTGTAATTGCCTTTAAAACTCTTTTATCTTCATATAAGTTCATTTGTTTGATTGCAGAATTTTGTCTGGTCCAAAAGCTCGCTCTATTTTAGTTAATGGGGCTGTTAGGAAGGGGGAGCGTTTAATCTCACCCTCTAGATTTGAGACCCTAATGCGAGTTACCTTCCCTAGTGCTTCAGCTAGAGTAAAGGTGGGTATTATAAAGGACATTGCAGCACCTGGCGTTAAATGTCTTTATTGTTTATTGGAATTGATAATCTTTGCAGGCCACTGAAAGGTTTGAAACTATCTATCTCACCTTAAAAGAAATTGCACTAGCGGGCTCTCCCGGAAGTAAAGCAATGAAGCAGGTTTCACAACAGATCTTTAATTTTGCTGTCAAGGCAGCTGGAGAAAGTATGAGAGCTGATTGCCTGCATTGTATTTTCTAAAATTATGAATATGTTTAAAGAAGTGAGATTATACTGTTTCTAACAGATATTCCCAAGTTCTCTGAAGAAGCAACTCACGTTATCATCTGGTCTTTGACCCAAAATGTTGACTGTTACAAGCAGTGGGTGAGCTACTTTAAGCAGCATCTTTTCCTTTTTAAATATCCATGTGGTCAGTACCGAATGTTAACTAGCTAATCTTGTTATATACAGGACCAGGTTTATCTGGATAATACTGAAGCAAGTATTAGTATTCTGAAAAAGCTATATGAGAACTGGAATGAGCTGTCTGTAAAACTGTCTTCTGACGCTCTGAAGGAAACTCTCAAGAGTTTCACTGTCAAGGTAGTTACTTGCAATTTCGTTCTGCATCTTTCAAAACTCACATATTCATTTTAAACTACTAAGTTCTAGCAAGGGCTATATATGTTGTCAGAAGATTAATTAAAGAGCTTTAGAACTTCATTAAAAAAATCTTCTACTTAAACCGTACTGTTTTCCTTCATAATTTCAGCGTGAGTCATTTTACATCAATTTATTCACTTTCATTATTAAGACGTGAGATGTAATTAAGGCCATGTTTACCAAACAGATTCGGATATGGGTTCAGGATTCGGATTCATGATTTGATTTTAATGTTTTCTAACAGTCATGATTGAAGATTTGAATTAAGAAGATTGTGTTACTAACTTATGGAGATAAGATTCTGATTTGATTCAATTTATGATTTTACTAGATTGCCTTCAATGAAGTGTTTTTTTACAATATCTACAAAATTATATTATTTTTTGCTACATATCTTTCTATAATATATTAAAAGTGACATGACTAGGAGAATCATTTTTGGACAACTTTGTTCATGTATTTTTTTCACCAATCTTATAACCCCTGTCAAAGTACATGTGTCAAACTCTTATTGGGTGTGTTAGTTTTAAATAAAACAATTAACTAAATTCTCATTTATATTTACTCTCCCAATAATTGTGAAAAAAATTTAGCATCCCACTAACAATTAATTGTGGAGATAGTTTTATAGATTAGTAATTTTTCATATTTCAAATAACTACAACAACAATAATAATAATTACGACAATGATTAATGACAATAAAAATAGTTTATTTTTAATAACAATAATATACAAATATATTCTATATGAACTATAGCCTATTCATAATTCGTATTTTCATAATATATAATATATATATATATATAATATGAAATAGAGAACTTATAGAAAAATAACTATGGACAATTGTCCGTACAATCNTATATATATATATATATATATATGTTAAAGATTGATAGATATTAAAAAAAACAATCGCATGTAAGTTTGATAATACATGATAATCATAAAAAGATGATACATTTCATAAATTAGATTTATACTTAGTTCACGTCAAGCGCACGTGTACTATTACTAGTGATTATTAAAAGTTACTTTAACATAATAAAAATATTTATAAATATCACAAAAATAATAAAATTTTGTCATAAATAGCTGAAATAAATTGATGTGTTCATCACATGTGCAATAAAAACAACAAACAAAAGAACGATTAAAAATAAGTCAAGATCAATCCGCATTACATATGTAATGAATATGTATTAATTTGATACTTTTGAACACATAGTTTTTTTAACAATTTTAATATTACTTCCTTTTTTCCTGTTCTAGATCGTATTATAAAAAAGACCACTTTTTTCTGCATTTGGTGGTTGGTCTTGTTTCTTGAAATTGAATAATCAACTATTGATTTTGTTTCTTATTTCTTTCAATAATTTTCATGAATAATAAAAAAAGTAGAGTGCTCTTTTAAAATTTATTTGGTAGGTTAAGCAGAGGGTGAGACGTGTAGTTTCATGAATAATAAACAAAACAGACTAGATGTTTAAATTTTATTTGGTAGGTCAAGCAGAGTGTGGGCAGTGCTGTCATTCCGATCCCTATCTGGATTTCATCTGAATCATCGATTTGGAATCCCAGCCCCCCTCTGGATTTGTAATTCTGGATTCAACCCCTCTCTAATCTAAATAGTAATTGTGGGTCCCACGTCGAATCTGAGCCGCCGTTTACTAAAATTTGGTTTGGGCATACAAATCTAAATTCAAATGTTTAAATGTCGGATTCGGCATATGAACCCGAATCTGGACTCCGAATCCAGTTATTAAACATGCCTTAAATGTAATATACTTCAGTCGAGATAAGTAGTAAAGATTTTCCAATCTCCATTGTTTTATCAGCAATTTTTTTCGTTGATGATGTTTTTGTAGTACTATGAGAAGAAATATTACTAAAATCTTGTGGTCGACAACATTCTTTATTTTCTCATTTTCAATACAGTTAGTAGTCTTATTGTTACAAGGACTACAACAGGAGTATTTTCAAGTGTTCAAACAATTTCTTTGTAAAAGATGTGTTAAAATAGATTGTTGTCAACAAGAAGAGTTTAGGTTCTCCCAAAGTGTTTTTTTTAAACTAATGCTTATTTTTTTGTTGTTACTATTCTTCTGAATTATTTAGTTATGTCCCTAGTAGTGCATCAAATATATAAACATCAGCATATTTTTAAAGAAAATGAAGATCCCTTTTGAATATAATTTGAGGAAAATCTATATTGTGCTTCTTCATTATAACTTTTTTGCTATTTTATTCTAGTAAACTTTATAATGAAAATATCATTCTTATTTATAAACATTAATCCAACTAATGCCTTAACAATGGTAAAAATCTAGTACTACGTATTAGTGTTTGTAATATTGACATAGACAATTTTATATAAATGCCATCCCCCCTCCCCACAATAGATATTCTCGCTCCACCGTGGTTCAAATTAATCATGCTCATAGCCTCATTGTGTACCTCATATTATATTTTGGCTATAGAATGAAAAGGCATTAGCTCGGGAGGTGGATGCTGCAACCTATAAGGAGGCAGATAAATATGCCAAGCTGACATTGAGAAGACTGTCACGAGGCCGTGGATGCATGAAAGGTTTAGCTTTTGCTGTCATTGCCTTGGCCGTTGGTGCAGCTGTTATGTCCCCAAATGTTGAGTCATGGGACTGGAAGAAATTATCGGTAGTCTTCACCCCACAGCAGTCATTTTGAGATGAACCAGTTATTCTCTTGGGTAAAAGCAAAAATTCAAATCGACCTGGTAATAAAATTTTTGAAATCGGGCAAGTCATTCCACACTTTCTGGTTCCAAATGGGATGCATAAATGAGGATAGTTTTAAGTTATTATTTTGTTTGAAAGTCTTTGTTTTATTTGCCGTTAGGACTTTTGATTTCCAGTTTTTTATGTACCTTAGAATTTTTTTCTTAAGCTACTCACTTCTAACATCCACGGCGCAGGCGGAAAAGAAAAGGTACGAAAGAGATAGATATACGTGTTTCTGGAAATAATGTGTTTAATGCAAAGAGTTTTGGTTTATTTTTATTGTTAATTCTTCATGTTTTACGTGCCAGCTGCCAACAGAAATTTCATGGTGTTTAGGTATTCTTGTTCATATATCTATTCGTTATTAATAATCCATATTTTACCCCACATCCTTGGCCTTAGAGAGAACAATTTTATTTGTTTAAGATTGAGATCGAGACTCCTCTCTTCTATTTTCATTATTTCACGTAATTTGTTGATTGATGAGATTACAAGATGTCAGATGTGTTAACGCATATCAGTAATTCTTCATTAAGGGGTTGTGCAATTTAGGCACAATTCTTAGTTTCTGTTAAATTTTTGTGCATCTAAAAAAACTATTGTAGATCACTTGTGAAGTCAGATTTCACTTGATCTTATCATCTTCTGCATGTCTTGTTCACGCCAAATTGAATAAATCATAGTGATGGCTTAAAAATCACTACTGGACCTGCAGTCAGAAATAGTAATATGTTTGATCGTGTGATAATTTTTTGTTAAGCACGTGAATCATTATTAATTTTTTGTTTGAGAAGCAACTCTTCGAGGCAGGCTGCTCTAAAATTAAGCCAACCAAAAAAAGAAGACTTAACAATTTCTTGGACTACTTTAAGAGCGAAGCAAGACAGCTTACCTTTTTAAAGCCATATAGGTTCAAAAGCTTCCTCAAGGGAAATTTCAATGGGAGTTACCAAGGCATAGTGGTTGGACATCATGATTCTATGTAGTGTCATAGAGCCGAAAAAGAGAGATGGCTTCAACAAGGCTGGTAAAGTTGAATTTCTTTTAAGTTTAGTCTATCATATCCAAGCCGGCGACTGCTATTTCTGTATATGATGATATCATTAGAAGCAAATTTTAAGAGCTAACAAAGATGTCTTCAAAAAGTCGAGACATACTAGATGTCATATATTAAGCAAAGCTCTCCAATGAGAACAAATCGATTTTGCATTAATGGAAATTATGCATCAACGGAAAGCCAGTCTGATAAATTACTAGAATTTCTAAAGCTCACTGTCTGTGTATCCCAAGATCATAGGTTCAATAGGCTGGTCGAGGCAATTTCAACCTTTACTACACACTTTACAGCCGTAGTTCTTCTTTATCCTATTATGATTTGTTTGTCGTGAAATATTCACATCTTATTGTAAGAAGAAGCGTATTAAACCTCATCAAAAAATTCTGAAACCCAAATCCAGCCTAATCATGTCCGTCTTACTGGGATGGCATCGTGAATGTCAAAAAAAATTTGGTATGACAAAATGTTTATCAATAAAAACTCTAATAGATAATTTATTTGTTTGAGCAACATTATTAATGACCCCAAAAATTAATACACACGTGCCTTGACATGGACAATGCTAATAGCGGACTGAAGAGCCTCGTTCTCCATATACTAAATGACTGAAGAGTCACACTCTGAAGCGATCCCACGTACAAGAGTATGAGAAGCGTGTGGATCCTCCAGAAAGTTGACTGAAGTAGGGATAGGAGTCTCTTCAAAGAAAATCAGGTGCCAAGGGCAAACCGTTCCCGTTACTGCCTCAGTAACCGATGGAGTCCTCCCAACAAGGGTAGAAGCAGGAGGACTTGCAGAAACCAGATCCTGTATTATGACCAGCGGAGGAGGAGTGCGAGAAGCCTATGGAGGAGAGTGTGGAGTAACATCTTGTGTACCAGGAGGAGTAGAGTGGGGTGTAGACGGCTCTGTCCATTGACGGACATTTTGCTCATTAGAGCCGCTGGCCGTTGTTCAAGCCTCTTCATTTTTTCCCACAAGTTGATCAAGGGTTGAATGTCAGCCTCACTCTCTGAAGAAGAGCCTTCTTCAGCAGCAGCTTCAGAAAGAGAGGTTGAAGCAACATAAATGCGAGGGAGAGGGATGACAACAGGAATGTCATGAACTAGATCGAATACGGCTCTCCTAGCTGGATCCAACAACTGATTCCAGTCACGAACTGGTGCGTGAAAGGCAGCGACTACACGAGTAATATTCTCCTTTGAGAAGTACGGATTCATGTTGGCACGCTTGTCTACAGAGACAGCAAGAAAACAAAAAATATATTAAAAAGGCGACATAAAAAGAAAGAAAATAAGGAAAACTAAAGGAGAAGAACGGGGCTCAGGAATTAACATTTACTGAGAGTTCCCCAGTTCTGAGGTACTACCCAAAGATCATTACCACCCCATTCTCCCCAAAAGAGTAAGGCGTCTCTATCCTAGACTTTATCAGCTTGAGAGAGGTTCTTAATTAACCCTTTCTTTTGTTGCTCCTGGGCAGACATTGTAATTCCTCCCTCTTGACTTGACCATATAGGTCATTCAAAACTCTAGAAACCCTAAATTTAACAATATGTTTATTAATGACTCGAAACTGAGTAGAACCCTATAGGTATTAGGAGTGAATTGAGAAGGGGACAACCATAATGATTGAAGAATTCAAGGAACATAGGTGTCATAGGGAACCTAAACTCAAGAGCTTTATACATTGGATGAAAGGTGATTTCTGCCGGGGGTTTACAAGGAAAATCCATTTGCACCATTTTCACATAAGGCATAATGAACATTACTCGGGAAGGCACGGGCATAAACTCTCATAAACTCACTAAACTCATTATCATTTCTTACTCTAAGCATCGAAGGGGTAAAGATAGACTCAGACATGGCTGAACATAGAGAAAGAAAAGAAGAAAAAAGGAGAAACTCACAAAGAAGAAGACTAAAAACGCGATGTCACGGTGAAGAGAGAACCAACGTTTTTAAAGGCGCAGACGCAAATGGAACATTAAAACAGGAATTTGAAAAGACGCGGCCGTTTACTAACGGACAACAAGCAACACCAGTATGCGCAGTCAAAGATATCAGAATTTAATCTCTCTATCCCTTCACATCAAAACGCGTAATGAACCCTAAAAGAAGATGAATCGAATAAATGGCTATCATGCGTAAACAAAGCACATGCAGCTGAAGATAGAGCTTTGCTTTCTTCAATAGCACGAGTCTTAAAGAAGAAGGCAAATGAATGGATAAGATGTGAAAAGAAACGATTGCTACATCGTTTCACTTCAGATGCGGGTCCCCTTATTTTGAAAATAAAATATTATATATCGAGGATTCGTTAACGTCAAATATAATATGAATTAATTGAATGAAAAATAATTCAAGACACATACCACGTCATGAAGAAGAGAAGTTCAAAATCAATCAAGAAATAGCAAAGAGATCGATGACATGACAACTGAGCATAATCAAGTATAACTACCATATGGTATAAACACACTGAATTCCTTTTAAATTGATATTTAATAATTAACTCAAAGCTGAAATATTAGTTTTATTCATTTTCAATTGTAAATAGATTAGGTGATAACAAATTCGAAGCCTATGGCTGATGTAACACAAAAAATAATTTTTAATAGATAGTACACACTTTTATTAATTCTCCGGCATAATTAATTTCATTATTTTGAATTGTAAGATTTTCCTTTACAAAAGCATATGATTCTTTAAGAATTTTGTTAGCTTCTCCCTTAAATTAAAGCTCGGCAGTCCAAAGGATGTCAAATGTTGTACACAAAATTGAATTTGAATGAACTAGTACTGTACACAATACATTACAAAATGGGTGTAACTACAACCGTACACAAAAATTGAATTGAGATTAACCAAATTCTGTATCCTAACTGTTCACATTCTTCCCTTAATCTTTCTCCTCTTCATCACCATCTGTTTCAGAGTTAGCCCGGTGGGTAAAATATTAAGGTGTTACAACATTCCGTATGTTTGACAATCACATCCCGTTCCCTATTACTCCGGCCATGTTGCAAGGTTTCCCATATAATCACCATTTCCTCTTCCATAACGAAGACTATGGGCCAAAACCAATGATCTTTACCATCATGTATCGGCATAGAAATCTATATCACGCAACACATGTAGACAATCATATTATGTGACACTTTAAACACTTAAATACATTGATTTTACTTACCATGGTATGCAATTCAAGCAAGCTCATATATCTCTCTACAATTTTTGTGTTTTCGATCAAAATTAGGAAGTTCTTCCAAATTCAAAATGCACACAGACTGGAATGCCATAATAAAACACAATATACAAAAGTATGTTCAAATCTAAAATAAAAATATAGTACTTCATTAGTAAATACACAGAGCAAAAGTCGTAGATAAATACCAAAACTGATAGCTTTTTGAGCCACCACGAACCTCCAAGGTCAAAACATTGACGAACAAGTTTATAACTTGCATACCGATTTAACTATCTCGACTTAGCCTTGAGCGCTCTCTGATCAGCATCGTGCATGGTGAGTTTCACCAGAACCTCACTACGAAAGACAATATAATAGACATAAATCAAAGAATGAAAGTCATTATTTATCGAACCTTGTTAGATTAATATGACTACTACCTATCCACTAAGATTTTCTCAAATACATAGTCCATTAAATGCTGATCTCTAACATCTTACACACCGACTTTACATCATAGTAGTCAATTTCATTCCATTTCAGTCAGAATGGGTGGAATGTTCTGGTTCTAGCATGAGAATGGAAATAGAAACGAGGTACAAATTTTCTGGAGAAATTCCATATAAGTTAAAACAATCAAATAACACATGTTACGTGATATCCTAGCAGCAGACACCCTTTTAATCAAGCTTTCACACCTCTTCCGCGACCTAGGTTTGACTCTTTGGTCGCATGATCTAGTGTTTTTTCTTTTCAATGAGAAAATTTGTTCTTCATGATTTAATGAGACAACTAAGTGGACATTTTTCTTTAGAGTATTTTATTAAACAAAAAAAATATTTGGTAAATAAAAATCTACTAACTAATTATCTAAATATAATTATATTATTTTTAATGTGAATTATGTATTAATGTTAAATATAAATTATTATTTGTTGTATGAAAATAAGTCATTGTTAAAATTTTCTCATATATATTTGATAGTATTATTTATCATGTTCGGATGTTTTTTTTAAACAAAATATTAAAACACTGAAATATTTGAAATGTTCTGTTTTTTTAAAAACTGAAATGGTCACCGACATGTATTTGACTACTATGCTTTAAATACCTTTTGTTTTCTTTTGTGACAACAATACCCTTTCATATGGTGAATTAACTAGTGGTCCTACTCTCCTCTTCTAAGTGCTACGTAACAACATCAAATATTGACTTTGAGATGGTACACGTCATATTAGTAGAAAAGATACAGTAGAAAATGATAGAATAATACCTTCATATGTCCTTTCGATGGTTGAGTCATCTCGACTGATCGTTCCCTAACTAATAGCAGGTCAAACATTGTTTTCCTCGAAGCATCCTGCTGGATACAGTCAACTTCCTTGTCTACTTCATGTGTGGGTGATGAAGAGACATGTTACTTGTCTTCATCGGAGGGAACTAATTGATGATCGAACCCTCATTCTTCTTCTCCGCATGTCGGGGTAACACATGGGTCATTGTCTTTGGCTCAAGGACTACCACTATCCGATCCAAAAATTAGTCAAAGTTTTCAAGACTTTTTCTTGGACAACCCTCATCTCTTGCTTCTCAACTGTTCAAGTCATGTCCACATGCATGGAGCTTGTATCCACATGAAGAGAGCACACTTTTGTAGTTAGAGCACTTAGGTTTTTCCTGACGCTTCCTTGCTGTTCAAGTTGGTCTCATGAATGTTCTCGTGAACGTTGTCACGTTCGCAGTCCTCCCTACAGGCTTGACCAATTTTGAGTGTATCGGCCTATATAGTGCGTAACGTAATACAAATATATATGAATGATCAATAAGTAATCATGAGTAATCTAGCAAACTTTGAAGTATTCTAAAAGGTATACCATCAAGCTTTTAAGTCCTCCCCTTGAAGTACTATAAAAGGTATGCCACTAGTTTTGATTGAGGGAATAATAAAACCCTGACGACGTATAGCATAAATGCTTGCCTCCAGTAGTCACCTTTTGACTCCTCGATCAAGTTTTTCACTAAGGTACTCACCAAAATATCTCCTTTATCATTCACCCACTTCGCCCATAAATCTTTTTCATCTTACGAATCACCATGGAAGATAATTTCTTTACCACTATTGAAAAGACCTAGTAATGAACTCACATCGGCTATAGTCACATTAAATGTCGATCCATGTGTTGGAATATGTCCATAAAATAGTATGTACTGACTACTTATTTGTATTTAGTTATTTCTCAGACATTAGTATTACTGAATTTTCTATGAAAAATTAAAAGTTTTATTTCAAATTAAAGCATGTTTATAAATTACTCAAGTCCTGAAACTATTATCAATGAAAAAATAGTGAAGACAGAAGCGTCTCTAGATGAACTCTTCTGAAATAGTTCAGAACGATTTCCGCAGTCTGAGGATCGACTGGGCAATCGAATTCGATTACGACTGTTAGGTTGAACTGTTAGATGTCATTCTTGTGGCATAAGAGTGGAGACTCAAATGATTAACCTAGACATCTTATGAATATGTTGAATAGACCGGTAACAAATTAGTTTAGAGCCCAAAACCATTTACCTAGCTCTAAATCTAATTGTCATACCTTAAGGGTATTTCTGTAATTACATTAATCCTGAGGTGAATATGTAACTTGACTTGGTTAGTTGCAATCTTTTATATATCAAATGAGTCAGTTCGGATCGGTAGGCAATACCTCGACTGTTGGGATTGTAATTTAATTAAGTAGGAATTGCGTGATTCACATATATGAAAATTCATGGTTGGATTGCAAAAGCAACAATATCATCTTATGCTTTATTGATGGGTGTGTAAATAAATTAACTTGGCCAAGTATTCGATGAAATGAGTTATTGAATAAGACTTGTGAGTTATGCGAGACAATTCACTATAATGTCTTTCTTATTCACATTCAATAAAATGAGTTAAGGAAATAATAACAAGATGGGTAAAATGGTAATTTTATATTCCGCTCCTGTTACTGATAGTCAAGATGGGTATTATATTAAAATATTATGTGGACCGTGAAAATAAATAGAGTTTATTTACACCAACAGAAAAATGTAGCGTGCATGAATCAAGATTTGATTCGGCATCGAATTTATAGTGGAGTCGTACGATGTCATGATTAAATAGGTCAGGAATTTATAGAGATAAATTCACCGGGCATTTGAATCTTGAGCTTTGTTCATGTGAGTTCATTCGGTCTCAAAAATAGCTCAGAGAACATGAATAGAAAAATTAACTAAGTTGGACCAAAATTGGTTTTGGTGGCAAGTCATATGTCCTACACCTATATGTGATAGGTGATGTCACTTAAGTTAGTTAAGTGTAATTGTTATATTAAATTAATTATTTATTATTTTCTAAAATTAATTAATTAATTAATTGATCATGATCAATTATGTTTATCGATTGGATTGATGAAAATTTCGATACAACTAAAAGTCTAGGATATCATGTAATTTTCGACAATAATAGATAATTAAGTGAGTTTTCAAAATTTTTATAATGTATAGGTATATTTGTAAATACCAAAAATTACTTTTCGATAAATATCTAATAGCAATTTGATTGTAAAAAGATAATGAGGATAAGATAAAGTTGTTGTTATCAACACACAAAAGGAAGTGGAAAAAGTTTTGTTCTCTCATTATTGTTGTCGCTGAAAATTAATCTGAAGAAGGAAGATTTGATTTTTCTTGTTCAATTGTTTTGAGAGCCCACGCTCAAATTTCTAAGTAAAATTCTTCTGAGATATATTTATAAAATTAAATGGCGGTTGTTGGTGGACTTAATTGGAAATCGTTCATGGAAGATCAAGTTCATGATTTTGATCTTAAAGCTTGAAGAACACGACGAACGCTCGAGTGAGTTCCACCAGTTCAAAAATTACCCGACACCGAGTAAAGGTGAAAAATCATTTTCCCTTAATCTATTCGTTCTAATATCATATATGCATCATCAAACTAAAATTGGTTTTAAATCATTTAATATGATTAAATAAGTTAGATAATTTTTTTTTATATTCCACCCACGAAGAGTCCGTGGTTCAAATCTAATTTTATTGAATTTTAAAACTAATTGATCCTAGCACCATGGACATACATAATGCATGTAGCTGGATTGAAGCAACCTAATAATTTCTTCAAGAAATTCTTTTTAGCTTGTGATATCGCAACTCTAACAACCCTCCAAACCCCATATCCGCTACCGATTTTCTCTTTCCCTCATCAAATTTCACAACTAGATCCATAAATTTCTTAGGTGTGAAGTGTGTGAGCAAGTTCCACTTCAGCCTTGTCTTTTTCACATCATTGGCACTGGGTTGTTCCGCTCCACCTTCAAGCTCTCTGATTCAACATCCTTGTAATAGTTGATTCTTCTCATTGCATGAGAATAATAAGAGGATTGTTCTTTATGAAGAATTCATAAACAAAGATTATACTCATCAAAATTATGAATATAAGAAAATTATGTTTGTCCCCCATTTCGTTGTTCGATTTTCCTAATAACAAAATTTGTTCGCGCAAATTTCTAGTTCGCCCTGTGGAACCTCTCTGCCTCTCATATCTTTTATTTCAAATTTTAAGTTCCAAGTTTCTTACCACCACCAAGTTTAATGGAACAATATTTACAGCGTGTTTATTAAATAACTACAAGATTATACTCTTCCAAGTTAGATAAAAGATGAAGTTGAAAGGGCTACGATAAACTCGTAAAAAAAAGCTAACATCACCCCTACTTGCTATTTCACATGTATTGTGATACATCTAGCGCAAGCAAGGGCAAGCTCCATTCACCGAGTGCTCAAAATCAAAGAATGTAAGGGTTGGTGACTCTGAGGTTTTGAAAGATAACGGACCAAGTCATCAGCAAACCATTGGAATGTTTCATGCGACCAACTTAGGGGGTAACAGAGCATGGTTTTCTTCAAAATAAAAGAACGGATGCATGTTTTAACCGCAAATCATACACGCTCTTAGCTGAAGTAGGATATGATTTCATAGATCCCGATGCTATAAAAAGACTGAGTTCAAAAGTCACAGAAGAAAGAATACATGGGCAGATTGATATGTAGTATAAACTTTCGAGGAAGGTTATAAGGTGCCCACAAAAAAAGGTGGACTTGGCTATAAACCAAAAGAACCTATACGGACAATGATCAAGACAAGGAAAGTGTGCAATACATCACTACCGAAGAAGAAGAAAAAGAAATTGAGCGAGAGGCACCTAGAGTCTCCATCTTTGATCTAAAAAAGCTCTGATTGAACAGAGTTCAATTTTTAAAAGATTGATTGTTGCTCACATGAGAGGAGGTAAAGTTACAAGAACACGAAATATGTCAATCTTCAATCGACTTAAAGACTCAAGTACATCACAAATTACCGCGTCACTATTCAAGATGATTCAAGCTCTAAACATCAGACGATGAAGTTATGGAAGCCCCTCCAGTGTTAGAAATGTTGGAGGTTAGCATCAAAACATATGTATTAACATTTTGATATGAAATTTAATGAGGATTATGTTTTTCTTATAATTGTTCTTTTAGATCATTATTGAATAATTTATATAAATATCTGAAAATTTCATATTTATTAATGAGACTATGATATTGTATTAGTACAAGATAATTTAGATCATAGATAATGAATAAAATTGTCAGCAACATATTAAAGTATGAAATATTTAATGAATGGTTACTAGTACAATTCATTAAGCATTATGAATGCATGTGATCTAGATCTATATCATTGATGTGTATAGACATCTTAGTGATGATACTTTATATAATGAGATTATATATGACTAGATCGATGTGAATTAATATCTTTATCAACGTGCCATTTATCATAAAGATTTAATACACATCAATTCGATGATCATATGTAGACGAGTCTGAATCCTAAATAGTCATGAACTCCTATGTATGTCTACTGGATCTTTTGATTCACTCGTTAAAGTTTATTTGTAAAACAAGCTATGTTTTGAAATTCAGTGATGTGGATCGCTGGGAACATGATCTTGTAAGATTTGGAATTTAAGCTTTCCTAATGGATCGTATATTGGTTCCCTTAAGTGTTAATTTTTGAATTGAATGGTTATTGAGCTCAAATTTATTGTAGGATTTAAATTAGCCATTCACTAGTGGATTAATGGTACTTAAAGATCAAGAGGTATTTAGAGGGGTAAAATGATATTTTTAACCTCTAATTTATGAAACAATAATTGGAGGACAAAACTACATGAAATGATTATATTAGTGGACTACATGAGAATACTCTGTAAATACATTTTGTAATCACTAAGAGTTCAATTTCATATTTATAATGGAGTAATAATGGAATTAATAAATAAGATTATTTAATTAAAAAGTTTAATTAATAATCTGGTTTATTGGAGCTTAGGATTATAGGTCCATAGTCGCCAAGTCACATCTATATTACGCAGTCTAGGGTGTGAATATTTCAGGACATGAGAAAATGATTGACTTGCAAATGAATTTTTATTCTACGACAAGTACATAATTATGAGATAATTAAGTGTTATTAATTAATTAAGAATTAATTAATTGAATTATTTATATATATAAATATAATTTTCAGAAATTATATACATAAATAATTAACGTTTATTTTTTCAATTATCGATAAGTGGAGACAGAATATCTAATTTGTAAATTAGATAATTAAACTATTATTAAAATAATTATCGTTTATTAGTTGATAGAGATAATCATATATGTTGATGTTGAAATAATTGATATCTAGATATTTATCTGATTAAAATAAATATTTAATTTATAGTAATTACTACGTGCCAATCATTGATTGGGTATCAGAGATTAACAGGGTTGCTGTCAACACTGTAGTGCCACATGACACTTCAGTAGTGTTGTGAGGCACTGTGCTGCCTCACGACACATTGTAGTGTCATGTGGCACTACAATTGTGCATAGTTGCTGTGAGTCCCACTGCAATTGACAATTAAATATTATTTTTGTTTATCCCTAAATATCTGATACGTCATTATCTAAAAAATATACAGATATTATTCTAATGGCCCTAGTTGATGATGGAGTTAATCAGTTGATCAGTTCATTAACCAAGAATTGAATTGAGAACAAAGCTAGTGTTAGAGTAATTTTTCTCTGCTATTAGAAGTTAATCAAATCTCTAAAAGAATAATCATTACTTTCTTGTAGAGAATCCTCTCACTAAAGTACTTCTCAGTAAATCTCTAGATCTCATGTGTTGAGTACATCTAGAGACATAAAAAGTGTCTTGTAAGATTCTACGTGTCCACACATGCCCTAGTGTGTAGATGATTGACTTGGAAAATCTTATTATGAATCTCAGAATCTACTGATTGTTGGAACGATTTCGTGGGATGGAGGATCAATTGGTTTTACAAGGACGCTTGATATAGACTATAAGAGGTATATGACTCATCACCTTATATGTTGTAGATTTAATGTATAAATATATAATGGATCCTGAATGATTGAAAAAGAGTCTTCAGTAAAAGGTTTTTAGTTTCTTGAAAATCGTTGCGTCGCACTTGTTTTCTTTTTATAAAAAAATTTATTTTTATTAAAAAAATTTAAACGCCTCCGTTGCACGTGCGCTGCGTGTGCACCGCGTTCTTCAATAATTGGCATCAAAGCGGTCTTTATATATTTATATGTTAAATGCTATGTGAGTTTTCTTACATTATTCATATAATATGAGATATGTATGAATTAATGGATGATTATATTTTTTGAATGTATAGAAAATAGTGGATCGTTAATTATATGCTGATTATTGAATTAGTCTTTGTTCTTTTCATTTTTCCTTAGATCTTGTGTAAGCCGTTTTGGGGCGTATGAATTTTTATTATTTTATTTTGAATATTTATTATAATTATTCCGATCGAGAGAAGGCGAAGATCGCACAAGATGAACGAGGAAGAAAAAAAAGGAATTTAAGGGAATTCTGGCGCTGACACCGGAAATAGGATTTTCAGCGCTGGCGGCGCTAGAAAAATCGGCTCCGGTTGGCATTAGCGGCGATCGACGGCTGCTGGGATTGGCCAGCGGTGATGGGTGGTTGTAGGAGAGTCCTATCGTTGGTGGCAAGTGTTGCCACAATTGGGGAAGTTTTGCAGAAACCTTTATACCAACTTACCCTATCAGTGCAGAGTTTGTAGATAACCCTATATCTATCTATTGTCTTTTAAATTTTAAAATTAATGTGATTTTAAAATTAATTATCAAATTTTAATTTTGTGAAAATTAAAGATTATTAATTGATTGAGTTTGACCTAAGTTTGACCAAGTCAATAAATTATTTATTAACTAAGTCAAATTCAATAATTGTAAAAGATAATTAGAGAAAAAATTCTTTAATTAAGAAAAATAGTCTTTCTTAATTAAAAGATTTTGTTCGAAGCTTGAAGATTATGAAGATGGACATCAGGTGGAGAACGTGATATTTGAAAAATATGTAATCTTGAAGTCCTCTTTGTAATTTTTATTTCTTTATTTCAAGGATTTTAATTTAAAAATATCCAATAGTCACTCGTTCCATTATTATTTTATTTAATTGTTAAATAATTATTTAAATGTTATGTTTTATAACATGTACATGCATTAGTCGATAACATGTCATACATGAAAATCCCACACAGTTTCATTTGATCATACATCTCATTAGTAGAAACATGATTTATTAGGATTTTCCTAATATGTTTATATGTATTATTTTATGAAATCAATTGTATGTAAACTACTAGGTTTTAATTATTTTAAAACTTAGTAATCATACCACACCAAGGGTTATAGTAACCTTTAGGATAACTGACTTTAGTAAAAGAGTTTTATTAAAGTTTGATGAATATAATTAATTAATTAATCTAAATTCATCTAATTATGACTTAGGCATTTTAGAAGGTTAAATGAACTTAGACCAATGAGATTGGCATAACTGATTATTAAATATTCATAGTTTTATTATTTTAACCAATGATTAATTTAGAATTAATTAATTAGTTTAAATAGAAACACATAATCCCAAAAAATGATTGGGAGAAGGCTAACATGTCAATGTAACCTATGGTCTCCATCATTAGTACAATACTGTAAGGAATAGTAAGGGCCTCAAGATGAATTTGTTTTCATCCCCCTAAGGAAGGTTTCGAGCTGTACCAATACCAATATTAGACTTCTTAAGAAGATATGAGGAAGTGATGTAGTTTAGTTTTAACCGACCCTAAGACGACATATTTTAAATGAAGTCATTGAATCTGATATGATGGGTTACACCCATAAAATCATAATTGAGCTTCATGTGGATAATTATGACTTGGCCGTACAAACGATACCTTATTGTTAAAATATAAAATATGAGATATTTTAAGTTTTAACTAATAAGGATGAAAATGTTTTATAGATAGTCTAAGGTTAATATGACTGAACCTAAGGCAACACATTAATCGTTGGGTTATTTTATCATGATTAGTATCGTTAAATTTGTGTGATTATTATGTTTCATTCATGCATCACGTTTACTATTCAAATTCTAGACATTTATCAATATATTGAATCTTGTATGCTTTAAATTTCAGTTATCATTATTATGTCTACCATGGGCAACTCTGTACTGCTTTACTTGCTCTTGAGAAATTGAATGGTATAATTGCATACCTTGAAAATCAAATATGAACTTAACGTTAATTTGTGAGAATCATAAGTTTGTTCTTACTGAATAATGTCCTAAGGAGCCCGCTGTTAATGCCCCTAAGAATGTTAGGGACAAAAATGATTCTTGGATCATATCAAACAACAAGGTGAAATGCTACATGCTTGCGAGTATGGATGATGTTCTGAGAACCAAGCATGACAATATGAAAACTGCCTATGAGATTATGCAATCTCTACAGGTGATGTTTGGACAGCAATATGATCAAATTTGTCATGAGGCCACTAGGAGCTATATGACGACTAAGATGTGAAAGGGTACTTCTGTGCGAGAACATGTTTTGAACATGATCAAAATAATACAAGAGGCAAAAGTACATGGGGTGATCTTGATGAGCGGACTCAAGTTAGCATTATACTTGAGTTGCTCACACCAGCTTTTTCTGCGTTCACGACCAACTATGTTGTAAACAAGAAAAGGAAGAAGTACAATGATATGGACAAAGGTAAGAACAAGAAAGCGAAGAAAGCCAAGACATCATCAAAAGCCAAGAAGAACAAGAACGACAACAAGCCTAAGGGAAAATGTTTCCATTGTGGGGTTGAAGGTCATTGGAAGAGAAATTGTAACAAGTATCTCTCTGAGCTAAAAAAGAAAGATGTTTGATTCGTCAAGGGAGCTGGCTGATGGCGAGGTCATTTTGAGAGTTGACAGTGGTGCACTCGTGTCAGCTAAAGCATTAGGGGCAGTCTGTTTACCTTTTAGATATAATTAATTAGTTTTGAATAATGTTTATTATATTCTTGGCTTTTCGAAAAATTTGATTTCTCTTTCATTTTTGCAAGAACAATTATTCGAAATTTCTTTGTTAATAAAGAGTTTGTTATTTCTAAGAATGGATTCGATATCTGTCATGCTAAAGTTATAAATAGACTGTACATGCTTAAAACGAGTGAACGCGCATTAAATAATTCTGAATTATTGAAAGTAGCAAAACCTAAAAGTAAAAAATGACAAAGAATTCCTCATGATAATGACAACACATATCTTTGGCATCGTAGGTTGGGACATATTAATCTAGATATGTTAAACAGGTTAACAAAACATGGTGTTTTGGGAGAACTAAAAGTTGGAACTCTTCTCGTCTGTGAATCCTGTATAGAGGGTAAAATGACCAAGAGACCTTTCTCTGGAAAGGGAAAAAAATCCAAAGAACCACTTGAGCTAGTGCATAGTGATGTCTGTGGACCGATCAATATATAAGCTAGAGGTGGGTATGGGTATTACGTCACTTTTAGTGATGATTACTCAAGATATGGTTATATTTACCTAATACATAGAAAATGTGAAACCTCTGGAAAGTTTAAAGACTTCAAAACTGAAGTGAAAAGCAATTAGATAAATCATTGAAAACCCTTCAATCAGATGAGGTGGTGAATACTTAGATTTAGAGTTTAAGGATTACTTGCTGGAGTATGAAATCCTATCCCAACTCACAACACTTAGAATGCCACATCAAAATGGTGTTGCAGAAAGGAGAAACTGAACCTTATTAGATATCGTTAGGTCGATGTGAAGCTACTCATCACTTTCACTTACATTTTGGGGATATGTACTACACACAGCAACTTACATTTTGAATGTAGTGCTCTAAGCAAGACGCCTTTAGAGATATGAAATGGCTTCAAACTTATTTTGCATCATTTTCGTGTATGGAGGTGCCCAGTTCACATTCTTAGACCCAAGACCAGAAAGTTAGACTCAAGATTTAAGGTATGCATATTCGTAGGCCACGCTCTAGAGACTAGAGGTGACTACTTTTATAGTCACAATGATCAAAAGGTGTTTGCATCGAAAAATGCGAATTTCCTAGAACATGACTATATAGAAAACTACAAACCTCGTAGCAAAGTAGTTCTCGAGGAATTAGCGCCTAATGAGATCAGACCACCTTCAATTTCTACTGATAAACGACAAACTAGAGAAACCATAGTTTCTGCAAAGGAAACCCTAGTGCAACGTCATTGTTGGAGGATTGTAAGACAACCAGTTCACTACGAACTAGAGGCACATGTCCTACGTCAAACACTGATAAATATGATCCACTTGAAGAAGCAATGGATGATCTTGAAAAGGAGAAATGACAAGATCCATAAACCAGGAAATGAAATATATGTATTCCAATTCCGTTTGGGAACTTACAGATCCACCTGAAGATGTCAGGCCCATTGGATGTAAATGCATCTTCAAGAAGAAAATATCTACATATGGTAAATTAGAGACTTTCAAGGCATGGTTAGTAGCTAAGGGCTATACACAAAGGGACATAGTCGATTATGAAGAGACATTCTACCCCGTGGCCATGCTCAAATCCATTCACATCCTTTTGTCCATAGCAACTAGTATTGACTATGAGATATGACAAATGGATGTCAAGATAGCTTTTTTGAATGTCTCTCTTGAAGAAAGAATCTACATGATGCAACCAGAAGGATTCATACAAAAGAGGCAAGATCAGAAAGTATGCAAGTTTCTTAAATCCATTTATGGATTAAAACAAACATCTAGATCTTGGAATCTTACCTTTGATGGGATTATAAAGTCATATGATTTCGAGCAAAATGTTGATGAAGCCTGTATTTATAAATACATCAAAGATAAGATAGTGGTTTTCTTAATTCTTTATGTTAACGATATTCTACTCATTAGGAATGATGTAGAAACTTGTCAAAGGTAAAGAAATGGTTAGCTTAGAAATTTCAAATGAAATATTTGAGAGAGGCGAGCTATGTTCTAGGCATTCAAATCCTAAGGGATAGAAATAACAAGCTTTTAGCACTTTTCCTTGCATCTTATATTGTTAAGGTGCTGAAAAGATTCTTGATGGAGAATTCGAAGAAAGGTCAACTATTGACCATACATGGAATTGTCCTCTCCAAGGAACAATGTCCTAAGACACCTCAGGAGGAAGATGATATGAGAAAGGTTCCCTATGCTTTAGCAGTTGGAAGTCTCATGTATGTCATGTTGTGTACAAGACCAAACATATGCTATGCAATGGGAATTGTCAGTCGTTATCACTCCAATCCAAGTTTGGAACCTTGGATTGCACTAACTGCTTACCAATATCAATGCTATAGGGCTGCCCAAGCTAAAACAAAGAAGATGAACGTGAAGAACAGAGGCTCGTTGGAGAAGAAAACTATAAAAGAGAGGGGAAATAACAGTAAAGAGGGGAATGACTCGTGCATTTAAAAGAAAATGGAAGAGAAGGGGTTGTGTGTAGTTATTTGTTTGAGATAAAAAATGAGAGAGTGGGGCGAGATAGTTGAGAGATAACATATGGGTGTGAAGGAGACAAATGGGATTGGCTTAGTGTGTATGAGAGTGTATATGTGTGAGTGGGGGTTTTGAATTACAAGAATGATCCTTAATAAATACTTAGGTATTACATGAGGCCACACATGTGCATGTGCAAAATGACTGCTTGGGGTAATTTCAATTAATCATGAATGAAGGAGTTTTCAGACCCGGGTGGACAAAAGCCTACCCGATCTTTTACTAGTGGTAATTGTTATGGGCATTCCCTAACCACCAATGACATGGAACCATATGTCATGCCATGCCAAAGGGTTTTACTCTAGGAAAAGAAATTGGGGGCCTAGCCAGGTTGGTCACCAAGGATCTCGGACTGCACCGACCAGTTAGGCTAGGAACAATGTGGAGCATGCCCGCTACATGGGCTCAGCTAGTCCTGCGTTAGCATCATAATTACTCTCTGAAAAATGGCATTCCACTTGGCGTCCTCTTATTTGAGATAAGCATCGACCAGGTTCACTCGCCATGATGAAGTGTCAAGTCAGCCCCCAATCCGTCACATCATCCATGTCCGACATTACTTGAGGCATATCGACATTAAATGCATATCCCTTCATGTCAGCTTGGTTGACAAAGGCATTAAATGCCACCTCCACCTTGTCAAATCGATGAAGAACTGTCACATCATCAAAGTTTCATTGACACGCATCTTTCTCTAAGGCTTCAGGTATAAATATCATCATCTACTTCGGAACGAGGTAAGAAACTCTCCCTAGGAAAAACTCTGCAAAAATTACTCCAGGATACTAACTTAGGCCTTAGAGGCTCTTAGGTGAGAAAACTACCTTGGTTATTTTAACTAATTTAATTAAATTTATAAAGAAAATCATTTATTTAAATCTGTATGTTAAATAACTAATTTAATTAGTAAATTAAAAAACATTTATTACTAATTTATTCTAAACTAAGATCATAATATATATATAAAGTTAATTAAAAATGTGAACAATAATTTATTTAAAATGAATGTATTTTTGTTAGACTATGATAATTTTGATGGTTGATTGTTAATACATTATCTTTAATATATTAAAAGTGAGATGGGAATTAGAATATTTATTTAAATGATTTCTTCCATTTCTTATTTTACAATTTTCAAATTATCCTTTGAGTTTTTTAGTGGTACATTATTACTAGTTAATTTTTCTTTTTTCTTATTAAGTATATATCTTGAGGAAACTTTTTACTTATTTTCGTTCCTTATCAAAATTTTATTTTTAGTCATGAGAATATTTAAGTCATTTTGTTCGTTAAGAAATAAATATATTGGAAAAATCCAATCAATTTTAAAATAAACTATGTTTTTAGTTCATTTGCATATATTTTTTAGACATAATTAACTTAATTGGAGAAATTTCGTGAATAAGACTTCTGAAAATCATAATGATTAACGGAAAATTCAATTGGTAAAGGGAAAAGAATCCCTACACCATGTCGTTAGTACGTGCCATCACTTACCCGGTTGAACAAGTTTCAGAAAAGATCTTAACAATTTGCATTGTATTGTGTAAAGATGATTGTAACCGTGGTTAAAAGGAAGAGTGAAATGTAACCGCATTAGCTTTTAGATGACAATTTGTGTTTTTTTAAGAGTATCTTGTTCAGCGACCACATGCACACATTTTTAGGGAAACACACGTACATGATCTGAATGTTGGTGGGCATCTTGTTGAACTGCAATTTTGTCGACAAATTTTTAAGTTAAATCTTCATTCGATAAATCTCTTCATGACTTCAACGACTGATGTAATGCTTATTTGCTTCCACGATTTACATAAAATATAATAACTTGATTTCTTAGTAAATATCTCAAAATTGTTCGATGTCATGTTAATCATGTTCCAACGTGCCTTCTCAATAAGTTACTACGATTGTCAAGACTATTGGTGTTAACAATGAGTTGCTAGGAATCTTTATATTAATCCATCTATTTATAAATTGATTGATATTGAGAATTTCTTTACTTCGTCGCATTGTTTGGATCAATATGTACCCTCTCAGATTGAACAATAAGGAGATGAAATCCCATTATACGATGACATTTTATAGACTATAGAGATCGATCAAATCATTATCAATTTCTATTATAACCATTCCCTCCTAAACGACTCTAAGACAACATACACCATGTGAGATCCCATAAGTTGTTAGTTTTGGGGTAGTTCATGTGTACATATCACTAAGCAAGTGATATATGTGACCATGAGTTGTTTCTTGAATAGCTAAATGAGCATAATATATAACAAAAGCATTGTCGGCCCAATCTTAAATTCAGTGTAAAATGGCCCAAGCTAAACTACTGAAAGGATATATACCATACTAGTAAAAAAATATAAGGACCCTAAAAATGCATTACTTAATAATAGTCCTAACACCTCTTATGCACCTGAGTCCATTGTACGTGTATGGAAATAAGATCTTCAAAAGTATATGCATTACATTACATACAATAGTTTATTATCACAATAATTTAATTATTTGCATTTACAATGAAGAGTATTATTTAGTAATATGTAGTGGTGTGACAGACACCATGAGGCAATCCTCAAATCTTTGTGGAAGGTAGGACTTTGCAATGCTTTTAGATCTAGCTATATGATTTTCACAAATTGCTGGATAATATCTCGGCTATTGGGACCGTGATTCAATAATGTTGAAGTTGCGTGATTCACATATGTGAAATTTATAAATAGATTGTAAAAGCAACAATATCACCTTATGCTTTATTGATAGGTGTGTGAATAAATAAACCGGGCTTGGTACTCGATGACATGAGTCATTGAATAAAACATGGTGATATGTATGTGGCACTTCACTGATATGTCATTCTTATTCACAGTCCAAAGTAGTTAAGGAAAAATAACTATATGGGTAAAATAGTAATTTTATATGCCGCTCTTGTTACTGATATTCATGAAGGGTAATATCGTTTAAATGTTCTGTAGACTGTGAATTATAAATATTTATTTGCATCAACAAAAAAAATGTAACACTCTTGAATCGAGAGTTTATTCGGCATCGAACCTATGGTGGAGTCAGACGATTTTGGGATTAAATAGGTCGAGAATATATGGAGATAAATTAGCCGAATATTTGAATCTCATAGTTTTGTTCATGTGGGTTTGGTCTCAGGAGTAGCTCATAGAGACATGAATGAGAAACAACAACAGTTGAACCAAAAACGTGTTTTGAACCAAGGTACACTTCACGAGCCCCATCTGAGATAGGTGTTATCACTAAATTAGTGAAGAGAAAAATCAATGTTCAAATTAATTATTTTGTTATTTTCAAATTATTAGATAACTAGTAAATAAAAGAAATTAATTAATTAATTGATAGGGATCAATTTAATTCATCAATTTAGGGAGATGAGAGCATTATCCCTATCCTCAACCCTATCCTTAAGTGTTTTAATGAATGCATAAAAAAGTTTTATGCATATTCTGAATCTAACTGTATGTATGGATGAATATGATGATATTGGCATATAGTTTTGTATGGTAGATTTAAACCATGTTTGAATGTGTTTTATGAATGGATCTCGATCGATTGATTCTAGGCATTATTTTTAAATTTTAGAAAATATGTACATCAAAATTTGACATATGATTATATGTAATTTAATTTTACAAGAGTTGTATTGTTAAATTTTATATAAATCTGTCACGAATGCGTTTCCATCGCATCGTCACAAGAATCCTGAGAAACCGTATGAATCTGAGAAGCCGCATGAATCCCAAGAAGTTGCACGCACCCAGGTTCGCCGTCCACCACCTACGGCAATCCTTGTGATTGCCACAGTACAGGGCGTAGATGCTCTGATACCGTTCTCCCCTATCCTTGTGATGCTTGGCGAAAAGCCTAATCCTCTCTTGTATCCTTTTAAATTTTGAAATTCAAATTTTAAATTTTAAATTTTAAAATTTTGATATCAATATTAATTTTTTTTAAATTAAAATTTAATTAATTGATTGGGTTTGACCCAAGTTTGATAAGTCTTAAAATTTTTTTTTGACTAATCAAATTCAATTAATTTAAAAAGGATATTTAGTGAAATTATTTAATTAGGAAAATAGTTTTTCTTAATTAAAAGGGTTTTGATAAAAGCTTGAAGATTATTTTGAAAATGGGACTGGAACTTGGTGAAGAGATACAATGAGGTGGTACTTCCTCAAGGAGAAGAAGATAATTACAGACGTTATGAAGAATAATTTTTTAAATTATTATAATTTATTATTCTTTTCATGTGTTGTAATTCGAAATGAGGCATAAAGAAGTTAATTTTGAATGTATGATTTATTATTAATCTCGCATGCTCTTATAAAATTCCATATAGAGATAGGGATATGCCAATATCAAATTGTCATGTAGCTTGTACATGCATAATTGTAGTTTAAATTTATAATGAGTTTTAATTTTAAATACAATGCGAATATTATAAATGTTATAAATTTTAAATTATGATTTAAATTTTATAAAAGTTCATAATTTTTTAAAACTTCTTTTTCAAATTTATAATGAGTTATTTGAAAATGTAAAGAAAAATCAATTTTTCCAAAAACTAAATGGGATGGCCGTTTACGTTGAAACATTCTCAAGATCCCCAACGCAAACTCGATCATGGCACGAGGAATGGTTTAAAACCGCCCTAGCGGTCCTCTCTTCAGTAGGAGAATTTTGGGAATCGTATCATTTTGAGACATCGAGTTGCTTGAGAAGGTAAAACTTGTAAAGGAAGTGGTGAGGCAGGATCATTCCTAGACTAATTGTTAGTTCATAACAACCTTTAAAGTCGATGATTTGGTTAAACACTTAGACTAAATCACCTTGGAATCTCTCATAGAAGCTAGTCAATGGGGTTAAGGTGACCAAAACCATTGGTGATTAGTTGAGCTAAATGTAGTGACATCTTGAGAAGTGTTAACCAAATAAGAAGAGTCTCGATACAATAAGAGGTTGCTCAGGCATCATTCCTAGAAAAAATGAGCTATTGTTGTTGATCATAACATCATGGAAGAAATATGTTTTTATCAGATTTTAAATATTTAAGTATTAGCATCACACATCATACTTTCCTAAATGATTAAGTATTTATTACTCTGTTTTATTTATTCTTTTCAGTAATCATGTCATTATCCACACTCTCAACAATCTTGAATGTAAACAAACTCACTGGTAAAAATTACATGGATTGGAAACGCAATCTTGATATCGTGCTGATGGTAGAAAAATACAAGTTCGTGCTTACCACCCCTTGTCCCCTTAAGCCTATTGCTGAATCGACTCAAGAGAAAAAGTTTGCCTATGCTTATTGGCTGCATCTGATGAGATCGCCAGGTGCTACATCTTGGCATCAGTTAGCAATGTATTGCAATAACAACATCATAACATGGAGACCGCCGCTGATATGATGTTGAACATCACCGAAATATTCAGGGATCGGGGTTCGTCAAGCCAAACAAGCTACTGTGTGAAACTTCATGAGCTACCGGATGAAAACCAGAACTCTTGTTAGAGAACATATGATACTGATCATTAGTTATATGAATGAGATGGAGATCATGAGAGTTGAGGTAGATGGCGAGACTCAAGTTGAAATGATCATTGAGACCCTGCCAGTCACTTTTGAGAACTTCAAACTTAATTATTCAAAATTATTCAATGAATAGGTTAAGGTACGCTTGTCCAGAACTTATGAAAGAGTTACAATCTGTTGAGACCCTATTTTTGAAGGGAAAGATGAAGACTAGAGAGGAAAAATTTATTAAAAGTAAGCCTTCCACCTCTAGCATAAAAAAGAAACACAAAAGAGGTTCGAAGAAAGCTAAGAAGGTGAACTGGAAAGCTGCGAAAGGCAAGGGCCCTACGAAAGTAGACAAGTCGAAAGGCAAGTGTCATCATTGCAAAGTCATTGGTCATTGGAAACATAATTGCCTCGATTATCTCAAGGAGTTAAAATCCAAAGGTACATTGCATGTAGCGAAGCCTGTTATGTGGATGACTCTACTTTTTCATGGATTGTAGAATCTGTAGCCACTGACCATATTTGTTGTTCCCTGAAAGAGTTCAGGGAAAGTAAAAGTCTTAATGAGGGCAAGTTCAGCTTCCATTAAGGAAATGGAGTACTAGTATTGACAATATCAGTTGGAACTTAAATTGTTATTTGAGAACAGTTATTTAGTTTTACGTGATGTTTATTATATCTCAAATTTGGGAAAACATTATTTCAGTAGTTAGTTTAATTGAGCAATGATTTTCTATAGATTTCATTGATAATGATATTGGTATTTTTTGAAATGAATGCTTAATTACTACTGCATGCATGATAAACAACTTATTCTATGAAAAATGAAAAGTTTCAATGATATGTGACACTGAAGTTAATATTGATTTACAAAGAGATAGTAAAAGGTTGAAGTCTGAATCAGTCGATCTTACATACTTGTCGCACTTACATCTTGGTCACATTAGCCTATACATGATTAAAATACTCTCAAAGGATGGTCCACTACAATCTTTAAGTGTGAGATCACTACCCACTTGTGAATCTTGCATAGAAGGCAAAATGACCAAGAGACCATTTTCAGGGAAGGGTGAAATGGTCACGCAATACCTCGAACTCGTACACAGTGATGTATGTGAGCCATTGAATATCCAAGCAAGAAGAGGTTATGAATATTTTGTAACCTTCATAGATGACTACTCACGTTTTAGACATGTCTTTCAAATGCGCCAAAAGTTTGAAACCATTGAAAAGTTCAAAGAGTACAAGGCCACGGTTGGGAAACTATTAGAGAAACAAATCGAAACATTATGATCCGATCATGGTAGGGAGTACTTTCTAGGAGATTTTAAAAGCTTTCTTAAGAAGAGTGTATTCTTTCATAACTTACAGCACCTAACACTCCAGAACATAATGGTGTGTCAGAAAGAAGGAATCGAGCTCTATTGGATATTGTTAATTCTATGATGAGTTACTCATCCCTCCCAGATTAATTCTGGGATTATCCTTGGAAATAGCGGTATATATTCTGAACCAAATTTCGTCAAAGACGGTGCCTAGTACACCATATGAAAGATGGAGTAGATGAAAGTCGTCGTAAGACATCTTAGTAAATGGGAATGCACGGCACATCTACTGAGACCGAAGACAGGCAAGTTAGCCAATAGATCAGAATTATACCTGCTTGTATGATATCCCAAGGGAACAAAGGGATATAGCTTTTATAGTCCAACCGAAAAAAAACATTCGTGAGCACGAATGCGCATTTTCTTGAAGAGAAATACAAAAGAAGTGTGAAGCCAAGAAGCACACTTGTGCTAGAGAAATTATTAAGTGGAAGGACATCGACTCCCTAATCAAGACTTGTTACTGGTTTAATAATGAAAGAACCATAGAAGGAGCCAGAGCCTAAAGAGCTTTGACGTAGTGGGAGGGTTGTGAGACAACCTGACAGTTATATGTCTCATGGAGATGCCTTAACGACACTCTCAGTTAAGGATCATGATGAACCTATTTCCTACTCGCAGGCTATGGTTGATCCTGAAGTAAACCTATGGCTTGACGCCATGAACATCGAGACAATCGATGTACTTGAATGAATTCTGGAAGCTTGTAGATCCTCCTGAATTGGTAAAACCCATAGGGTGTAAATAGATTTATAAGAAGAAGATAGGTCTGAATGGGAATGTAGAGACATTCAAATCTAGGCTTGTAACCAAGGACTACACCCAAAATGAATGTATTGACTACAAAGATATATTCTGGTTGGTGGCCACACTTAAATCCATTTGGATCCTTCTATCAATTACTGTTGCCCTCAATTATGAAATCTGATAGATGGACGTCAAGACTGCTTTTTTGAATGACAATATTGAAGAACGCATTTATATGGCTAAACTAGATGGGATCATGGAGAAAAGTCCACGAGGGCAATGTTTACGAACTACTAAAGTCCATTTATGGACTTTAGCAAGAGTCTAGTTCGTGGAATTCAGATTCGACGAAATTGTCAAGAACTTCAGTTTTGAGCAGTTAGTGGACGAACTTTGGGTATATAAGTTGATACATCAGAGGAAGGTTATTTTTCTGGTTTTGTACGTGGACGACTACTCATTGGAAATGATATAGGAAAATTGTCTAATGTCAAGATTTGGCTTGCAAAGTAATTTGTTATGAAGGATCTTGGAGAAACTGCCTTTGTCCTAGGTATTCATATCTTTCGGCATTGAAAGAACGGACAATTGGCACTATCTCAAGCATTTTATATGGATAAGGTGATGGATCACTTCAACAAGAAAGACACCAAGAAATGATATTTTCCCTTTAGACATGGTGTTGCCTTTTCCAAGGAGTAGTTTCCTATGACTCCTCAAGAAGAGGAAGATATGAAAAATATTCCCTATGCCTCAGCTGTAGGAAGTCTTATGTATGCAATGTTTTGCACTAGGTCAGATATTTACTACATTGTAGGTGTGGTGAGTCATTTCCAATCTAATCCTGGACTCGAGCATTGAAATGCTGTCAAACATATTCTCAAGTATCTTAGGAGAACGAGTAACTATATGCTTGTGTATTCAGGTACTGACTTGAATATGATGGGTTATACTGACTCCAATTTCCAGGAGGACAAGGATTCTAAGAGGTCCACTTCACGATTAGTGTTCATCCTTAATGGTGGAGTAGTGGTATGGAGAAGTATCAAGCAATCTTGCATTGCTGATTCTACCATGGAAGCTGAGTATGTGGCAGCTTGTGAAGCTGCAAAGGAGGTCGTCTAGCTTAGAAAGTTCCTAAGAATCTGGACGTCGTTCTAGATGCTGGCAAACCCATAACATTATATTGTGACAACAGTGGGGCTGTAGAAAACTCGAAAGAACCAAGAATCCACAAAAGATCCAAACACATAGAGTGGAAGTGCCACCTCATCAGAGAGAGTTCAGCGAGGAGATGTTCAAGTAACACATATCGACGGTCAACAACCTAGCAGATCCATTCACGAAGACTTTAAGCAGTAAAGTCTTTAATGATCATCTAGAGGGCATCATGATACGAGATTGTACATGCCTATTTTAGTCCAAGTGGGAGATTGTTAGAACTATGTCCATAAAGTAGGGTGTAATAACTATTTATGCGTAAATAGTTATGTCTTTGACGTTTATATATTACTGAATTTTATGAATAAATGAAAGTTTTATTTAATAAAAGTTTGTTTATAACTTACTTAAGTCTTGAAACTATTATCAATGTAAGAAAACTAAAGACTGAGCTGTCTTCCAGACAAAGTCTTCTGAGATAGTTCAAAATGTTATTCGCAGTCTTAGGATCGACTCGGCGATCAGATTCAATTATGATTGTTTGGTTGAACCAAAAGATACCGGTCTCAGAGCCTGGGAGTGGAGACTCTAACGGTTGACCTAGACATGTTACGGAACATGTTGAGTAGACCAGTAACCAATTAGTTTCGAGCAAAACCATTTATCTAGCTCTAAATCTAATTGTTACACCTTAAGGGTATTTCCATAATTACTTTAATCTTTAGGTGAATATGAAACTTGACTTGGTTACTTGTGATCTTTGATATGCCAAAGGACTGAGTTTGAATTGTCGGACAATACCTCGACTGTTGGGACCGTGATTCAATTATGTTGGAGTTGCGTGATTCACAAATATGGAATTCATGGTTAGATTGCAAAAAGAAACAATATCAACTTATGCTTTATTGATGAGTGTGTGAATAAATAAACCGAGCCTGGTACTTGATGACAAAAGTCATTGAATAAGACATCTTCACTGATATGTCTTTCTTATTCGCAGTCAATAAGAGAGTTAAAGAAATAATTAACTAAAAGAGTAAATGGTAATTTTATATCTCGCTCTTGTTACTGATATTTACGAAGGGTAATATTGTTAAAATATTATGTGGACCGTGAACTATAAATGTTTATTTACGTAAACAAAAAATGTAGCGCGCATGAATTGAGAGTTTATTCGGCATCGGGTGGAGTAGTATGATATCAGGATTAAATAGGTAAAAAATTTGTGGAGATAAATCATCCAGGCATTTTAGTCCCATAGCTTTTTTCATGTGGGTTCATTCGGTCTCCGGAGTAGCTCATAAGGACAAGAATGAGAAACAATGAGAGTTGGACAACAAACATGTTTTGGACCAAGGTAAACTTTCCTAGCCCCATATGAGATAGGTATCATCACAAAATTAGTGAAGAGTAAAATTAATGTTCAAAATAATTTTTTTGTTATTTTTTAATTATTAGATAATTAGTAAATAAAATTAATTAATTAATTAATTGATAGGGATAAATTTAATTCATCAATTTGGATTGATGAATCTAGACATTATTTTGGTCTACGAGAGATGTAAAAATCGCACATCACAATGTAGGGAAAGGGAAAATTTTGGATTTATGATATAAGGGATTGCATCCATATCCCTATCCCTAACCGTACCCCTAAGTATATTAATCAGAGCAGAAAAATATTTTTCTCTCCTCCCCTTACAGTTGCCGTCGATTTCACAGTAAGGAAGAGAATATATTTGTTTTCTCTATCAACAGTTATTTTGAGAGCTCACACTCAGTTCCTACAAAAATCCTTGAGAGATTTACTTCTGACTCTAATGAAGCATCGGACGAAGCTTCATTAAGGATAATGGGTGTAGTTTTCAAAATTTCTCCACTGTATGGGCAACGTTCCTAGCACGATGCTCTGGATTGGGAGCTCCTTCCCTATAGCCAATAAGCTCTTGAGGTAGACCACGGATGGTCTCGGTGGCCTCTTGTTCCACATCAATACGTCGTTCCTTCCTTGGTGGTGTCATATTGAATAAATGTCGATGGAAGGTGAGCAAAGACAAACACATGTATTTTTGCAGTGCACCAAAATGACTTAGATAAAAAATATAGTTATTATTATTATTATTATAAGTTTATTTTATTTTGTTTTAAAAAAATTTCAAGTCACTACCGGAATGTTTATACACTTGATAGTAAAAGGTACTTACTACACGAAATTAACAGAATCACTCATTCAAAGGGAGGTAATACAAAACAATATTTTGTCTATACTATCCATAGAAATTGAAAAAACTCTATGGAAATCTTCATCTAGGTCTTCTTTTGGATCCTCTTCTAGATCTTCCTTTGTATCTTCCTCTTGTTTAAAGATTCTAGGGATAATGTGTGTCTTGAGGCTGCAGCCAAGTGGAATGTTCCTAATGGCAGAAACACATGCTCACAGTCATTTAGGAGCTAGAGGTAAAGGTTGGGTAACCTCTTCACCAGAAGACCCAACTGACTCATCTCGAATTTTAAAATGCCCCACTTGAAAATGCTGAATACCCACCTCCTGGGGAAAAAACTCTAGCTATTGGAGGATATTGCCTCCTTATGCTCGGTGCTAAAGCAAGATTATGTGCTCCCCTCTTGACTATCTGTATATTCAAGAATATAATTGGACGTCTACGATTCAGGTCCACTAACATCCTTCTTGTAAATCTTGTAGGGAGTGCGGAAAAATTATACCCCGTGTCAAAAATGTGTCTGTCACTAACAGTCAGTCCATAGTCATTTGAACAATTCATAGCTAAGACAATAACACAATTTAACCAGTGTCACATGCAAATAACTCATCACTGATTCCTAGACACAGACACATCACAATCCTAAATTCTGGAATGGACTCTTAAAATTCAGAAAATTTTCATAAAATCATTCCGTCAATTGATTCAAAATTGAGAAATCTTTTTAGTAAATACATTTGTTTATAGAATCGTATTTGCATTGATACCAACTGTAACACCCCAAAAAATTTATCCAAAATTTTCCTTAAGAATTTATGCAAATAAAATTAAACTCCCGAAAGCTAGGTCAATTTTTTGTTAAAACTAGTCACATTGGGAAATTAAAACATAAATATAGTCTAACTTTTTTTGAATAATTTCAAAGCATCATATAATGGCAGTTTACAATGTCATTAATTGTCTAACTATATAAAATAATTAGAAGTAGTTAAACTTTAACAAAATAAAATAAAATCTCTCATGTTAAATGACTTTGACTTAGCCTTGTGCTAGAGACTCTAGATTTCATCCGAAATGAAAGCATCTTACTCATCAGAAGTTTTTTAAAATAAAATGGAATATGTATAAAAATATACTCTGTAAGTAAAACTGTACATACATAATGTCACACAAGGGCAATCACAACACATATCATTTTATCTTACAGAGTTTTACGTAAAAAAACATATCATTCATTTAGATCATTCATATATGTCCTTATAGAGATGCTGGCCAACTTATGTTAGAGCTCACCGCCACACCCATATCAGAACAGAATTACCTGTCTAAGATTCGTTAGTTTATAAGGTACATACAAGTGAATTTTCTCACCAATACAATTCCGCACCCTCGGAAAGGTGGAACCAGTTGCAATAATTTGCTTCCCAAAGAAAAATAAGCACATCGTTACATATGCAAGACTTTACTTACCTGATCTCTTGGTAAAAAACATTACGAAAGTGAAAATCCTGAAACAAATAGAACTATACTACTTAGTACAATACGGTATGCAAAAATGAAAACTAACACTAAGCACTGACTCGGGTAAAAATCGACATAACCGAAACTAGGATTTCTTAACAAATTCTAAATTTCTTACTTGATGACCTCAATTATACCAAAGCTTCATATAATTAATTTTGTAATATTTTGAGGTGGATTAGGTTGTCAAAATGAGAAAACTAGTTCGTCACATAAAACTATATTTTCCATGTGCAGCAGTATCGTTCGAAAATATGATTCAGTAAGAAACTTGAGTTTAACGAAAGCACAATCCAAATAAATAAGCCCTACATCTTGTGCCACAAATCGCCACTGTCGAGAGCTTAACCCTTCTTAGATAATTGGGTTCATAGATGGTGAGGAAGAGAGGAGTTTTTCGTGCAAACAAAGGGGGTTTTGCATGAAAGTTAGGGAGGAGAGAGATGCTGTACAAATGTGGGGAAAGAGACAAAATAGTTTCCATCACACAAGTGAGAAGAAGGGAGATGAGTGCCGCACAACATAAAAGAGGGGAAAGGGGAGTGCCGCCTAAAGGAGAGGGAATAGAGGTGAGTGAGATAGAGGCAAAGAGAATAAGAAACTATATATTATTTATCCCATTATCTCACCCTGGGAGTACTCGTTCTGTTTGTAAAGAAGAAAGATCGATCCATGAGGCTTTGTATCGACTATGGAGAGTTGAACAAAGTTACCATTAAAAATAAGTACCCTACCTCGAATTTAAGATTTGTTCGATCAACTTTGGGGATCCTGTGTTTTCTCAAAAATCAATTTGCGATATGGGTTTCATTAACTGAGATTAAAGAGGGAGGACATACTGATGACTTCCTTTTGTACTAGGTTGGACATTACGAGTTTTTGGTCATGCCTTTTGGTTTGACCAATGCATGTGCTGCATTCATGGACTTGATGAATCGGGTTTTCCATGATTTCTTAGATCAGTTTGTCATTGTTTTCATAGATGACATCCTAATCTACTATAAGTTTGAGGGAGAACATGAAGAACATCTCAGAATGACTTTTCAGATTTTAAAGGACCAGAGGTTGTGTGCCAAGTTTATTCAGTGTGAGTATTGATTATCGGCCTCAGTACTTACTTTGAGGAAAAAAATTTGACGAACCTAAACGACATTGTCCAATTGAAATGTCAATGATAGTTATGAATCATTTTGACAGTTTTAAGAGTTAGGATTTAAAAGTAATAAATGATGACAATTAGAGGGATAAAAAATAGCAAAAGGAAGAAAGGAGAAAAACTGAATCTTATGACATTAATTTCTTGAGTGTAAATATTCAATATAGATAATATTTATTGAGAGCTTTACGTTGTCATGGTGAGTATTGATATGGAGCTTGAATTTCAAGTATGCAAATGGACTTCTAGACGATGACTTGGTAAGAAGCTATTTGATCTTAATTTTGGAGTTGATTATTAAGAATTTTTGTTTATGATGCATCAATCTCGATATGCTTAATCCATGCATGTGAGACTAGATTGAAAGCAAGAAAGACAACATCATATGAACAATATTATTGGCTTGGCAGTGTATCTGACATTCATTTCTTAGAGCAAAGACTCAATCTAGTTGATATCAAAGGTTGTTTTGGCAAGTGATCTATACCTACCTTCAGTGGTTGATCTCACCTCAATACGTTTTTCTAGATGACCAAGAGATCAAGCTTGTACCTAAGTAGATTGTATAACCACAAGTAGACTTGTGGTCATCAAGATGCTGGTCTAATATACATCAGAGATGCTTCAAGATGATGATCATGAAATGGTTTCAGATTAAACCTTCATATATAGAGGAACAATCTTTTACAAGCTTGCCAATGCATGGAGGTAGGACAATAGAGTTCTTGCTTGAGGATAGTTTTTTGTATAAAAATGAGATTCTATCAGAAAATTAAGGACTATAATTAGTTAAAGTAGCTCACATGTCCAATTGAAACATCGATGATAGTTTATGAATCATTTGAATGTTTTAAGAGTCAAAGTTTAAAGGTAACAAATGATCATAGTTACAGGGACAAAAAACTAGAAAAGAAAGAAACGATAAGAAGGAATCTTATGAAATTAATCTCTCTAGTGTATTGGCATTGAGCTTGAATTTCACGTATGCAAGTTGACTGCCAGACAATGAGTTGGTAAGAAGACCAACTATTTAATCTTAATTTGGAGTTAATTAGTAAGAACTTTTTGTCTGTGACAAATGGAGTATCAATCTCTATATGCTTGGTCCTTGCATGTGGGACTAGATAAAAAGCAAGAAAAACAACCCTATATTAGCGCACCATTTATATTATTGACTTGGTAATGCATCTAATATTCATTTCTTAGAGAAAAGACTCAATCTTGTTGATCTCAGATGTAATGTTGGCAAGTGATCTATACTTACCTTCAATGCTTGATCTTGAATCCACACATTTTTTCTAGAGGACCAAGAGATCAAGCTTGTACCTAATAAAAATATTGATTTTGATCAATCTCACGAATGAGATTCAAGAATAGAATTAGAAGATGGAATGAAAGGAATATGTCTGGGGGTCCACTGGTAGCGTGAAAGGATATTACTTTTTTCTTGAATAGCTATTTAAAAGAATTTATCTATCCATCTATCTGATTGATGAGTCATAAGACAATTCATGATTATGGTGGTTATTAAGATTAGAAAGGAATAACTGAATTGAGGTCATAAATTGACTAGATTGTATAACCACAAGTAGACCTGCGATTGATTGTCAAGATTACTAGCCTAATCTACACTAGAGACGCTTCACGTTGAAGATCATGAGATGGTTTCAGATTAGACCTTCATATACAGAGTCACTTTAAAGTAATTGAGCAGTCTTTTACAAGCTTGCCAATGCATGGAGGTAGGAAAATAGAGAATTCGGCCTAATTTATGAAAATCTCAAGCCTAGTCATTATGGCACACTTCAATGCACCTATAGCACTATGAAGTTGAGTAACATCGGATAAGAGGATGTGTAAGTCAGTCTTGTTGACATCTTATATATATATAGAGAGTTGGATATGGGCACATCACAATGTGTCATATGTCCTACTCAATATATTTTAAATGATGGATTGTGTCATTATCACTACTACTTGATATATTAATTATAATTATGGATTTTTAGAAGATTTTATAGTGGAATTGTAAAGGAAAAAATCCACCGTCTTTGAGAATCGGTCGTGAATTTATTACATCATAATATGAAAATCAAGAGAATAATTTAGAAAGAGAGAAAATAATGACACCATGATTTACGTGAGAACCCTTTAAAGGGAAGAAAATCCACGTGGATATTTTGATAGTATTTCATTATGGAGAAAGGGTTTACAAGGCTAATGAGTATTGAAAGTTGTTATCATTCGTTTGGAGTTACATCTTGCCTCTATTTATAAGCCTTCCATTGGTTACATAGAATCTGATACAGCTTATCTAATTCTATCTGAAAATATGATCAACAAAATATTCTCTGAAATCTAGCTTATCAACAATAACAACCTAGTTAATCTAGATCGTCTGATCAATCCAATGGTCTTGATTAGCTTCTTTTTGGATTACCACATCAGCAATCCATGTGCTTTAATCTGATTAGTCGATTCTCACCCTATATTCCCTTTGATGGAGTCTTCGATCTAGATCTTGCCACATGTCATATGAAATTATTTCTGTTCATTTGCCCCCATTACACTTGATGAAGTCTTTCTTCATTCGGGTGTATTGATTTGATTCCTTAATCCTTTACATTAGATTCATTGGGACTTGCAATAATAATGATCTGCAAAAGTTATCAACAATTATAGAGAGTTGCTTTAACGAATGACGTGCATTTGAGGGTTACGTGTGCTTTCTTTTATTTCATTATCCTGTTCTCATAATGATATGTTTCAACATTTTTAATTCTCGTTCTCGCAAAGCATATGACTTGGCTCTCTAATTTCCATTTTCATTGAAAGCCTGATCTGGCACTTTGGTCTTTGCTCCCGATAAAAATCTGATCTGGTGCTCGGTTTCCATCTTCGCTAAGAGGCCTGATCTCGCTCGATTTCCATCTTCCTCAAGAGGTCTGATATGGCGCTTGATTTCCATCTTCCCCAAGAGGTCTGATCTGGCACCCCAATTTCGTTCTCGCTAGGGGGTCTGGTCTGGAACTCGATTTTGTTCTCGTTAGGGGTCTGGTCTGGAGCTTCGAATTTTATTTTCACTACAAGATCTGATCTAGAGCTTGGTTTCCGCTTTCGCTACAAGATCTAATTTGGAGCTTGGTTTCCATCCTCGCTAAAAGGTCCGATCTGGCACTCGATTTTGTTCTTACTAGGGGGTCTGCTTCGACGCTTCAAATTCTATTTTTGCTACAAGATCTGATCTGGAGCTTGGTTTCCATCCTCGGCAAAAGGTCCGATCTGGCGCTCGATTTCGTTCTCACTAAGGGGTCTGCTTTGACGCTTCAGATTCTGTTATGACGTTTTGACTCTCCCCAATCATTTCTTTTGTGCTCAGGTTTAATAGCTGTTATTTACCTTTTTTTGCGAACACACAAAAAAATTTTCTAAGCAAGTATTTAACATGTCGTTGTTAACCTTCTCATTGAGGATGCAGTTGCCAAACCTTTTATTTAGGATGTTGCCGCTGATGCAACCATATTCTCTTGTATCTATTTATAATTTTCCCTTTCCTCCAGCAATAGCACATTTTCTTTTTCCTTTATTTGTAGTTCTTTTTCCATTGTCACTTTTTTTTGTTCATAGGGACTGGTTTATTTGAAGATGACTTCTAGTCTTCTTTTGAGAACAACTACTGATTGTGGAGTTCCTCCAGTTTCCTTTGCTACAAGCTCATTGATAGAGTTTTCTCGTTTTCTTCAATATGGGCTCATTGATAGAGTTTATTCTATTTCTTCATTTTTCTTTTCCTTCTCTCATACGTTAAGATCCGTGACAAGAATGTTGTACAAGAATAATAACTTACTAATTTATTGAAATGAGTAAGGAAAGAGTGTACCATTTCATAATTTCATGGCAGGAGTTTGAGAGTATAATGTCCCATTTCCATTGATTGAATTTCTCCCGTTTCCTTGTTTTTCTTTTTCCTTCTCTTCTTTTGTATTTTCCTTTATACTTCAGCTTCAATCAATGTAAATACTCTGTTTCTGCAATTTTTCTTCTATTGAAATCTTTTTTTGTTGAATTGCTTTTTCAAGGACTTAAGGTTCAAATAAAGAACCATGACCCCGTCTTCATTTTGAGAGAATGAATTACGAACTGTCATTTTTTTAGAGAATGACTTAGGTTTAAATAAAAAGCCATGACCCCGTTTTCGCTCTAAGGACTTACGAACTGCTCATTTTTTTTAGAGGAGGACTTAGGTTCAAATAAAGAACCACAACCCCATTTTTATTTTTGGCATTCTAGGAGAATGTCTCATCAACTGTCTGCTCCCAAGGACTTAGGTTCAAATAAAGAACCATGGCCCCATCTCATTCTAAGAGTATGACTTATGAACTGTCATTTTCTTTTGAGAGAATGACTTAGGTTTAAATAAAAAACCATGGTCTCATTTCCGCTTTAAGAGAGACTTACGAACTGCCCATTTTCAAGGACTTAGGTTCAAATAAAGAGCCATGGCCTCGTCTTCATTCTGAGAGAAGGAATTACGAACTGTCCATTTCCTTTTGAGAGAAGGACTTAGGTTCAAATAAAAAACCATGACCTCATTTTTACTTTGATAGGGACTTACAAACTGCCCATTTTATTTTGAAAGGAGTACTTAGGTTCAGACAAAGAACCATTTCCTCATTATTATTTCTTTCTGAGAACGACGTCCACAGTCACTCCCAAGGACTTAGGCTCCTTCCGCGGAACCATGTCCTTGTTTTGATTTACTGCCAGTTCATCGATAGAGTCTTTCCTGTTTCCTTTATTTTCTTCTGCTTATTTTTTCTTCCTTTTCTTGCTTCTTTTTCCTTTCTTTTCTCGCTTCCCATTCTACAATGTTGAAGCCGCATGCTTCCTTTACTTGACTTTTCTTTTACTGACCCTTTCTTTCTTTTCTTTTCTACCTTTCTTTACTTAGCTCTTCTTTTCTGCCTTTATTTACTCAGCTCAGCCTTTCTTTTCTCGACTTTTCTTTTCTGCCTTTCTTTATTCAGCTCAACCTTTCTTTTCTCAGCTTTTACTTTCTCGGCCTTTTTTTTAGTTTGTCCATTTTCGTTGCTCTGTTCTCATCATTTGTCCATCACGACTTGTGTTTCAGTTCTTTTTGAGAGTATGACTTATGTATTATCATTTTCTTTTAAGATGAGGACTTAGGTTCAAATAAAGAACCATAATCTCGTTTACATTTTCTACATTTTAGGAGAATGTCCCACAAACTGTCTGCTCCCAAAGACTTAGGCTTACATAAAGAACCATGTCTTCGTCTTGATTTCCTTCTGAGAACGACGTATGTAGATGCTCCCAAGGACTTAGGCTCCTTCAGTGGAACCATGACCCCATTTTCACTTCCTTCTGAGAGTAGGACTTATGAACTGCCCTTCCCAAGGACTTACGTCCTTAGTTTTTTTTAAGAGTAGGACTTATGAATTGCCCCTCCCAAGGACTTACATCCTTAGTTCCTTCTGAGAGTAGAACTTATGAATTGCCCTTCCCAAGGACTTATGCCATTAGTTCCTTATGAGAGTAGGACTTATGAATTGCCCCTCCCAAGGACTTACGCCATTAGTTTCTTCTGAGATTAGGACTTATGAATTGCCCCTCCCATTCACTCCCAAGGACTTCACCTTTAGTTCATTCTGAGAGTAAGACTTATGAATTGTCCCTCCCAAAGACTTACGCCCTTAGTTCCTTTTGAGAGTAGGACTTACGAAATGCCCCTCCCAAGGACTTACGCCCTTATTTTCGTTGTTGTTGAAGGAGAGAGAAAGTTGACGCCAAGTATTTGTTTTGTAAGCATTCTGCACATTATCATGCCATCAGTTTTGATTGAAAGTTCTAAATTGAATTCCATGAAATTCTTCAAGAAGTTGATTTTCATACGCTTCTGATGATATATAATTCACCATGTAATTGAATCCTAGTCGATATAGTTTAATTAACGAATTTGACCATTCTGCTTTCCTAAACAGCCGTAATAAAAATTTTCATAACTTTTGTTCAGAAGGTCCGAATCAAGTTCTGCAAAATTTGTGACCTATGATCGAATCTCCAAATTGAATTCCGTAAAATTCTCCACTAAGTAGACTTTTGTATCTTTCCGATGATGTGAGACTCACTGTGTAGTTGGCTTTCAAAAAATACAGTATAATTTCTTAAACTGACCGTTTTGCATATTCTGCTTACTTGAACACCCTTCACAAAAATGGTCAACTTTTACTCGAGAGCTCCAAATCGAGTTTTTCCTGAATAGCACCAACAAGAGCTACCATAACTTTTGTTTGAGAGCTTCAAATTGATTTCCATAAAATTCTTTAGAAAGTAGATTTTCTTATCTTTCCGTTGATATAAGATTCGTCATGTAGTTTACCCCAGTAAATGCAGTTTAATTTCTGAATTCAAGGTTCTGTATAATCTGTTTTCCTGAGCAGCCTCCACGAGAATTGTCATAATATTTTCTTCAAGAAGTAGACATCTATATCCTTCTAAGAACTCCAAATCAAGTTCTGCAAAATTTTTCAAGAAGTAGACATCTATATCCTTCTAAAGATATATTATTTGATATGTAGTAAATTGATAAAGTCAAAAAATTAAACTTGAAAAGCGTTTATAGGTTTACTTTCCTGAACGGCACCAACAAAAATTACCATAGCTTTTGATCGGGAACTTCAAATTGATTTTCGTAGAATTCTTTATATGTTAGATTTCCGTATCTTTCCATTGATATAAGATTTTCCGCGTAATTGACTCCTACTGAATTCAGTTTAATTTCTGAAGTTTACCATTCCGCATATTCTGCTTTCTCGAACAGCGTTCACGAAAATCATCATAACCTTTTGTTGTGAGCTCCAAAATCAATTCCGTGAAATTCTCCAGGAAGTAAAATTTTATATCTTCATAATAATATATGATTCTCCATGTGATTAGCTCCCAATTGACACATTATAATTTCCGAAATATACTATTTTGCGTAATCTTTGTTTCTGAACAACTTGTATTGAAACTGCCATATCTTTTGCCTCGAAGTTTCAAATTAAGTTTCGCAAAATTCCTCAAGAAGCTAATTTCCATATCTTTCCAATGATATATGATTTGAAATATAGTTCTCTTTCGTTCTCTTCAGTTTAAACACCGAACTGGTTTTATATGTAATGGTTTCCACGTCAAAGACCACTCTGGTAAGATGATCGAGCGTTAAGTTGGCCAAGTTAAATACGCTTTTTTTCGTGTGTCAAGTTAGATGCATGATCTCAAAAAAAGATATTTCGGTTTGATAATGTTTAATAACTCAAATCAATTTAGACATGACATAATAAATTATTTTTATGATGCTTGATTATGAGATAGTGTCATACTAATATTTATTTGGTTGAGCTATCAATATAAGTGTACTAGCCGATCCGAGCATTATAAATGTGATTTACACCAACACATGTTAAGCATGATCATATGCACTTAAATGTTTTAGATTATGCATCAAATCATAAATTCTCATTTTTAATGGATCAAATGACATATTTAAGAGAAGCAAAGTAAATAAAAAGTGAATACTTAGCTTTGAGTTCAATGTGTTTTTGTAAATGTCGTTCGCAAGTTCTGAATATCTTTGTCTGCTCCTCATCCGTCATTTTTTTCACTTTTCCTTCATGCCCTTCATTCTTGGTTTCGGTTTGCGAGATTTGCACTTTTGGAACTTTCGGTATGGGCTTCTATTTTCCGTTTATGTTGTTTCTTCATCCCATACTTTCGTTTCTCACTTCTAGTTTCGTTGCCATGCTGCTTCCTTTCGGCTTCCATTACGCTCCCATTTCTAGTATCGTATCCATTGCCGTTTTCATTTGTGTTGCCACGACTTTTAAATTGCCGTTAACTCGCAGTTTCGTTTACCGTTGTCACAATGTTTCCCGTTCTGAAGTTGCGACTTTCTTGACTGAAGTGAACGTGATTTTCTTTGCTCTTCTTTTCTCTGGAATTTCTGCCCGACAATTCTTTTTCTTTTCTAATGAATTTCTCTTCTGAAATTCTTTTTTTGTTCTAAAGCGATGAAGCTTCTCTGTTCTGAATTTTTGACTTCTACTTTTCTATTCCGAAGCTCTGACTTCAGTTATTTTGTTCTGAAGCTTTGACTTCAACTTTTGTGATCTGAGTTTTCTGAGCTCATCTAATCTGAGCTTGAGGAGTTCTTCTGTTCCACGCTTTCTTAACTCTTATGTTATGAACTTTATAAACTCTTCTGGTCTGAGATTTATGAGCTTGTCTGGTCTGAGCTCTTTGGGCTCTTCTGGTCTGAGCTTTCAGAGCTATTCTGATCTGAGCTTTCTGATATATTTCTATGTGAGCTTTCTGAGCTTTTCTGTTCTTAACTCTCTAAGCTTTTCTGATCTGAGTTTTCTAAGATCTTCTGATCTGAACTCTCTGAGCTTTTCTGGTCTGAGCTTTCTGAGCTTTTTTGATATGAGCTCTCTAGATTTTCTAGTCTGATCTTTATGAGCTTTTCTAATCTGAGCTCTTTGACCATTTTTGATCTGTGCTATCTGAGCTCAACTTTTAATACCGCTCTAATTTTTTTTCTTGAAGCTTCCCCAGTAGCGATGTTTCCATGGTGGTGATGCCGCCCCTCGTAGTTGGTGATGATGGCAGTGACCATTACCACAATTTTCCAAATTTGATTCCACGAATAGAGTTAATAATTTTTTTGTAAATAATAATTGTACAAAAGATATATTTTATATGAATATGAATGAGTTTACCGCTCTTCGCTTCCTTTTTTGGTTTTGTAGTCATTTTCATTTCTACTTCTGTTTTGAGTTTCTGTATTGCTAGTTTTTTCGTTCCTGCTTCCGTTTCGACTTTTTCTTTCATTTCCACTTCCGCTTCAGTTGTTGAGGGGGGCGTTTGATTTAGTTTTGAGCATTTTGTGAAGGGATTTCTTGAGTTTTTCTCTCGCTCTTAATGAAAACACCAAATATAAAAGAAAAAATCCACCATTTTTTAGAATCAGTGGTGTAATATAAAAATCAAGAGAATAATTTATAGATAGAGAGAAAATAATGACACCATGATTTACGTGAAAACCCCTTAAAGGGAAGAAAAACCACTGGGAGATCTTGATAGTATTTCATTATGAAAAAAGAGTTTACAAGGCTAACGAGTGTATGGAGTTGTTGTCCTCCGTTTGGAGTTGCATCTTGTCTGTATTTATAAACCTTCAATCGGTTACATAGAATATGATATAATTTATCTAATTCTATCTGAAAATAGGATCAATAGAATATTCTCTGAGATCTAATTTATCAACAATAATAACCAAGTGAATCTAGACCGTCTGATCAATCCAATGGTCTTGATTAACTTCTTTTTGGATTGCCACATCAGTAATCCATGTGGTTTCGTCTGATTGATCGGGTCTTACTCTATCTTCTATTTTATGGAGTTTTCAATCTAAATTTTGTCACGTATCATATGAAATTATTCATGTTCAGGAATTGTGGAAATAAATTATAGAGTAGATCGATTAATTTAGAGTATGAAGTAAACCTCATCATTTTCCCTTTTCCCTTATCTTTTATCAAGCAAAAATTAAAAATTAAAAATCACTTTTGCCAAGCATTTAATAGATGAATCCCCTTCGATTTCTAAAGGACCAAGTGATCAAGCTTGTACCTAATAAAAATAGTGATTTTGATCAATCTCACGAATGAGATTCAAGAATAGAATTAGTTGATAGATCGAAAGGAATATGTTTGGGGGTCCACTGGTAGCGTGAAAATAGATTACTTTTTTCTTGAACAACTATTTAAAAGAATTCATCTATCTGTATATCTGATTGATGAGTCATAAGATAATTCATGATTCTGGTGGTTATTAAGATTAGAAAGGAATAACTAAATTGAGGTCATGAATTGACCTAGATTGTATAACCACAAGTGGACCTGCGATCGATCGTCAAGATTACTAGCCTAACCTACACCATAGATGCTTCACGTTGAAGATCATGCGATGGTTTCAGATTAGGCCTTCATATACAGAGTCACTTTAAAGTAATTGAGTGGTCTTTTGCAAGTTTTCCAATGCATGGAGGTTGGAAAATAGAGAATTTGGCCGAATTTATGAAAATGTCAAGCCTAGTCATTATGACACATTGCAATGCACCTATAGCACTATGAAGTTGAGTAACATCGGATAAGAAGATCTGTAACTAAGTCTTGTTGACATCTTACATATAGAGAGAGTTGGGTATGGGCACATCACAATGTGTCACATGTCCTACTCAATATATTTAAATGATAGCATGTGTCATTATCACTACTACTTGATATATTAATTATAATTATGGATTTTTAAAAGATTTTATTGTGGAATTGTGGTGATAAATTCTAGAGTAGATTGATTAATTTAGAGTATGAAGTAAAAAACCTCATCATTTTTCCTTTTCCCTTATCTTTAATCAAGCAAATATTAAAAATTAAAAATCACTTTCGTCAAGCATTTAATAGATGAATCCCCTCCGATTTCTGATTTATCAATTTCCTACCGAACCAAGCATATAATAGCAGCACTGTCACAAGCTTCACCTTTTAGTTTCCCTCCAGTAATGCCCTATAACCCTTGAGTTGGATCGACACGACTATCTTCTCCAATCTTATATATATATATATACGAAACTAAACATTGTACATTGAAAGTAACAATCATATTGCAATTGTTTAGTTCAAATATTTTAATTACTGTATTAGTACATTGTTATACAATGAAATTATGTGATTGGTAAGGAAAATCTCCAGTTTTCTTAATTATGGGATATTAGAATTAAAATTATAAAAATGATTTGAATTTAATATAATTTGATTCTGAATAAAAAAATTAAGGGTAATAAAATAATCATTTGGATATTGTTGGGAGATGTTGTTATAGTCCAGTAGATCCATTATACGTTAACTACAACAACTTCTAATAGATTTAGTATTAACTTAATTAACTGTGTATCCGTAAAAAATTGAGTTCAGTGAGTTATTACTATAATCAACTGAAAATTTAGGCATCACCACATGGATAGCTTCTTCTTGGAGCACACGAACTTCTCTCCCGTTTGGAGTGCTAGCTGGACTAAACGATAAAAGTTCTCTAGCACGTGTGCACGTCTGCTGGTGTAGTGATGTAGTATCGTTATGATGCATCATCTGACTAGTTGTTTAACCCCTTATAGCTCTCACAAAAGTATGAATTAAACGGAGAATCTGCGCAATTACTGTCAAATAACTAAAAAAGTAAGCTAGACTCTAAAAGATAACTAAAATAAGAAAATGACAAAATTAAGACTAAAAACAAATGCGTCACCCTAAGATTACTAATGAATTAGGGAAGAAAATACATAGATAACTCTAATTTCTTAGAGTTATTAGTCCTTCATGAGTTAGGTTTAATTTGGGCCAGAGCGATACCTATCGTAGAGAACCACTCCCTTAGGAAAGGATGTAAAGGAAGCCTCAGTCCACACTGCAGCGAGGCCAAGTATAATCCAGTCCCCCTATATCGGGGGGCACTTACCTTCTCGCCCGCCTCCGGCAGCCGCAACTGAACATAGTGAGAATATGGTATGCCCTCCAAATCATATCCAATTCATCTTTGGTCAAAATGGAAGGATATCTGTTAGTCCCCCATCGGTCGGCATCTTCACTAGGACCGAGATAGGCCCTCGGGTCGACACGGGAGTCGGTAGCTTCATTCGAAAAATCAATACAGTCCATCCAGTCTACGCACCCCCCGGAACCCTCAAACATGATAAAAATTCAAAGAAAAGGCAAAATTAAGGATAAAGGAAGAGAAACTTACCATAGTAAAAACGACAAAGAGAAATGAGTGTCGACACAGGAACATGCAACCTCCAAGACGTCTCCCAATGAAGGACATGGCTAAACTCTGAATGAAACCATAAATACAAGAGAAGCAGAAGAAAGAAGGGGAAAAGTGATACCGAGCGAGAGAAAAAATATCTGGTTTCGAAGAGAAGTAGAAGAGAGAAGGGGAAACGTGACAAGCGAGCTCATGAACTCAAGCATTGCGTGTGTAAGGGAGCGACAAGTGGCGCATCGAAGATTCTAGCATCGCATCTCTAACCCTCCCTCTCATGCACCCGTACGCTATCATCATTACTACTCCAAGGAATAACCAATTGTAAAGCATAAAAGAGTTGAGGTGTAATGCCCCGATCCCCAAGGGTTAAACATGCTTGTAATTTAACAATTCAAAAAATCTCAATTCAATTAAAACCCTAATTTGTGAAAAACCTCATTTTGAAAATCCTAATTTTGCACTATTTTTAACATTAAATAGTGGAACCATAAAATTATTTTAAGAGAATATTAACTCATAAATTTGAATTAAATGATTCATTAAACTGTAATAATTTCAAACACAAAAATCCATAAAGCATGAAAGTCAAACATGGAAATTCATAAAATTTTTGAAAACAATACTAATTAAACTGAAAATCTATTTCTAACATCATATAATCATAAATTCTTAAAAATCTCATATTTTCACTGTCTACCACAGTCCCTCACTCCTACTGCTCGCCATCACCTGTAACATATCCATCTATGGGGGGTGAGTATTAAAAAATTCTAAGAAAGTAAACTCACATACTAATAAGCTTCAACTGACATAAATGTAAATATATAACTCAAGCAACTTTAATTTAACACATTCACTTGATTATTAAATAACATAACATACTTGTAATTAACATAACTGATTTCATAGTTAACATATAACTTGAACTTGTACTTATTCTTACTGATACTTGTACTTGATTTATTATAATTCAACTAGGCATATACCTCGATTAACATTCTAACCAGAATTATTTCACACTTGAACTTGAACTTGTAACATGAACGTGAACATGACAGATTGGGTGTCCTGAAACTTGATGTAACTTAAAGTTATCTGAACCATAAGGACGCTAACATGAACATGGTGACACCCAATCGTATAGCTGATAACATGACATGAACAATCTGGTGACTTGATAACCAAGGGACATGACTAAGTCTACCTCTTATTTATTTATCACTTTTTCTTCAGTTAAGATTCATAAATCGCATTATTACGTATACATGAATAAACATATAACTTGTTCATGAACATAAACAATATAACTATTACGTGTTTAACTCAAAATATAATCATACATAACATGATAAATAATTTCATCAGGATATGGAAAAATAAATAACACACTTGATCATAAGATTGAGCAATATAAAGAAATAATAAAAACAATTATATATGCTACACTCATAACATATGGACCGAATTACTATGTAAATCCACTTACCTGGATTTGCTACGAATTAAATTCAACAACTAATGACCTGAAATCCAAGGATCTCAGATCACAAAACATTCAAACTAAACCGGTCTGGTTCAGATGAACCAGTTCAGACTGGTTTGATTGAACCGATTGAGGTCGGGTGATAACCGGTTCGAGTCAAGTCAAAGCCAATTGGGTCAAAAGACCATGCTACATTTTGAAAAAAACCAAGAAAGAAAGAAGAAAATCAAGCTTACGGACGTTGAAGGCAACGACGATGACGATGAAGCAACGATCCAGAAAAATGAGAGAAAAATAGATGAACAAAGAAACAAAATAGGAATGAGTTCACTGAGAGGGTAAATAAACAGAGAGAAATAGAGGAGAAATGACGAGAACGAGAGGAAGAAAATAAACTGCCTTACCGGAATCGATGGACTGCGTGATGCAGCGACGACTTAGAAACACAAAAGGTGTCTTGTAATATTCTACATGCCCACACACATCCTAGTGCGTTGGGGATTGACTTGAAAGATCTTGGTGTGGATCTCAGAGTCTACTGATCGTTGAAACGGTTTCCTGGGACGCGGGATCAATCGATTTTTACAAGGACACTTAATACAGACTACAAAAGGTATATGATTTCGCACCTTGTATGTTGTAGATTTAATGCATAAATATATAATGGATCCTGACTGATTGAAAAAGAATTTTCAATAAAAATATTTTATTTTTCTGAAAATCATTGCATTGCGCTTGTTTTCTTTTTATAAAAAAGATTCATTTTTAAAATTTTTTTAAACCCCTCTGTTGCGCGTGCCCCACGTTCTCCAATAAGAAAATGGTGGACAAGCTGCAGTTGATGAGCTAAAAGAACTCACATTAGGTACTTTGGAGGAGCCTCGTCCAACCTTTAATAGTGCGCTGCTTACACCTGAAGAAGAAGAGGAATACATTCAAGTTTTGTAGAATATAAAGATGTATTTGCTTGGAGCCACAAGGAAATGCCCGACTTAGATCCAAAGATAGCAGCTCGTAATCTCGCTGTGAAACATGGAGTTCGGCCCATCAAGCAAGCACATCGTTGCTTCCACCCTGATCTCATCCCTCCAATAGAAAATGAAGTCAACAAGCTAATTGAAGTCAGTTTATTCATGAAGATAAATACCCTGCGTGGATTGCAAATATTATCCCCATGAAGAAAAAGAACAGACAAATCCATGTTTGCGTTGACTTCCGTTATCTCAATAATGCATGTCCAAATGATGACTTCCCTTTGCCTATAACATAATTAACGATTTATGTGACCACAAGTCCTAAAGCATTATCTTTTATGCACTGATCTTCTGGTTACAACAAAATAAGAATGGCTCCATAAGATGAAGAGTTGACTGCCTTCCGAACTAAAAAGGGTATCTCTTGTTACCAAGTTTATGCCGTTTGGATTGAAAAATGCTGGCGCTACATAACAAAGAGCGATGTAGAGAATTTTTTATGTCCTACTCCATAAAAATGTTGAGTGTTATGTTGATGAGTTTTTCGTAAAGACGAAACAAAGGAAAAACCATTTACAAGATCTACGCAATATCTTTAATCGTCTTAGGAAATATCAACTCAAGATGAATCTACTCAAGTGTGCTTTTGGGGTTACATCGGGCAAGTTTCTTAGTTTTGTGGTAAGACAACATGGCATATAAATAGTTAAGTTAAAGTTAGATGCAATCTAGAAAATGCCTGAGCCGCAAAATCTAAAGGAACTTAGATTCTTTTAGGATTCTTGCCTATTTTCGAAGATTCATATCAAATTTGACAGGACGATGGCAACCATTCAATCGACTAATGAAGAAAGACACCCACTTTGAATGGGATGAGGCATGTAGAAAATCTTTCAAAAATTTAGAAGAACTTGCTTTACCCTCCTGTTTAGGGAGCTTCGATACTGAGTGAACCACTTGTATTATACATCGTCACACAAGAAAATTCTCTAGGAACTCTCCTAGCATAAAAAAGTAGGAAAAGAAAAGGCACTATACTATCTTAGTCGAACCCAAAGTGGAGTTTAGTTGAAATACTCACATATTGAGAAGACATGCCTCGCTATCTTCTTTACCATTGGTAAGTTAAGGCATTACATGAAAGCATTCACTATACAGTTGATAGCCAAGGCTTATCCCATTAAGTATGTTGTGTCTAGGCAACGATCGCTGGCCGACTGGAAAAGTAGCTTGTACTTTTTGAACAATTTGTCATCTTTTACATACCACAAAAGAATGGAAACTATCGTAAGTGGTATGTCGATACTTGCACTAGTGCCATAAGAATGGAAACTATCATAAGACCTTCTTGATGAGGTACTCTATGTCGATACTTGCACTCCTCGGATAATGTTGTTTTTTGGTGTGATAAGATGAGATGGAGCTAAAGCTGGGGTAATTTTCATCACACCGCAGAGCATATCTTATCGTACATCTTTGTAATAAGTGAATTATGCTCTAACAATGTGGCTGAATATCAGGCACTAATAATTGGCCTTGAGATGGCTTTGAAAATTGGAGTTGCTAATCTCGAGTTGTGTGATGACTCAAAACCATTGATAAATCAGTTGATGATGCAATATGACATGAAAAAGGATGTCTTAATTCCATACTTCAAGTATGTAAAATGACTAATGAATAAATTTGAAAGTATTGCCCTCAAACATGTCCTAAGAGCAGAAAATCGATGAGATGATGCGTTAACTAACTTGGCTACAGCGTGCCATTATGCAAAACATGGGTGATCCCATCAATTGATGACGAGCAAGAATAGTCGTATATAGTTTCAGTATGCATAAGTGATGAAGAAAAATTGTGTGAACTGATCATTAAGTATTGGCAACATGGAAAATTACCCAATAAACCACGTCGTAAAGTTGAAATAAGTAGGTGAGCGGCACAATTCATTTACTACAAAGAAACCTATATTTGATGTTCATTTGATAGACTCTTTCTTCAATGCTTAGGACAAGAAGAAGCTTAACATGCATTAGAATAAGTTCACTTGGTGCTTGTGGCGCTCCATAATCAGGATCAAAGCTTCATTCATGATCAAAATATTGAGACATTACTAGCCAACAATGGTGCAAGACTCGATGGATTATGCCACGAATTATGATGCTTGTTAGTTTCATGCCCATTTCATCCACCAACTTCTAGAACCTTTACATCCAACAATAATGCCTTAGTCATCTAAAGGCTGGGGACTTGATCTTGTTGACCCTCTGAATCCAAAGTCATTAAAGGGGCATTCTTACATACTTTCTAGGACAGATTACTTCTCCAAATGGGCATAAGTTGTCTCTTTAAGGGAAGCCAAGAAAGAAGATGTTGCTAATTTTTTCAGGAGACATCATCTACCGTTACGGTGTACCTTGATACATTATTACAGATAATGGAAAGCAGTTCTTTAACAACCTCATGGATAATCTGTCATAAGTTTGATTTCAAGCAATACAAGTCTTCTATGTATAACGCACTAGCAAATGGACTTGCAGAGGCATTCAACAAAATGATTTGTAATCTTTTAAAGGAACTGGTGCATAAAACAAAGCAAGATTGGCATGAGAAAGTCGGTGAAGCTCTCTGGGCATATTGAAACACTTTTTGGACATAACACAAGCTACACCGTATTCTCTGGTCTACGGTGTGGAAGCAGTTTTACCGCTTGAACGACAAATCCCATCACTTTGAAGTGCCATTCATAAAGGAATGACTAAAGAAGAAAATGCAAGGCTACATTTTGGAAAAGTTAGATGCACTTAATGAAAAGAGGCTCGAAGCAGAACAACGCCTTGAATGGTACCATACTTGAATGTCTAAGGCGTTCAATAGAAAAGTGTGACCAAGATAATTTTAGGTGGGTGACTTACTGCTAGTTATTCGCAAACCTATCATTGTTATTCATCACAAAGGAAACAAATTATCTTCTAAGTGGGATAGACTGTATGTAGTCTTAAAAGTTTATACAAATGGTGCTTACAAAATATTTGATAGCTATGGTCTATATGTTGCGACAATCAATGCAAAATTTTTGAAGCACTACTATTCCTAATGAAGAAGTGATGCTAAACTATTCATAGTTTTAGAAGAAATTCTTGACGAATGACGACCTGACTTGATGCAGCCTAGGAGAACTTCCTTGTTTCAGTCCACCATAAAAAATCTCAATGAACTATAGTTTGACTTGATCCGTTTTCTATAAGGGTACGTAGGCAACCTAGGAGCAATCCCTAGGTTTAGTTTAACAAAAAAAAAATACTACTATGACATATGGTTGAACAGTTTGCACATTCTATCGAATCCAACAAAAGAAATACAATGAATCCATGAATCATAAAGATCAAGTAAAGAAAATGAGGATACAAGATTAGAACGCAAGTAATACAAAAGAAATGATAGAAGATGGACACTTCAATAGGTCCATAGAAATATCACACACTCTTAGATTCCACTTCGTCGTTGAAAGGACATAATATGGCTATAGACAAAGCTCAGAGAAATCTTGCCACTATCAAGGAAAAGTGGTCGTAATCAAAACCCAAAATAACCCCCTCAAACTTAAGGAGAATGCAATTGTAAGGAATAGTGGTCATCATAGATGTCCCAAAGGAAACCCTCGCACTCAGGGGGAATGTCACTGCAAAGAAAGATGGTCGTCACCAAAGTTTCGAAGGAAACCCTCACACTCTAGGGGAACACCACTGCGAGAAAAGTGATCATCACCAAAGTTTCGAAGGAAACCCTCGCACTCTGGGGGAACGTCATTGTGAGAAGAAGTGATCATCACCAAAGTCTCGAAGGAAACTGTCGCACTCTAGGAGAATGCCACTGTAAGAAAAGGTGGTCATCACCAAAGTCCCGAATGAAACCCTTGCGCTTTGGGAAAATGCCGCTGCAAAGAAAAGTGATTGTCACCAAAGTCCTAAAGAAAACCCTCACAGTCTGGGGGAACGTCACTGTAAGGAAAGGTAGCGTCACTAAAGTCCATAAGGTATCCCTCGCACTTTGGGGGAATGTCACTGTAAAAAAAGGTGGTCATCACTAAATACCCGAATGAAATCCTCGACACTCTGGGGGATTGCACTAAGAAAAGGTGGTCATCACCAAACTCATGAAGGAAACCCTGACACACTACAGGAACGCCACTACAAGGAAAGGTGGACGTCACAGAAGTCCCACTTTGGGGAATGCCACTCCAAACAAAGATGAAAGGCCGCTAATAGTAGGGACTTCACTACTTTGGAATGCTATCATTCACAAACAAAGAAGGTAATAGTCTGAATGACTCACATGAAGCATGAATAACATTGACAAATATATACTAAATGAAAAGATTTGAAGGAATAAGGAATCACCTATGACGTAAAGATGAAAGTCTCCCGTAAGACTATATCAAATATGACTCTTATGTTACTGCATAAAAATAAATTTCAGGGTCAAGAATACTTAATGGGTTTTTACGACCACTATAACAAGGAAACATGATAATCAAAATCATTTGATAATTACAGTCCATTTCGAGATTAAAAAAAATCACATATGCGGAGGAGATTTGGTCCTAAATCCTATTGTCATGCATGTTGGAAAAATGAACTAATGTCAGATATTAAAAAAATTCACAACAAGTCCCCTACCTTGTTGGCAGAGTGGTTCTGTTGTTATCCATAAGTTGATGAGTCCATAATTGATCAATAAAAAATTGTCACGTTTCATCTTTAAAGATCATTCAAACTACGTCTAGTGTTAATAAACAATTGGACAAAGCTTTATTTTATGGAAAATTAGAAAATCCCTTGTGTCATAATGAAACAACACATAAAATAAAATAATGGCATGTGCCATCTTAAATAGAGAATACAGTACCGAGGATGCTCGAGTTGCAGAGACCAAAGTACATGTAAGAGCAGGAATATGGTGCGCAAAGAGAGCTCAGATAACCACAAGCACAAACTCATTGCCCGTCAAAAGTAGTACTCAATAGGTCCAATCACCATGAGAGGATGTCAGGATAGCCTCCGTCTAGTCATTTTGACATTTAATTCAGAACTCTTTATGTAAAGGTTGTCTCCCTTCCGTCCAATCACGAGCAGTCAGTATGCCTTCTCTCCCCTAAGGAAGCTTCCCCCAACATGCCTATGAGGCTTGTTCGACACGCTTCCCCCTACCTAAAGACTTATGTATAAATATATCTACCAATAAATAGAAGAGGTATGCCTTCTCTCCTATAAGGAAATTATGCCAAAATATCGAACAAATATTGACTTAAGCACCGAAGGCCTTTAGGCGAGGCACCTTCCCCTATGAGTTTCTCGCTATTTGGGTTTTTTATCTGTGTTTTGCAGACGTTGAGGTCGTGAGGAGTTTCATTTAGGAGAAAGAGTACATCCACCAGAGAGAGAGATCGAAGGACACATTCGACATCGTCACTGCAGTTTTTGGCTAAAACAATTGGCGTCGCTTGTGGGGAACGATTGTAAAGACGTTCTGGTTCAAAGAATTTGGAAATATTTTTCTCTCGTAAGGAGAGAATGGGCCTGATATTCTATGGCAAAGAAGTCTGTGATGAAAGGGTGGATTCACCATTCCCCTCATCGAGAGATCAGGAACTTTCTGCCAGCATGATAATGGCCCGACAAAGGAAGAAATATATGGTACTTGTAACCTCTGAGGTAACTAGGAAAGGGAAGAAAGGCATGTCAGTCACCGCTCATGCCAATAATGGTCTCTTGTACGGAAATGATCCTCCCCCACGACTTAAAAGTCTGCCACTAGAGTCATCATGCACTTGAGGAACCCTGGAGGAAGGCTATTCGGGGAATGGCGAGGTAAATAGGACCAAAATGAACCCAGGCTTTGGACGACCAAGCTCCCCCTTTGTAAGGTTCTGGTTGGGTTCATCTCAGGAGGACAAATGAGGAGAACAAGGTTGTCGGTGATCGAATGAAGGAAAAGAGCCCTAAAGGACCCTCTAGGGGAAGTATGTGAGCAGCTGCAAAAGATGGATGAAAATCTCGGTAAAACACCCTCCACCATACTCTTCAGTGCCCTTTTTTGGCCACCAACAATTTTGCAAAGCACCAGCTCAGGCAAATAAAAATCGTGTTGCTTCAGATAAACGGATTTAGGCAACTTCTCAGTTGAAATATGGATTTGCACTACCTTCTTCCTTTCATTTCTTCTCAGTAGTTCTCCACTATTGAAATGAAAATATGGGCTTGGCAGCTCCCAACTCCTACGTCCCATTCAGAAGAAATGAAAGGAAGAAGGTAGTGCCAAAATTGGTACACAGGCTCATGAACAAGGCCACGACATGAAGCCTAGATGAGGGGTTAAAGATAGTCACGAGGCCCTTTCCTCTGATTTACAGTACAACCATGTTGTCCATGATGATATACATGAGCGTGTTCCTCCTAAGCCCCTACATAAAGTGAATAAACTGATAGAAAAAGAGCTCACAACTCTCAAACTGCTCGAGGAATAACCCCTAGGAGGAACTCGAAGGCCCAGGGTGGTCAATCTTCCTCTCGCCGGAATACCTAGAAAGGACAGCTCAAGGGGTACCACCTTCAAGGCAAAGATGAAGCTCGAAAAGAGAAACGCCCAAATAAGAAAATGAAAGGCAAATGCTCAGAAAATAAAAGCACGGTTGTTTTTCACCCACCACCTCGATGTAGCGAATGATGAAAAGCATGCATCATTGACATTGGTCAGATAAGATGTCTCTATTTTCTACTCAAACAATCATCTTCTTTAGGATTAACCCTTATAAGGTCTTTTTTTTAGTGAAATCCACTTTTATGGAAAAGTATAACATGTCCTAGAAATATTTGCTAATGATTTTCTAGGTATCTTGCAAGTCCCTAAGGATCGACTCTTCTACATGTGTGACAGAGGATTAAAAAGTTATGATTGGCATGGTACCCTAGTCTGCCAGTCATACTAAAGAGTGATGACTAACGCGGCGCTTGAGCTCGCCAGTTGGGATTAAAAAAGTGACGACTGGCATAGTGCTCTAGATTTCCAGTCAGGATTAAAAAGTGATAATTGACCGGTGCTCTAGCTCGCCAGTCGAGATTAAAAAATGATGACTGGCGCGGTGCTTGAGCCCTCCAGCCGAGATTAAGAAGTGAAGACTGACGTGGTGCCCTAGCTCGTTAGTCAGGGTTAAAAAATGATGACTAGCGTGGTGCTCTAACCCGCCACTCGGGATTAAAAAGTGATGTCTGACGAGCACCCTATCTCGTTAGACGGGATTCAACGGTCTAGCCTGAGTCGGAATGCCTAGCTAGATATCAAGGAAAAGAATGATGTCTATCGAGCACCCCAGCTCGTCAGACGAGATTCAAGGGTCTAGCTAGAGTAGGAACAACAGGCTAGACATCAAGGCAAAAAGTGATGTCTACCGAGCACCCCGGCTCGTCAGACGGGTCTAGCGAGAATATGAATGTCTGGCTAGACATCATGGTAAAAAAGTGATGTCTGTCGAGCACCTCAGCTCGTCATATGAGATTCAAGGGTCTCGCTAGAGCAGGAATGTCTTGCTAGACATCAAGGTAAAAAGTGATGTCTTCTGAGCACCTCAACTCATTAGACAGGATTCAAGTGTTTAGTCAGAGCAGAAACGCCTGGCTAGACATCAAGGTAAAAGTGATATTTTTGTCGAGCACCTTAGCTCACAGATGGGATTCAAGGGTCTAGCCAGAACAGGCACGCCTGGCTAGACATCAAGGAAAAATGTATGTTGAGCACCCAGCTTGTTAGAAGGGATTCAAGGGTCTAGCAAGAGTGGTCATTCCTGGTTAGACATCAAGGAGAGAAGTCTGCCAAGCACACCAACTAGTCATACGGGATTGAAGGGTCAAGCTAGAATGAGCACGCCTGGCTAGACATCAAGGAAAGATGTCTGCCGAGCACCCCAGCTCATGAGATGAGATTCAAGGGTCTGGCTAGAGAATATTCGCCTGGCTAAACATCAAGAAAAGATGTCTTCCAAGCACCACATCTCATTGGATAGGATTTCAGGGTCTAACCAAAGAGGGCACGCCTGACTAGACATTAAGGAAAGATGTATGTTGAGCACCCCAACTCATCAGAAGGGTTTCAAGTGTAAGAACGATGTCTATAGAGGACTCATGCTCACCTAAGGGATTCAAGATTCTAGCTAGAGAAGGAACACCTTGCTATATATCAAGGAAGGATGTATGCCGAGCATTCATACTCGTAGATGAGATTCAAGTGTCTAGCCGTAGCAAGAATGCCTGGCTAGACCCAGGAAATTAATGACCGCCAGACACTCATGCCCGTCTGATAGGGTTAAGGGAAAGCCTCAACCAAGGCAATCTCAACACCACGGATAAGGAAATCTACCAAGCACTATAGCTCGGAAGACAAGGATAAGGCCATTTGACGAGCGCTTCAGTTTAAGGATTTATTTAGAGAAAAAATGCATGGATAAGTTAAATGAAAGGTCCTCTGGCTAAGAACCAATGTGCAGAAGGTTCATAACACCAAACCTCCAGGGTGGGAACACAAAAGGCTTCATAAAGGTCGCGGCAGGTCTATATGACCCCCGACCTCCTTCAAAATGTGGTTACTCAAAAGGAAGGATCGAGCCCATCTTGGAGCCCACTCAAGCTTAGGGTAAGAACAACCTTGCAACCTAGGAACAAATTAAAGGATAAGGGTCTCATCTAGACCAAATTAAAGCTTGACCAAGATAAAAAGTTTATCCACTTGAGGTCTGTTTATCACAGTTCATGTGACTAAGGGGATAAATAAAAGAAAAGATGAAAAGGAGCCAAATTTACTGAAGAAAGTTTATTCTCAAGGAAAATGGGATTACAAGTACAAGCAAGGGTAAATGTACAAAAATCTCCTCGGTTAAGGGGGTGAGCCCCTCCCCGGCTAACTTAAAAGTAAAAGACCCCCGCCCCCACGTCTAGGATAGTGGTCATAGGATTTTCATAGCTTTCTTGAACTCTTCTAAGGACTGAAGACTTTGATCGCCTATCGACTGAGGATCATGATGAATTAGTTTGATGCTCAAACCAAGACAAGATGAAAGTGGATTCAAACCACGAGCACCAAACAATTTTTGAGCTGCCTTACCCACTCTTGAAGCAAGCTGTTATAAGCAGTTGGAGGTCTGAAAGTACAAATGTGGTAAAATTTTCTTCGTTACGTATATGAGATTAAGGCTACCGACTGGATTATAGGCCTTTTTCAAGGATGATGTTTCTACAGCCATGGGCGGGTAGCTAACATGGACAAAGGACTCAACGAACAAGCTTATTGATAATAAGAAAATCACCGTGAACTGAACATTGATGACTTTGAGGCCTGACATTTTAAGGATGGAAGAAAGGTGAACGACAACCATGGAAAGGCTAAGAGGATCAAGAGAAGCCCCTCAAAATGGAAGAGGCCCTAGAAGGAGAAGAACCATTATTTTCAGAAGGGAGAAAGACAAATCAGGGGCATGAATGAAGGTTTCAACTCTGTAAGGATGATGAAGATGAAGGAATGGAAAGGGAACTCGCCTATTTTTAGGCCTAGAGGAAAACCGCTCAATTTAATTTCAAATTAAAATTGTCTAAACACATGTTTTGAGGGCACTATGTTTAACAATCTCTCACTTGTCCTAAAGCAAATGTGGCATCTTTTTTAACCTCATAGTAAGTACATGACCCTCAAATGATTTCGTAGGAAGTATCTTGGTAAAAGGATCAGCCTGGTTCTGATCTGACGCTATCTTCATAACAGTCATATCCCCTCAATGCACAATTTCTTTTACAAGATGATATTTCCTCTCAATGTGCTTGCCCTTCTTGTAACTTCTCTGTTCTTTGGAATTAGTCCCTACTATTATCACAATACAGGATCAGTGGCTTGTCCATAACTGAAACTACTTCCATATCAGTATAGAACTTTCTAAGTCATCTCGTTTCTTTTGCAGCTTCACAAGACGCTATATATTCGGCTTTCATAGTGGAATATGAAATACTAAATTTTTTAATACTTCTCCTGACTATAGCTCCTCCACCTAGGATGAATACTGATCCTGACGTCGACTTTCAACTGTCCTTATCTGATTAAAAATCAGAATGAGTATATCTAGTGGGGTTTAGGTCTCCACCTGAATAAACAAATATATAGTATATCGTTCTTCGAAGATACTTAAGAATGTGTTTTACTGCAATCTAATATTTTAAACTAGGATTTGATTGATAACGACTCATAAATCCTACTGCATAACAGATGTCTGGTCTTGTAGATAACATTCCATACATGAGACTACCAACATATAAAGCATGAGGGACCTTTCTCATACCCTCTTCCTCTTGAGGTGTCTTAGGAAACTACTCATTGGAAAGAACAATTCCATGCTTTCTCGGTTGTTGACCTTTCTTAGAATTTTTATAGAGAATCTATCCAGCACCTTATCAATATAAGATGCCTAAGAAAATACAAAGAGCTTGTTCTTTCTATCTCTTAGGATTTGAATGCCTAGAACATTCCTCGCCTCTCCCAAATCTTTCATTTAGAATTTCTCAACTAACCACTTCTTTACTTCTGATAAAGTTTCTAAGAAAACTACTATCTTATCTTTGATATATTTATAAACAAAAGCTTCATCAACATTTTTCTCGAAGCCATACGATTTAATAATTTCATCAAAGGTAAGATTCCAAGATTTTGATGTTTGCTTTAATCCATAAATGGATTTAAGCAACTTGCATACTTTTTTATCTTTTCCCTTTTTCATGAACCCTTCTGGTTGTATCATATAGAAGCTTTCTCTACTTTCATATCTGTACCTCTTTTCTTCTTGAAGATCATTTACATCCAAAGGGTCAGACATCTTCAGGTGGACCTACAAGTTTCCAGACAGAATTAGAATACACTGATTCCATTTCTTGGTTCACAGCATCTTGTCATTTCTCATTTTCAGGATCTTTCATCACCTCTTTAAAGGTTAATGGATCATTCTTATCAGTGTTAGATACTAGGACATGTGCCTCTAATTCATAATGAATAGGTTATCTTACTACCCTTCCACTACGACATTGCACCCGGGTTTCCTAAACAGGAACAATGGTTTCTATAGTTTGTCATTTATTAGTTTATGATGAATGTGATCTTATCTCATCAGATGCTAATTTTTCAAGAACTATTTTGCTCTGCGGTTTGTAGTTTTCCATATAGTCATGTTCAAGGAAAGTGTCATTTATCGATACAAACACTTTTTGATCATTGTGTCTATAAAAGTACCCACCTCTTATTTCTGGAGTATAGCCAACAAATATACATACTTTGCATTAAGTCTAACTTACCGGTCTTAGGTATAAGAATGTGAGTTGGACACCCCCATATACATAAATGATGTAAAATAGGTTTCGAGTCATTCCATAAATCTAAAGGTGTCTTGTTTTAGACTTAGAAGGCACTACATTCAAAATGTAGGTTGTCGTTTGAAGTGCATATCTCAAAATGTGAGTGGTAGTGATGAGTAGCTTAACATCGACCAAACCATATCCAATAAGGTTCGGTTTCTCCTTTTTGAAACACCATTTTGCTGTGGCATTTCAGGTGCTGTGACTAGGATATAATGTCATACTCCAGCTGGTAATCATTGAATTCAAAATCCAAGTATTCACCACATCGATCCGATTGAAGTGTTTTCAAAGATTTACCTAATTGTTTTTCAGCTTTAGCTTTGAAGTCTTTAAACTTTCCAAAAGTTTCAAACTTTCTATGCATTAGGTAAGTATAATCATATCTATAGTAATCATCAATAAATGTGACAAAATATTCATACCAACCTCTAGCTTGTAATTGATGGGTCCACAGACATCACTATGAACTAGCTCAAGTAGCTCTTTGGATCTTTGGCCCTTTCCAGAGAAAGGTCTCTTAGTCATATTCCCTCTAGACAATATTCACAAACTGGAAGAGTCTCAACTTTTAGTTCTCTCAAAACACCAAGCTTTGTTAACCAGTTTAATCTATCTAGATTAATATATCCCAACCTAAAATTCCATACATATATATGTGTCATCATCATAAGAAACTCTTTATCGTTTGTTATTTTTAGGATTTACCACTTTAGACAATTCTGAATTATTTAACGCATATACAGTCTGCTTAAAACTTTTACAAGATAAATATTGAATCCATTCTTCAAAATTAATAAAATGATTATTAATAAACAAAATATCAAATAATTTCTCATGCAGTAACGATAAAGAAATCAAATTTATCGAAAAACCATGAATAAAATAAACATTCTTCAAAACAAGAAAATTATTTCCAAAGCTTAAACGGACTGTCCCCAATGCTTTAGCTGACATGAGCGCACCACTGCCAACTGTCATTATCACCTCGCCATCAGCCAGCTCCCTTGACGACTCAAGCATCTGCAAAGAAGAACATACATGGTTAGTAGCTCCTGAATCCAATATTCAGGATAGCAAATCATATTCCACTAAAAAAGCTTCAAGTACAAGTAAATCATATTTACCCTTCTTTGTCATCTCGGAGAGATACTTGTTACAGTTTCTCTTCCATTGACCTTCAATTATACAATGGAAACATTTTCCCTTGGTTCTTTCTTTTTGGAGTTGTCTTCTTTCTTATTCTTCTTGTCCTTTAGGTGACTTCTCGACTTTCTTTCTTTTCTTATTCTTACTTTTGTCCTTACCATTGTTCTTCTTCCTTTTTTACTATTAACAACAGCGAAAGACAGCTTTTTCTCAGCAACATTAATCTCACCCTCTTTGGTCATACTCTTGTTGAGTGACCCAAAAATGTACAGTTCATCCAAAAATGGGGTTTTGTTGAATTGCAACTTGTTCATAACATCGATGGTAGCCCTTGAATATATGATCCAAGCATCATATTTGTCCCGAACATTTTTCGGGGCATCGTCGGTGAACTTTTCAGAACATTCTTCAGTAAGGACAAACTTGTGGTTCCCACATATTAGAATCAAATTCGAATTTGATTTCCATCTTATAATGTTATCACCATTGAGTTTTTCGAGTGCAAGAAAAGCAAGAATGGGGTAGCGCATGGTAGACATAATAATAACTAAAAAATAAAACATACATCATTCAATGAAATTGAAATAAATATCAAGAAATTTAGAAAGTAAAGGTGCTGCATGAATGCAACATATCAAATACATAAATTTAACAATTACTAATCCACGATAAGACAACCTAACAATTAATGTGCCGCCTTAGAGTCGGTCAAATTAGTTTTAAACTGTCTATGAGACATTATCATCCTTCTTTATTAAAGATTAAAATATCTCATATCTAGTCTTTTAATAATAAGGTATCGCTTATTTGATCAAGTCACAATTATCCACTCAAAGCTGGGGTGACGTTGTGAGTGTAACCTATTATTTTGGATTCCATGCTTGATTTAGAATATGCCACCTTAGGGTCGATCAAGTTTAAATTACATCACTTAGTCCTATCTTCTTAAGAAGTTCAACATTGATGAAAACAAAGCCATCTTGAGGACCTCTCTGTATCTCATGGTGTTTTACTAATAATAAAGAACATAGCTTACATTGACATGTCAACCTTCTCTCACTCACTATTTTATAATTGATGTGTTTCTATTTTAACTAATCAATTAATTCTAAATTAATTATTAATTAAAATAACCCTATGAATGTAAGATTAATTATTAATTCAATCTAATTGGCCTAAGTTCTTTTAACCTTCTAAAGAGCCTAAGACAAATTTTGGTGAACTTTGAATAACTAATTAATTACATTCATCAAACTTTAATAAAACTTTTTTAGTAAAGTCGGTTATCCTTAAGGTTACTAAGCTTTTAGAGTGGTGTTTTTTTATCAAGTTTAACTAATTAAAACTTAGCAGTTTACATACAATTGATTTCTCAAAGCAATTCATATAAACACATTAAAAGAGTCCTAATCAATCATGTTTTTACTAATGAGATGCATGATTAATTTAAATTATTTAGGGTTTCATGTATGGCATGTGATCGGCTAATGCATGGTCATCTTGTGCATCATACCAATAAATATTTATTGAAACAATTAAAGAAACAAATGATTATCCGAATGACTATTGGGTATTTCTAAATTATAACATTTGAAAAAAAAGAAATGAGTACAAAGTACACTTCAAGAATACATATTTTCAAAATAGATCCTTCTCCACCAGAGGTCCATCTTCATAATCTTCAAGCTTTGATCAAAACCCTTTTTAATTAGGATAAACTATTTTTCCTAATAAAATAATCTCAATAATTGTCCTTTTAAAATTATTTGAATTTAATTAGTCAAAAAATAATTTGATGACTCATCAAACTTGGGTCAAACCCAATCAATTAATTATAAAATGGATAACTATCCTTTCAGAATTTCAAAATTCAAAAATCAAAAGTCAAAATTTAAAAGAAAAAGATATGATTAGGGTTTTCACAAAGCATCATACGAATAGGGAAAAATGGTATCAGGGTTTCAGGTAGAGGGACACTCCCACTGTCGCCACCGGTGTACCATACAGCACCACTGCTGGTGAAGCCGCAGCCGCCAATTTTTCTGATAGCAATTCCACCGCTAGAAAGCCGACGGTGCCAATGCCAACAATCATATTGCCAGTGCCGGCGCTGGAATTCTTATTTCTCTTTTCTTCTCCTCATTTATCACGTGCGTTCTTCCTCTCCTCACGTACGAAATTTTTACAACATAATATTCAAAATAAAAATTACAAAAATTCCTATTTCGCAAAACGACTTACACAAGATCTAAGAAAAATGAAGAACAAAGCCTAAACCCAAATGTCACCATACTATTAAAATATAAAATGAATAATATAAGGATACCCACACAATATTTAAAATATACATATATAAAGAGCGTTCTGGTATCAATTGTTGGAATCGATAGCATCGCGCGGCGGAGGAGTGGTTGTTTTAAAAAAAAAATTAAAACTTTATCGATTAAAAACAAAAACACTTGTCTGTCTCTAGATGTACTCAACACATGAGATTTGGAGATTTGGAGAATGACTATTGTGAGAAAAAACTCTAAGAGAAAATTAGGAAATGTCACAGAGCTTTTTTATTAACCTTTAATAAAAAAATTGCACATACTGAGGCTAATAGAATAATATTTATCTATATCATTTAGGTCAAGACTCATAAGATATTTACAGATTTACAAAATAATAAATTAGTTACAAATGTGCCATTGTAGTAGGATCCACTGCAATTGAGCCAACAGTGCAGTACCACATGGCATTGCAATGTGCTGTGTGGATCAACAGTACCTCACGTCACTGCTGATTCATGGCACCATGGTAATATCGCGTGGCAGTGCAGTGTACCACGTGACACTACAGTAACTCCTATCAATCAGAGACTGACATGTGACAGTCTAATATGTCACGTGGCAATTATCTTATAATTTATTATTTATATGAATCAGATAAATATCTAGATATCAGTTGATTGAAAATTAACTTATCAGATCTCTCAATAAATTATCTTGTCTGTTAATTAATAAATTAGATAAATCAAATCAAATCATTATCTCATAATGATTTAAAATTATTTAATTTCAGAAATCAAACATTATGTCTCACTAATCGATTAACATTAAATTAATTGATATCATTATTTATTTCTAATTTCTGAAAATTACAACAAATAATATTAATAATTAATTCTTAACTAATTAATATCACATGATTATCTCAAAATTATATACTTTCCCCATAAATTTAATTCCTTATGCAAGCTAGTCCTTTTTCATGTCCAGAAATATTCACACTCTAGATTGTGTAGTACAAAGGTGACTCGGGGACCATAGACTCATAATTCTAAGCTCCAATAAACTAAATTACTAATTAAACCCTGTAATTAAATAATTTTATTTATTAATTCTATTATTATACCACTATAAATATGGAATTACACTCTTAGTAACTACATAATATATTTATAGAGTATTCTTGTGTAGTCCATTGATATAATCACTTCATGTAGTTCTGACCTCCAATTATTGGTTCGTAAATTAGAGCCGGTCAAAATTATCATTTTACCTTCTAATTACCTCTTGATCCTTAAGGACAATTAATTCACTAGTGAATGGTCAATTTATAATCGTATTTTACATTTGAGCTCGATAACCATCCAGTTCTAGAATTAACACTGAAGAGAACCGATATATGATCCGTTAGGAAAAATTAGATTTCAAATCTTGTAAGATCACGTTTCTAACCATCCATATCAGTGAAGCTCCAAAACAAAAGTCTCTAGCATATTTTACAAACGAACCCTAACGAGTGAATCAAAAGACCCAGTAGACATGTATATGAGTTCATGACTACTCAGGATTTAGACTGATCTACAAGTGATCATCAGCTTCGATGTGTATTAAATATTTATGTTAAACGCTAAGTTAATAAAGTTTTTAATCCACATTGGTCATGTGATATATAATCTAATTATATAAAGTATTTTCACTAACATGTCTATCCAAATCAGTGATCCAGATCTAGATTACATGCATTCATGATTCTTAGTGAACCGTACTAGCAACCATTCATTAAAGATTACATACTTTAATATGTTGTGGACTATTTTATTCATTATCTATGATCTTAATTTATCATACTTATACACATTTCTAGTCTCATTAATAAATATAAAATTTTCAGATATATATATAGTAAATATGTATTAAGGTGTAAGATTCAAAACTTACACAAACAGTGAAATTATTGGCAACGATTAATTACTGTTCCCGCTCACTAATTAATGTTGAAGAAAAAAATTAGAAGAAAGATTTACGGAAGAGGGAGGAAGAAAACTTTGTTCTCAAAAACTAGTTTTTCTCTCAAATAGTTTAAGAGTGGAAAACGAGTTCTGAGGAACAAATGGGAGATGACTACCTATTTATAGTCAAGGAAAGTGGAGTTCACCGGGAACCTATCCTGAACTACTATATTCTACAAAAGTAAAAATATTTTACATTTCAACTTTTGTCTACTTTTGACTAAGAATAGTAAAAGCATGAATAGTTGCCTAATAATTTGACAACTAGTATAATTATTACAGAAGAAGACAAAATGTAAAGATTCCTTGATAATCATTATCTTGGTCTTCATGTCTTCATAATTGTTTTTCCATGATTACTGTCATTGAAATGTTATTGAGACTGTTGCACATTGGACTCATTGGATTCTTGTGCTTTGATTGTTGATTTTGAAAAAATCATAATTATTGTCTGTAAAATTCATTGTGACTTGTGCTATTGATAACTGATTGTCTTGAAGATCATTATGACCGTTGCATTGTGTTGAGGTGTCACCATAATACATCTTCAAATTTACCTTGATTCTTTGATTATGATTTTGCTCAAACATTAGCATTTTGCCAAGGGTGAATTCTTCGATTCATTCATTGACTGATCAGAATTTATTCATCATTATTGGTATTGATATTATCAAATGGGTCCTTCAATTGCTGAAGAGTAACCTTTCTGGATGATTAGTAACATGACTCTTTGGATGATTTAGAGTCATATTTATCATTATCTTCCAAAAGGAGAAGCATTTTTTGAACTAATTTTTTCTCCAATTTGGATTTTGGCTTCGTGGCATTTGATTTACCCTTTGAAGAGGGTTTTGATTTTGTTATGTATCCATATTTGGATGGATTTGGACTCGATGGTTTGATTTGTACATTTGGATGAATGGGCTCATTAATTTTTAATGGAGTTTGGATAAAAGGATCTGCTAGTCTCATAATGGGATGGACACTTGCAAATTCATAATTGATGGACACAATTATTTTTTGGGTAGTCAACTTATCCCACCATTTAACATAATACTCTCTGTGATGATTCCATTTTAAACCGAGTATTTCCATTTAAAAAATCCAAGGTATTTTGTATTTTATTGAAAAATAAAATATTTGGGGAAGGAAACCTCAATTTGTAGGGGCTTGTAAACCTTTAAAAGCAAATTGAAATATTGTTGCAAATAAATTGGGAAAAGTTCTAAGGTAAGACCATGAATGGACCACCATTCTAACAACCAATTTATAAAATCAACCTTAAAATTGTTATAAAAAATTAAAAACCAAAGGTGAGAAAAATCACTATTTTGATGCAAGAAAATCTTGTGCCATGCATCAATATAGTCGAAATAATTAAATTTTTTTTATTCAAAAGTACTTTAAAATTTGAAGGATGGATTTTCCCATCCTCCATAATTATGATCCTATGGATAGAGAAAGAATGGTAATGATTATGTCCTCTGAATTTTTTATTGAGCTAATTTTTATGGATTCAATTTCTAAGAGAATGTTTTGCAGAAATTGAGAATTTTTTATTGTCACCTAGGTCATATTTTTCGATTATTTTTAAACCATTGAATTAATGTTGCTTGAAGTCATGCTTCAACCCAACATCTTCAAAAAATTTATCCAATTCATTAATCCATGCATTTCTTGGATATTTAAATTCATTATGAATATAATTAATGAGTGTAGATTTTGGACAAAGAGGGTTGTCCTGCCATTGAACCTTTTGATTTTAAAAGAATTTTGATTGAGTATTCTAGGTACTATCTTTCCGTATTCTAGCAGGCCAAAACCTTCAAATTCCTCCATTGTAGAATTTTAATATGATTCCCTGTAAAAGTTTACAAGTAAAGAAGTTAGGCATTTAATTACTAATGTATTAAGTATTGAAGTCAAAATTACTAAAAAAGATTATTACCTAACAAAACTTTGTTTGGAAGTAATTTCAAAACATGTTTTGCATATTCGTAGTTAATTTTTAGAAGATATTCTTGAATCAAAGAAAATTGTATGATTTGATTACTTTCCCTAATAATAGAATAAATTTCAAGTCCTGAAAATTTATTCTTAGATCGAAACAATATGATTTTCCTTGCCAAGATAACTAAATCATTTTGCTTTATTATTTTGGGAAATAATTTAAAGTGTTTCCAGTATTGTTTAGCATTTTTAGAGAAAACAATAATATTACTAATGTAAACAATCAAGGAATTCAACCAATATTATTTAATAAGAATGCAGACAAATAAGATATCAGCGAATTGATTGAAAATTCTATTCCAAACATTTCTAAGAACAAATGATATTATTTTCCATTTATACCGTCCAAATGTAATTATGAATTTTTTAATTTTATTCCTCTGGATTTGTTAAAATTTAGATTTTGTGTCAAACTCAAAAAATAAAATAGTATATCTAAATCCGTTGATTATGTTCCTTTTGTTTGGTATTGGATATTTTATCTATTCCAAAATATTGTTAAGGGGGTTGTAATTGATTCCTCGTTCAAAGATTTTAATTTGATCTTGAAGATCAGGATTACGAAGTTGTGCTTCAATTCTTCTCAATTTTATTCCTTCTTGTAAAAACACACTCATTTCTCTTTACAAGAGATTAAATTAAGGGATTTGAAAATAGAATTTTGTTTTAAAATTTTCAAATTCTCATTGTGAGAAAAAGAAAGAAATTTAAATTTAACAAGTTCATCCATAGGATAAGTAAATATCCCATCATACTATGTTGCAAAAAGGGTATAACAAAAAAAATGAATGGTAAACCTAAAATTATTTTATCTGTCATATTCTTTGTTAAGACAAATGATGTTTTGAAACATACATTATCTTGGAAGAATATGAACTTTGGAGATTTCATAATTAATATGCATTTGAGTACGATTGGCATAAGACAAAGGTTCTCTCATCTTCTTGAAGTACTTGGTAGGAACTAGTCATTCCTGCATACAATGTAAATCTGCTTTTGAATCAACAAGAGTCAATGTTGTAAATCAAAATCTTAAATAATTATTTTGACCATTATGTGCCATTTTTTATTTTGATATATGATTAAGAATTTGGATGTAGCTATCATCATCTTGATTGTTGATAATATTTTCTTTAATTTCATTTTCAGTAATTAGGAAGTTACTAGGTTTTTCTAGTTCATTAGATTTAATTAAGCTTTCTATTTTTAAAAGGTTTAATTATTCTTTTATTTCTGTGTTAGAATCTTTTAATTCTTTTATTTCAATTTTAATATTTTTTTACTTCTTTTTAAAGTTCATGTAAGATAACTTCTTTTTCTTTTCGTTTAACCTTATTGAATTTTTCAAGGGTTTGCGAACGTTTGCAGTATTATTATTATTAGACTTAGAAATTCTCTTCTTCTAGATTACTTTCTTATGTCTTTCCAGAAATTCTTGTTTTAATTTTGGATTCTCAATTTTACTAATTAAGTCTAACAAGAGGTTTTCTTGTTCTTCATTTTCTTAAGACATTAATTTTTTGACAACAAGTGTCCGTACACCCCATTGAGATATTAGGAGAATTATTATCAATACTGGAAGAGTTAGACTCTGAGGATTCAGGATATACAAATTCTCCTATATCTTCAATATCATTCTCATAGTATTCTATTGAATTTATGATTCTAAACAATTCTTGTTTATCTTCATCCGAGATTTTTAATTGATTAATTTTATTTTTGATGTGACACTTGTTAGCAAAATGACTACTCTGGTAACATTTAAGACACTTAATTTTATCTATAAATTTTTTATTGAATTTTCTTCTAGGATAATTTTTATTCTTAGAGAAACGTTGTCAAAATTTTTACTTTTTGAAATTTTTATTCTTGTGAGACCTTCTAGGGCTTAAATAAGAATTTTTCCTATTTTTCTGGGAAGGAGCAATAATGGGTAAACCATATTGCTTACAGAAATTGTTAACTCATATTTTGCAGTTTCTTTTTTAATTTGTTTATTAAGTTTTATGTCAATAAACATTTATAGACCTTCCTTATGTATTATTATACTGCAGGTGAGACTACTATAGTCTATATTACCTAGATTATTACTAAGTATTGTTCTAATTTTGTGTGCAAACAAATTGGATAATTTATTAATGAATTTTTCTTCCCAAAAGGGTTGATTACTATCATCCCTTGTCATTACTCTAGATAAAAATATATTTTTATACCAGTGGAAATCATTTAGGGTTGGATACCTAAGATTAGTGAATTGATCATGGATACGCCAAGTAATATTACTTGGTGTTCCAAAGTAGTGTCCAATTTTTGTGTAGAGAAGTGTATTAATAGTAGCAGACATTATTTCCTAATATTTTCTAATAATTATGGTTCCTTAAGCATCAATTTTCACTACTAAAAGGATGGTATTTTGGATTCTTCTGTGAAATATTTTTTCTACAAGAAATGAAGTATTCCTATAAATCATGTGACTAAAAGATTTATCACCTCATCGTGAGGCAAACTATGTGTGGTAATGTAACTGTTAGCTCCCATTGCCATGTACTGTAAATTGTTGAGAACTTCCTGCTAAAAAAATCCATCAATATTTCATTCGTATAATTTCTTTATAGACATAGAAAATTGATTAACTAAATATTTTTCAGAAATTTAAATATCAAGAGGAATATTCTTTTTAGGCCATTTCCTTTCTAATTTATTAATTTATGAATTTCTAAGTGATCCTTCAATATTATTAATGTTTGAAGATTCACTTATCGTGGATGATTCATAGGTGGATTCTGACCTATGATTTTCTGAATCTGAATTATTAATTACCTTCAATTCTTGAGGTATATTATCAATAATCTTTTTATATTTAATTTCAAATGATTCTAAATTTTTAAATGATCCTTCAATATTATCAATGTTTCGAGACTCACTTATTATGAACGACTCATAGGTGGACTCTGACCTATGAATTTTTGAATCTTGATTGATTGCTATTAATTCTTGAAGCATTTCAACAATCTATTTATTAAGGAGAATAATATTTAGAGTGGTTTTATCTGAAAGATTTATTAAAGATTTTTCTTCCATAGTTTCACTAGATTCAGATTTATGAAGATCATCAACCTTATTCTCAATTTTTTCTAATTGTTTATCTATTGTAATTAGACTTTGATTGGTGTAGTGAGTTATTCAACTAATTTTTATTAGGTTCTTCTTACTTTGCAATCTTGAAAGGAGAAGCAATGATTAAAGATGTTTTATGGTTCACTCCTTAACAAAGAATGATTTATTAATTTTAATTTTTCTTCAATTTTGTTAACATTTGAAGATTCATCAATTGTGAAAGATTCATAGGTTGATTCTATTCTATGACTTTCTGAATTTGAACTATTGTCCTTGAAGTTTATCATTAGTAAATTTTTCAAATTCTGAACAATTGTTCTGGTTATCAATCCTACCAGAATAAGATGAGTCACTAGGTTTAAAATTTTTTAATGTTTCTTCAATTTTATTAATATTTGAAGGTTCATTGATTGTGAAAATTTTATAGGTAGATTTTATCGTATGGTTATCTATTTGAGAGGTACTATCTTGGTCAATAACCTTAACAGATGATTTAATTTATAAATCTTAAGATGGTTCTCGAGTATTTTTTGAAGATTCATAAATTGTAGATGGCTCATAGGTAGATTCTAACCTATCTCTATCTCATTCTGAGATATTGTTTTTCAAAATTTCTACTTTTTAAGTATTTTTTCATCAAGAGTTTTCTCATAATGAATAAATTCTTTTTTAGGTTGAGAATTTTTATGATTAATTATGATTTTTTCAGGTGGTTGATGACTAGTAGTTACCACACTAGAGTCTCCCTTGACTCTTTTATATTTTGAAATTACTTGAATACTTTTCTCAAATATATCCTTGATATATTCAAGGAAAAATATATCAACTCTAAATTCTTGCATGAATGTCTTCCATTCAGCAAGTATGATTCTTTTGCGTCCATATTATATTTTTTCTAAACCTATTACGTCTATCAAGATCGGCTGGGCCATCATTGTGTTGGGTTATGTTTTCCAATCTAGTTTATATTCTTGGTTCAGGGTATCTAGATTCAAATTTTTTGAGTTTCCTAATTCTTGTTCTAATTTTTGAATCCTTTAATTTTGATTATTAATAGATGATTTATGAAAGGAACTCCTAGGGATATTGGACTGACTATACTCCCTAATTTGAGAATTAAAATATTGGTAATTAATTTTATTAGATTGTTTATTATTAAGGTTTGTCTGACTTCCTTAGGGACTTATTCATTTAGGTTCTAGACTTTTAATTTTTGTTGTCTACTACCGTGCTTTAAGTAGTGACTAGGGTTTGTGAAACCGTAAGCAATAATAATTAGGGTCCAGGAAACACTGTGATGTTTCGTGAAAACTCTTATCCTATCTTTTATCTTTTAAATTTTGAATTTTAAATTTTAAATTTGAACGGATAAAAGATAATTAAAATTCAAAAGATACTGATCTATTTTATATTTTTATGTTTTGAGATTTAAATTCAAAAGATAATTATCAAGTTTATCTTTTTATCTTTTTAATTTTGAATTTAAAAAAAAAAGAAAATTTGATGGGATTATTTAGTTAGGAAAATAGTGTTCATTGATTAAAGGGTTTAGATAAAAGCTTGAAAATTATAATGGGACTTGATATTGGTTAAGAGTTACAAGAGACTGGAACTTCTCAAATGAGATAATTACAGATGCCATGAAGACTAATATTTAAATTATTATAATTTAATTATTGTTCTTTTTATGAGTTGTAATTAGAAATTAGTCATAGAGACGTTAATTTTGAATGTATGATTTATTATTAATCACGCATCGTCATATAACATGTCATATAGAAATAGGGATATGCCAATATCATTTTTCATGTAGCATGTACATACATCATTGTAGTTTACATTTGTAATAGGTTATAATTTAAATACAATACAAATTTTATAAAAGTTATAAATTTTAAATTATGATTTAAATTTTATAGAATTTTATAATTTTTGAAACTTGTTTCATTTAAAATTAATAAAGAGTTAAAATATAAAAAAGCAACAAAAATTTCATTTTTCCAAAAACTAAGTGGGAGGGTCGCTTACGTTAAAACGTACCCATGGTCTCTAACACAAACTTGATTGTGATACGAGGAATGGTTTAGAGCTTCCCTATCAGTCCTCTCTTTAGTGGGAGAAACTTGAGAATCGTATCACTTTGAGTCATCGAGTTGCTTAAGGAGCAAAAGTTTGTGAAGAAAGTGGTGAGGCAGGACCGTTCATAGACGGACTGTTAGTTCATGGCAACCTTTAAAGACGATGCACTGATTAAACACTTAGATCGAAGTACATTGGAATCCCTTGTAGGGGCTAGTCAATGGGGCTAAGGTAACCAAAAATCATTGGTGTTTGGTTAATCTAGATGTAGTGACATCTTGAGAATCGTTAACCAAACAGGAGGACTCTCGATATGATAGGAGGTAGCTTGGGCATTATCCTTAGATGAGACAAGTTATCGTTGTTGATCGTAACATCATGGAAGAAATAATTTTTATTGGTTTTTTAAATATTAATATATGCATCATGAATCATACTTTCCTAAATGATTGAGTATTTAGATACACCACTTTATTTATTCTTTTCGATAATCATGTTACTATCCACACTCTCAGCTATCTTAAATGCGAACAAACTTACTGGTGAAAATTACATGGATTGGAAATGTTATCTTGATATCGTGCTAACGGTAAAAACGCACAAGTTTTTGCTCACCACCCCTTGTCCCTTGAGCCTATTGTTGAATCGACTTGATAGGAAAATGATGCCAATGCTTCTTGGCTAAGTTCTGATGAGATCTCTAGGTGTTACATCTTGGCATCAGTTAGCAATATGTTGAAACCGTAGTATCAGAACATGGAAACCGTCGTTGATATGATGCTGGACATCACTGAAATGTTCAGAGATCAGGGTCGTCAAGCTAAACATGTAGTTGTGTGAAACTTCATGAACTGCAAGATTAAATCTGGAACTCCTGTTAGAGAATATCTGATACTAATTATTAGTTATCTGAATGAGATGGTGATCATTGGTGCTGAGGTAGATGTTGGGACACAAGTTCATATGATCCTTGAGACTCTGTCTGACATTTTTTAGAACTTCAAACTTAATTATTTGATGAATAAGTTGAGGTATTCACTTCCTAAGTTTATGAAGGAATTGCAAGCTACTAAGACCCTATTTTTGAAGGGCAAGTGGAAGATTGGAGAGGTAAACTTTACTAAAAGAAATCCTTCCACCTCTGGCACCAAAAAGAAACATAGGAGAGGTCTGAAGAAGGCTAAGAAGCAGAACTCAAAAGCTGTGAAAGGCAAGGGCCTTGCGAAAGTGGACAATTCGAAAGACAAATGTCATCATTGTGGAGTCGTTGGTCATTGGAAACACAACTGCCTGGAGTTTCTCAAAGAGTTGAAAACCAAAGGTATGGTACTTGTTACTGAGCCTGTTGTGTGGCTGACTATACTTTTTTTGGATTGTAGACTCTACAACTACTAACCATATTTGTTGTTCCCTACAAGGGTTCATGGAAAATAGAAGGCTTGACGAGGGCGAGTTCAACTTTCATTGAGGAAATTGAGCACTAGTATCGTTGTATCAGTGGAACTATTAAACTGTCATTTGATAACAATTTTATGGTTTTACGAGATGTTTATTATATCCCAACTTTTGAAAAAAAAAACTTATTTCAGTAACTAGTTTAATTGAGCAAGGACTTTCTGTAACTTTCATTGATAATGATATTAGTATTTTTAGAGATGATTGCTTAATTACTATTGCACATTTGATAAATAAAGTGTTATATGTAAAACTAATAGTTCCAATGATATATGATACTAGAGTAAATATTGATTTACAAAGGGATAGTAAAATGTTGAAGTCTGACTCAACCGATCTAACATATTTGTAGCACTTACGTCTTGACCACATTAGCCTGAACATGATTAAAAGACTTGCAAAGTATGGTCCATTGCAAACTTTAAATGTGGGATCACTATCCACATGTGAATCTTGTAAAGAAGATAAAATGACTAAGATTCCTTTTCAGTGAAGGGTGAAAGAACCACTCAATACCTCAAACTCGTACATAGTGAGATATGCGGGCCATTGAATGTCCAAGCAAGAGGAGGTTATGAATATTTTATAATGTTCATTGATGACTACTCACGTTTTGGACATATTTATCTAATGTACCAAAAGTCTGAAACCTTTGAAAAGTTCAAAGAGTATAAGGCTATGGTTGAAAAGAAATTAGAGAAATAAATCAAAACATTATGATCTGATCATGGCGGAGAGTACTTGCTAGAGTTCGAAGACTTTCTTAAGGAAGAATGTATTATTTCTCACTTACTACACCTGGAACCTTAGAATAAGATGGTGTGTTAGAAAAAACGAAATCGAACCCTAATGGATATGGTTAGATCTATGATGAGTTATTCATCCCTCCTAGATTCATTATGGGGATATGCCTTTGAAACAACATCATATATTGTGAACCAAGTTCCGTTAAAGACGGTGCCCGGCACGTTATATGAAAGATAGAATGGACGAAAGTCATTTGTTAACCACCTTAGAATATGGGGATGCTTGGCATAAGTTCTGAAATCGAAGACAGACAAGTTAGCCAGTCGATCAAAATTATGCATGTTTGTAGGATATCACAAAGGAACGCAAGGGGTATGTCTTTTATAGTCTGACCGACAACAAACTTTCGTTAGTACGAATGCATATTTTTTTAAGAAGACTATATAAGAAGTGTGACGCCGGGAAGAACTCTTATGCTAAAGGAATTATTGAGTGGGAGGACACTGACTCCCCAATCTGGAACTGTTTCTTATTCAATAATGGAAGAACTATAGCAGGAGCAAGAGCCTATGAAGCCTTGACGTAGTGGGAGGATTCTGAGATAGCCTGGCAGGTACATGTCTTATGGAGATACCTTAACAACAGTCTCAATGAAGGATCATGATGAACTTGTCTCCTGCTCACAGGCCATGGTTGGTCCTAAAGCAAATCTATGGCAAGAAGCAATGAAAGTTGAGATACAATCGATGTACTCGAATGGAGTTTGGAAACTTGTAGATCCCCCTGAAAGAATAAAACCCGTAGGGTGTAAATGGATCTATAAGAAAAAAGAGGTCTGGATGGAAATGTGGAGACATTTAAAGCTAGGCTAGTAGCTAAGGGCTACACCCAAAAATAAGGTATTGACTACGATGATACATTCTCGCTGGTGGTCATGCTTAAGTCCATTCAAAACCTTTTATCTATTGTTGCTGCCCTTGAGTATGAAATCTGGCAAATGACCGTCAAGATTGATTTTCTGAATGGTAATCTTGAAGAGCGTATTTATATGGCTTAACCAGACGAGTTCATAGAGAAAAGCCAAGAGGTTAAGGTTTACAAACTGCTAAAGTCCATTTATAGATTTAAGCAAGCGTCTCGATCATGGAATATCAGATTCGACGAAACTATAAGAACTTTGGTTTTGAATAGTTAGTGGAAGAACCTTGTGTATATAAGCTAATACACGAAGCGAATGTGGTTTTTTTGGTTTTGTACGTGGATGATATTCTGTTCATTGGAAATGATGTAGGAAAATTCTCTCATGTCAAGATTTGGTTGCAAAGAAATTTGATATGAAGCATCTTGGAGAAGCTGCCTCTGTCCTAGGTATATAGTTCTTTCAGGATTGGAAGAACAGACAATTAACATTATCTGAAGCATTTTATATTAAGGTGATAAATCATTTCAGTACGCACGACTCCAAAAGGGATATCTTCCCATTAGACATGGAGTCAGCCTCTCCAAGGAATAGTCTCTTAAAACTCCTCAAGAAGAGGAAGACATGAGAAAGATTCCCTATGTCTTAGCCATAGGAAGTCTCATGTATGCGATGCTTTGCATTAGGCCAGATATTTGCTACGTCGTGGACGCAGTGAGTCATTTTCAATCTAATCCTTTAATCGATCATTGGAATGTCGTCAAGTATATCCTTAAGTATCTTAGGAGAACAAGGAACTACATGCTTCTGTATTCAGGTACTGACCTAAATATGACAGGGTATACTGATTCTGACTTCCAAGAAAACAAGGATTCTAAGAGGTCCACTTCAGGATCGTTGTTCATCTTAAATGGTAGAGCAGCTGTATAAAGAAGTATCAAGCAATCTTTCATAACTGATTCTATCATGAAAGATGAATATGTGGCAGTTTGTGAAGCTACTAAGGAGGTTGTATGGCTTAGAAAGTTCTTGAAGACTCTAAAAGTTACTCCAGAAGTTGATAAGCTCATGACACTTTATTACGATAACAGTGGGGCTGTAGCAAACTTGAAGGAACCAAGGAGCCACAAAGTTCCAAACACATAGAGCGTTAGTATCACCTCATTAGAGAGATTGTTCAGCATGGAGATATTGTAATAACACACATATTGATGTCAACAACCTGACGGATCCATTCACGAAAACTTTAAGAAATAAAGTTTTTATGGTCATCTGGAGAGCATGGGGATTCTTTGGAATTATGTCCATAAAATATGGTGTAATAATTATTAATAAGTATTTAGTTATTTCTAAGATATTTTGTATTACTTAATTTAATGAATGAATTAAAGTCTTTCTATTAATTAAAGTGTGTTTATAATTTACTTAAGTCCTGGAACTATTGTCAATGTAAGTAGAGTAAAGACTGAGGGGTCTTCCAGATAAACTCTTATGAAATAGGTCAGAACGTTATTCGCAGTTTTAGGATCGTCTAGGAAATCGAATCCAATAATGACTGTTAGGTTAAACCAAATAATGTTGGTCTTGGAGCATGGGAGTGGAGATTCTAACGGTTGACCTAGACATGTTATGAAACATGTTGAATAGACCAATAACTAATTAGTTTAGAGCAAAACCGTTTATCTAGCTCTAAATCTATTGTCACACCTGTAAGGGTATTTTCATAATTATTTTAATCGTGAGGCAAATATGAAACTTGACTTAGTTACGATTTTTGATATGCCAAAAAAGTGAGTTCAAATTACCGGACAATACCTCAACTGTTGGGATCGTGATTCAATTATGTTGGAGTTGCGTGATTCACAAATATGAAAATTCGTATCAAAATTGCAAATGCAATAGTATCACCTTATGCTTTATTGATAATGTGTGAATAAATTAACTTGGCCAAGTATTCGATGAAATGAATCATTGAATAAGATATGGTGAACTACATGAGACAATTCACTATTATGTGTTTCTTATTCACAGTTAATAAAAGAGTTAAGGAAATAATAACTAGAGGGGTAAAATGATAATTTTATATCCCGCTCTTGTTACTGATATTCACGTAGGGTAATATGTTAATATATTATGTGGATCGTGAAATAAAAGAGTTTATTTGCACCAACAAAAAATATAGCGTGCATGGATCGAGAGTTGATTCGGTATCGAACCTATAGTGGAGTCCTGCGATGTTAAGATTAAATAGGTTGGTAATTTATGGAGATAAATTCACCAAGTATTTGAATCTTATAGTTTGACTAAAAATGTGTTTTGGATAACGGTTTATTTCCTGAACCCGTATGTGATGGGTGTTGTCACATAATTAGTGAAGAGCAAGTAATTAATGTTCAAATTAATTAATTGATTATTTTCTAATTGTTATATAATTAATAAATAAAATAAATTAATTAATTGATGAATATCAATTTAATGTATCAATTTGGATTGATGATTTTGACTCTAGGGAGATATGTAATTTTCGACAATAGCAAATATTAGGGGGTGAATTTTTGGTGATTTAACATATAGAGGTATATGTGCAAATTCTGTAATTATTATATAAGGGATGGTAATAGGGTTGCATCCTTAATCCTGAACATAGTGTGTGATTATATATAACAGAGAAAATAGATTTTCTCCCCTTCCTAACTGTTTCCGCCAAAAACCAAGAGGGAGAAGGAAAAATTCAATTTTTCTTCTCCAGTTGTTTTGAGAGCTTACACTCAATTTCTGATTGAGATATACTTCTAAATCCTACGAGTGGTTGATGTGAAAACTGATTCGAGTTCTACATGAACGAAGAACACAAGATAATCAATTGGATTCCACCAAATCAGAAAATCTCTGATACAACATATGGTATAAATCATTTTTATTACTTTTGAATCCGTTTAACTAAGCATGCATAATCGTAAATTTGGTTTAAATATTAATATGATTAAACTGGTTTTAGAAATTTTTTTGATATTCTACCCTTGAAACATTCATGGTTCAATGATTTTTCCTTAAAGTTCAAAAATTCAATCCAACAGTTACTTTCCTGTTAAATCTGATCAATGGTTGCCCACGATTTTGTAGCTTTGTTGCTCTACTGACATTTTCTCCATGGTCGAGCGGCAAAGAACATTCGGGGCATTTCCATTACCTCTAGTACTCTTCTTAATAAGTAGTTTCCAATTTGGATAGTGACTACCATCATGGCATTGTTGTCTCCTCTAGTTTGGCTGGTGTACATATTATTGAATTCGATGAGCGTGTTGTTGAGGTCATCTTTTTGCTTCTCATAACTTTTGGCCGCTTCTTTATCATAGACTTTTTGATAATTCTTGGTTGTTCCTTCAAGATCAATAAGGCTATTATAATGTCCATAATACGTAATGGTTCTACCGTTTTTCCTATTTTAATTTTTCTACGTCTTGTCTGGCCTTGAGTTTGGCTGCATATTGTCCAGTCTCTTAGTTGACAATCATTGGTCATATGTCTGTTATTTTTATGCTAAGAAGCACTGACACTTCTATTTGTATAGAGTTTTAGTGTCAGACACGTGGAAACGGTAAGCGGAGTGTAACTTATCTCCCTCATGCTTGGCCCCTCAGCTTCGCGTTGCCTCTCATCTCATCCACTTCTGTTGTGATCATGCCCACTACTTCATGCTCTAACACTCTTTTTTCTAGAGTTGCCTTGTGTTATAGCCAATTGTTTGGACAATCTCATTATATTTTTTCGTTCGTCTTCTAGGTTGATGTAAGTCTGTGGCCTGAAGAGTGTTTTCATTATCCTAAATGGTTTTTCCTTGGATAGTTCTTTGAATAAAAACAAATTTGGATCTAGTCCACTTCTGAAGGCCAGTCTTGCCGTATGATTGGCACAATCTTTCACCTTACCCTTTTCTTCTTTAAATCGCCAGGTATAATGCAGCAGCGACCCTCCTTTTTTAGGGATATGGTTAGGAGATACTCGAAGTCCTCCATGGTGGACTAGTACATTGCGTACTATTTTAAGAAGACATAATATATAACAGAAAAGTTAGTTACTAAACACAAAGGAAGAGAGTGGTACCGTTTAAAGGCATTCTCGTCCAACCTGGTGGGAAACATTCTGCACATAAGTGCATCTTCATGTTGGTATAATGCCAATCATTTTCTTGAATATTTAAGCGGTCTATAGGTCCCTTTTCCCGGTTTAGTACTTATTCAGTGCACCAAATTTTTTTTGAATTTAAGTGGACAGGATTACAAGGGTTAGCGACATCCTTGCGAATGAATTTAGATCGTGTAATGAAAGTAATTTGTCAAATCAATGCTCAAGGTAAAGTGTATTGTATTGTTGGCCTTTTGATCGGTACATTTAGTTGTATTTATATGCTCTTCTTTACTAGCCATTTTACATAATTAGTCAAATATCACGTGCAATGCATGAGTCTTGACCTATTATATTTGTTAACTTACTAACATTTTTTATGTGGAGGGTAGAATGATGTATATGACCATAAAAAACAACTTGACTCAAATAGAGTAAAACAAGTTATACATAAAACAAGTACTAATTTTTTATTAAATTTTAAGATAGTCTTGTAAACTATGTTATCTAAAATAATTACTTAACTAGCTATAGAAATAATTTGTTAATTTGAGAATTATCATTTACTTATAATTTATCGTTTGATATTTTATGTAATAATAAATAATAATAAAATGTCTTTAAAGGTGATAATTAAAATAAAATGATTGAAAAACTCTTCATATGACTTTGTATATTTAATTTTTAGTTTGAGAATAATGTAAAAAATTCCAAACATATTTAGGGGTAATATTGTCAAAAAGTAATTCTCCAAGTTTTACATTTTTATATATAGTATTAATAAAGTACTAGAGGTTACTTGGTTTTTAGGCTCTTCTTAACTAGTCTTTTGACCGAATTCAAATAAACCACTTTGACCGAATTCCAATTTTTTTCTGTTACTTGAATATTTGTGTCATCTCACTATCCTAAAAGGTCTCTCATGTCATTGGGTTCCAAGTGTTACTCTTATGTTCGTCACCTGTCACTTGTTTGTTTAATTGATGATATCTCATCAATCCCTATCTAGAAACTATAGGGAAAACAGATGAATAAAGTCTAAAGGATTTCACCTTCATTATATTTGGTGTCTTTGAAAAATACAGGGGGAAATAGTTACAAGAATGCGTTTTTCCATCTTGCTCATTTCCTCCTATTTTCCTCTAATTTTACTAACTTTTCCTCTCATATTTTTTTTGTCCTATTTCTTAAGATCCAACCATGGTGCTTTGATTTCCCATATTTTCATATAATTTCTCTGTCTGCAACTTCGCTCTCCTAGATGTGTTTTTCTCGTCTTCAAAAGCAGCAGGAAACGAATCCCCTCCCATATGGAGATTCAACTGGCGAGGTTTTTTTGCCAGATATAAACAGTTGAAATAAATTTAAATGGTCAAAATTTGACTAGAACAGAAATAAAAAAAAACATACTTTTTTCTTTGGTCGTTTAGTCATAAAAGATCTGAAACATACATCTATAACAACTTAAAAATGGGTTTATTTTAGAGAAATTTTTGAATTCCGAAAAAATCCCCTAGTCTTGATTTTAATACGAATTATGTTTAATATTCTTGATATTTTCAATGAGAATATATAGTGTTCACACCAATTAGTTGAGCAATTAGTTGAGTTTTCTCATATTTTAGTTTGGTACAGATTTTAACAAATTATACTTAATTTTTTTTGTGCAAATTTATACTTAAAATTAATCTTTCTATATATTCAATACACGATAAGTTTAATTAACGATATTTAATGCATGTATGTAGATTGGTTTTCAACAACAATTACTATGTGAAGTATAATTTGATTAGAAAAGAGGGAATTTCACGGAAAACTTTACCATGCCGGGAAAAAATTTTCAGCATTGATGCTGAGTCATTGTGATCCTTAGATTATTTTTGAAGTAATCTAGGCTATACAAAACCCAACATGTAACAAATCATTTTTTTTCACCAAATACGTACTGGGGTTCACCAAATACATACTGGGGTTCACTAAATATGTTTGAGATTCACCAAATACGTACAAATTAATAATTTTTTAGGGGTTCACCAATTACATACTGAAGTTCACCAAATACGTACATGGGTTCACCAAATATGTACAATAGTTCACCAAATAATTACAAAATCAATTTTATACATATTTGGTGAACCCAAAAATGTATTTGATGAACCTTAGTACATATTTAGCGAACCCCTCCAAGAATTATTAATTTGTACGTATTTAATGAACCACAGTATATATTTGGTGAACTCTAGTATGTATTTGGTGAACATCAATACATATTTGGTGAATCCCTCCAAAATTTATTAATTTGTACATATTTGATAAACCTCACTACGTATTTCGTGAACCACAATACTTATTTGGTGAAACCCTAATGTATTGGGGTTCACCAAATACGTACAAATTAATAAATCTTGGAGGAGTTCACCAAATACGTAGTAGAGTTCACCAAATACGTAGTAGGGTTCACCAAATACGTAGTAGGGTTCACCAAATACGTAGTAGGGTTCACCAAATACGTACTAAGGTCCTTCCAAATACGTACTAAGGTCCTTCCAAATACGTATAATTAATAATTGTTGTAGAGGTTCATCAAATATGTACTGATATTCATCAAATACATACTATAGTTCACCAAATATGAATTGGGTTAACCAAATATGTACAAATTAATGAACCCCTATACATATTTGGTGAATCCCTCTGAAATTTATTAATTTGTAAGTATTTGATGAACCCTAATACATATTCGGTGAACCCTTATACGCATTTGATGAACCTCATACGTATTTGGTGAACCCAAAAAAATAGATTTTTAAAATTTTGGTGAACCCCTTAAGATTTCTTTTGTACCCTACTACGAATTTGATGAACACCAAAAACCCAATCGCCACTCTCCAGCTTCCAAATGCCATTCTTCAGTCTCCAAATGTCATCATGAAGGTGCAAATTGACATCCTTTGTTGCCAAACCTAGTGAATGGCTCCAATCGCCAATTAACACCATAAACACCATTTCGAAACTGGCAATCGTTAATGGGTCCTCTAAACGTCATTTATTTAGCTCCAATCGCCATGTTTTCCCTAATCACCATATTCACTAAATATCTAAAATTTATAATTTTTTTAATTAATTACCGTACACTGGATTAATCATCGATAAAAATAGAAAAAATTCATTCTATAAATACAAACATTCACCATATCACTTATTAAGTGAAATTAGATTAAATTAAGTAAGGATTCCCGATACAATTGAACACTTATTCATAACTCGATAAATGTTTTTATTGATAATGTTGTTGTACTTTTGAAATTGAATATTAGAATTTGAAATTTCAACCTTTTATTTTATAAATTAAAACCCCATAAAATTTAGAAAATAACCTATTTACATTTTGTTTTTTAAGCATATAAATATATTTTATTTTTATTTATCCATCCAAGTTTTTTAAGCATAATAGAGAGTATTGGGACCAAACGCCTGTGTGTTTGGTGTTTAAGGCCCAACACGACCAACAGGCTCCAAACGCCAGTCATGGTAGGCGATTCGCCAACCATGACTATCGATTGAGGCCAGTTGGACAAGTTTGGGCCCCAAAGGCCATAGTAATAAGCGTTTGGCTCGTGTCCTAGTGGCACGGACAAACATTTTTGTGTCTGGCGTTGGAGCCCAAAGGCAATCAGCAAGCCTCAAACGCCAGTCTTGAATGAAAAATCGCCATATAGTGATAGTGTTTAGGTCCTCATTGTGGCATTTGGCCCTAGTGTGGTGTTTAGGGCCTCAATATTGGTAGTTTTAATGTCTATTCCGCCAGGTTTTTCAAACACTTAGTCATTTTCACAAACTTGTTTATTTCACATTTAACCATTTTCACACACTGAACCATTTTCACAGTTGGTTCAATATCGGCGATTTCAAACACTTAGTCATTTTCACACACTTGGTCGTACACTTAGTTATTTATTGCGTTTAACTATATTCACACACTTGGTCATTTTACACACTTAGCTATATTCACATTTGGTCAGTTTTTTATTTTGGCCCCGTACACTTTGTAATTTTTATTCACTTAGTAATTTTTTAACCCTTTGCCACTTTAATGTACATTTTTTGTCACTTAGTCGTACATTTAGTCATTTTAAACACTTAACAATAATAAATATTTAACAATTTTCATACACTTAACCAATTTTATCATTTTCACACACTTAGTGAATTTCAAACACTTAGTTATTTTTACAAACTTACCTTGATGCACTTAGCTATTGTTGGACTTTGACATTTTTATGTATTTATTTTGATGCACTTAGCCATATTTTGATGCACTTAGCCATATTTTCTTGTACTTAGCCATTTTTTACACACTTAATAAATTCATCAACACATAAAAAATTCAATTTAGATTCTCTTTAAAAAAACCATCTCATTCATTAGTATCACTACATATGAATATTCTTTTTTTTGTTACAAATCCCCTCTAAACACTTTAAAATTACTTCTTTACATAACTAAACATATATTTTCACATAGCACGATACATCCTTACTACAGATATAACCGAATTTAAAACCTCCTGCTATTTTTTAACATATATTTTTAGCTGCATCATTTATACCCTCATGATCAATTGTTTTTTTAAAACGTCCTAGCCATTTCTACATTTTAACCACATACACTTAGTAATTTTTTTAACCCTTTGTTTTGTCACTTAGCCATACACAGTCATTTTTAAACACTTAACTATTATACACATTTAGTAATTTTCATGCAGTTAGCCATTTTCACACACTCAATAATTATCACACTTGGTTCTACACTTATCCATTTTTGTAACTTAGCCACATAACACTTCGCAATTTCATTCACTTAGTATTTTTCTAACCATTTTTCATTTTTATGTATTTGTTTTGTCACTTAGTCATATTTTCATGCCAAGTGTGGTGTTTTTTAACATATATTTTTAGCTGCATCATTTATACCCTCATGTATTGGGATATTTTCACACATTTTTCATATACTTAGTCATTTTCACACTATTAGTTATTCTCGCACATATAGTCATTTTCATACGCTCGCTCATTTCCACACATTTGTCCATTTTCATTTACTTGATTATCTTCACACACTTAACCATTCACACATTTAGTTATTTTCATACATATAGTCATTTCCACACACTTGTCTATTTTTATGTACATGGTTATTTTTCACACACTTGACCATGTTCATACACAAACATTTTCACACATTTAATCATTTTCACACACTTGATAATTTCATACACTTAGCCATCTTCACACACTTTGTTATTTTTAAACACTTAACCATTTACATACACATAATCATTAACCATTTTCATACACATAGAATTTTAACACACTTATTAATCTCCATACATTTGTTATCTTCACACACTTAACAATGTTCATACAATTATTTTCAAACACTTAATTATTTTTCATGTACTAATCTCATATGTAAATCTTTGTGAAATAGTAAACTCACCAACATAGAAACAAATTTAATGCAAATTCTTCTTTAAAGAAGAATCTCATTTATTAGAATCCCTATATATGAATATTCATTTTTTTGTTACAAATGCCTTCTAAACATTTTACATTTCTAAGAGCATGATACAACCTTGCTACAATACAACTTAATTTAAAATCTCCTGATATTTTTTAGTGATTGTTTTCAGCTGCATCATTTTTTCCTTCGGGATCAAGTTGCAATGCGTTTATCATCTCTAATATGTACTCTTCGTAGATGTCCTTCCATTTCTTCAAGCTTCAAGAAAAGAACTTTAAAAATTGGTAAACCTCATTTTATAAAGGACATCCATACTTCAAGAAGCCATTTGAATCACAATGTCAGCAATCTTAACAAGAGAGCCTGCAATCATATGGAAAATAATATTACCAGGAAGAAAATCATGAAGAGGCAATATCACTATAAAATTATCAGATAGGTTCTAAAGAAATACCACCAAAAGTCACGGCCGTGAACCATTATCAATATTGAACCTCACTACAACTATCACTGAACCAGAATAATTAGCTTGAATGCCATCCACCTGCCAAAATAAGCATATGGTATAAGCTATTGAACATACAAAGTTCAGGAGGAAGAGAAAAGGGAAAAAAATTAACTGTGGAGAGAATGAAATTAGTCAACTGGAGGTGTTATAATGTAATTGAATGTAGCACCGAAATAACTTCAATTATCAGTACCAAAACAACCTTCTTTTGTATTTTAAAAAGTAACTTAATGTTGTTTTTTGTGATGATGCTTGGTTGTCTTCCATGCAAAACATCTGGATATTTTCTACTATAATCTGGACACAAACATGTCAACATAAGTTGCTAAAAAATCAATAAAAGTCTACTATTAATTAAACAAGGTATAGATATTACAAGCCATTTAATTATCTATTTCTTAACATCTTTCATGATTGGATTTAACCTTCTTTGTTGCTCTATGGAATTTCCAGTAGTATCTTATGCATACAAATAGAAGGGCTTATTCCCTTAATGTTAGCCATCTGCCAGCCAATTGTTCTGTTATATTTTCTTAAGACTTCTAACAATAACATCTCATTTTCATTGCTTAGGGAAGAAGAAATAATAATAGGAAGAGTATTATTCTCACCTAGGTAAGCATATTTTAGATGAGCAGGTAAAGGTTTTAATTCTAGCTAAGGTGGTATGTCAATGGAAGGTAATGTTTGTTTGCATGTTCTTTTAGACAACTGTAATGGTTCAATTTGCTTTCTAAACCTGGGAATACTTTTCTTTGCATCCATCCATATGACTACTACTTCCTCCTCATCATTGTTATCTTCTTCCAGAATTTTCAAAGTTGACTCTGATTGGGTTGCCTTGCTACAACTTATACATAACTTCTCCATAACTATGGAGTTCATCGTAACAATAGCTGCACATTTTTCTATTTCTTTATCAGGGTACTTCATAGCATTAAAAACATTGAAGGTTAGCTATTGATCATTAACTCTCATAGTAAGCTCTCCTTTTTGCACATCTATGATGTCCTTCCTGTGGCTAAAAATGTTCTTCCTATTATGATAGGTACCTCTATGTCTGCCTAATAATCCATGATGGTAAATCTGCTATAAATATGATCTTTTCCACTTGTACCAGAACATCCTATATCTTTCTTCTAGATAGACATAAATCCTGCCAGCCAATTGCAAAGTAATGGTTGTTGGTCTAGCTGCTCCTATTTCAAGCTTTCTGAAGATGGACAATGGCATAAGGTTGATACATGCCCTCTAGTCACATAAAGCTCTCCCACAGTGAGTTTCTCCAATTGCACAAGGAATGGTGAAGCTTTCTGAGAAGTGGATGACCTTTGGCTCTAGTTTTTCTTTGACTTTTATAGCATTTCTGAAATCCTAAAAATAGTTTTTATAGGGTTTTCTAGAACTAAATGAAAATTCATTTATCTTTTTTCATCGCTTGACTTTATTTTTCTTTAATACTTTTCCATGAAAACTTTTGATAATATATTTTTATATGCTTAAAATATCATAGAGGCATTTTTCAAACCATGACTGAGACCTTATGAATGTTTGAAGTCAGATATATTCCATCTTCATACTTCATGTGTACATCAATATTTTGTAATTTCTAAATGTTAGTGCATATAAAATATTTTTCTACCATTTGTGTCTATGAGACCTAGAGTGAATAACTATCACTCACAAATGTGATCTCACCTTTTTTCCTTCAAGCTAAGATCACACGGTTGAGTGGATAGCCACTAAAGTTTTGGTTCCTTAGTTTTGAAGGTAGCTTCCAACTCCTCCGTGTAAAATATTTGGAGTGAAAGCAATAGTAGATTTTTTAGGAGAAGCATAGAAATAGGACTTCCTTAGTTAACACCATTGTAATCAATGTTAGAGATAGATGTGGAATCAGAGGTTCATCCCCGATTCAACAACTAACTCACATCTTATTTCCCATTGGGGCTTCCAATCCATATTTTGGAGGATCATCCTAAAGGAGTTAAGTGATTTCTATTTGGTTCCCCTGAAAACTTTGGCTTTTCTTTTCTTTACAAGATTTGATTAAAATGGTCCTACTTTAATGCTTGGTATACTGATTCGTGCTTGACTATGTAACTAACACTATTTTGGAAAATCATGATTCCGGTTGATGATAGAGTTATCCGGCTCAATCGAATGCATCTTGAGGGTTCTTCTTGTTGTCTAGGATCGCGATCAGAGAAAATTATCTAACCAAGTCGAGATAGCAACCTGCAGATTTAGATTATCTGGCTTTTTATCCTGTTCTGGTCCTTGAAGCTCAAGGTTTGGTCTGTCCAAGTAGTCATATGTTCAGCTTGTCGAGTTGTTTGAATTGGTTCTCGGGCGAACTTCTTCAAAACATTTTGTCATGCATTTTGTTCGCTCATCCCACAGAGCCTATTCCTTACTAACTTGTTGCTTCATTTGGAATAGGAACTGACTCACTAATGCGAACTCGTATTGTGAAGGTCTTCATGTTGCTAGAAGATCAAGAGCATTTCCTTCAGACCTCGATACACAGTGGTAGGACTGTACAAAATAAATTTGAACTTATGCCTTGGAGAGAATAGAATGGAGTTTTCCTTAACCCAAATGACTTTAGAGTACCTATGGAGGTATTCCCCCAATCCTTATATTCTTGGCTTAGTAATCCTTGTTGATTTGATTGACGGTAGTTTGGGAGTCAGTGAATATTTTTATCCTACGTACCCCAAGTATTGGAAAAATGCATCCTTGGGACTAGTGCCTCGTACTCAGCCTCATTTTTGAACGTGTTATACCAGATTTATCTATGTATAACATCTATAAGGGGGCGAGTGTTCGAGTGTTCCATTACCTGGTGTCAGACAAACTTGTGTCTCAAACGACTTAGAAACTATCTTTTGCTAGACCCAATCTGTCTAATATTCCTTAGCTTACCCTTGATATACCGTCCTTCCTCCAAAACAAGTAAATAAATATTTCTATCGACTTAGTTTAGGTTTGAGCCTTTTGTAAGTTTGTATATTATTATTGCACTAATCTTAGTTCGTGCTTCGTAGAGCTGCCCAAACTTTTTAGCATTTTTACAATACTAAAACTTTTCTTTACACATGAGGTTTTATATTCTTCTTTCCATTGACACCTTTCAAGACTTGGAGTGAAGGGACTAGCGTAGAACTAGTCTTGATCTTGAATATATCATGAGACAACCATACCATGGTCATAGAAACGGATTTAAAAATTACTTTTGATGTGTGAACTTCAAATATTTTCTAGTCAAAGCTCAAAATTACTCATTTTGTTCTTCATGAAAATATCGAACCTCAATCAACTTGCAAACTCAAACCTTGATCCACATGCAACCGTGATCCTCGATCTGTGTACAACTTCAAACCTTGATCTAGTGATAGAATCTGAATCTAATGATCTTCACGTGTTAATGAAAAATGAACGATCTTTGTGAATATCTGTCTTAAGAGTCACCCTAACAAATCTTGTGGTCTCGATATAGAACTACGTTTTTTACATTTTCGATAATTAAAAGAATTGATCTCTAATTAACTTATAGTTATACTTTTATTTTTATTTTTTGATGTTCTATATTTTTCATAATAATTGTTCTCCAGTTAATATATTGCTTGATGTTTAAGATTTTAAAAGAATATATGTTTTCAGAAAAATCTTTAAATACATAATAACATTTTGATAATAAAAATTTGTTAGTATGAAAATTTAACAGTACTAAGAGAAAAAAAGTAATATGTTTATACGTGTTAGAAAATATTTTGTTTTTTTCCATTTTTATTGGTTATAGATGGATGTTAATTTAAAAAGTACTATGTAATAATGGTAATGGTAGATGTTACACTAAAAGCAAGGAGTTTATATAAATGGAGGATGGGTTTATATAAAGAGTGATTGTTAAATAATTATATTAGTTTTCTCGATCTTGAGGTTGCCCTTTAATTTAATTCATCTAATATTAATTTGGAATGTTAAAATTAAATAAAATGTTGTGATTGTACATAAAGATGTTGGGAAGCACATCAGCTCATGTTTGACTGAATAAGAGGTGATATGTTCAACCTTGGCCATGGAGGATGGGTTTAAACTTGACTAATACTTATTTTTATATGAGTCCTTTTTGGATTCAACTTCATGGTCTGCCAATTGAGTGTAAGGGAAAATACATGAGTAAAATTATTGGTCAATGTTTTGGTAAGGTGATAGATGTTAAAGAAGGAGTTGCTCGGGATAATTTTGAACAGAGGAAATTCATTAAAGTTAAAGTGAAGTTTAATGTTACACAACCATTGGTCAGAAGGGTGATTATTTAGAATAATAGGGCAAAAATTTAGATCTGGTGCAAATATGAAAAGATGGTATTAAAACATGTGTGGAGATGGAAAGTAAGCCTAGGGATTGGTTGAAAGCTTCAATTCTTAATTATAGAGAAACTTGGGGTAGTAGCCGTAGTAAGAAGGAAGGCTTCTGGCCTGGTTCACCATCAAGCTCTCCGACAAGTTCTTCCAACGGAGCTTCTCGACTAGGTAAGATACGGTGGTGTAGTTGCCGGTGGAAAAGGGAATTGATGGAAATTCAGGTAACCACTCTCGGAATCCCGCGATTCTTGGCAAGGAAGCTGCGGTGAATTTCATTGGTAGTTCAAAAATTAGTTATGTTAAAAAATAAAGATAAAATTAGAAAGATGGAGGGTGTGATTGCTGGGACAAGGACTAATTGTGATAGTTCATACATTTACCCTGTTGCTAAAGATAATCAAGAAATTAAATAGATGGAGGGTGTGATTCTAGGAGGAAGGATCAACTGAGATTATTCTGAAAATTTAATAAGGAGAAATTCTGGAGATGGTGCTATTATCTTAGGCTTAAATTTGGCCAATCTTATCAAAGATAAGGTGGGAGGTGTGGGAAAATGCACTGGTTCTGCGGGTGGGGAATAAAATGCTTTATCGCATGCTGGGTCTCCATCCGACCCGTTTAACTTGAGTCCTTCTATAGCTCGGGCCCATAAAACATGGTCCAGGAAAAAGAAAGGGCTCCAACAGCCCATCTCATCTACGTCTGTATCAGTGGGCTCGGTGAAGGGCCCTAGAGTTAGCCCAAGGAGAATGAATGGCAAGCCTAAATATCAATCCCTCATGAACAGCAACCTGACAGTTGTTATAAATGGTAATTCTAATTTCTTACAGGGTGGAATACGTAAGGGAGTGGGTGATTCTGAGGATCCTTTTTTTCGGGAATCCTTTTCTCAGTGCTCCGGATTAGGGTCAAGCAAAGAGAATTAAATAGGACATATAGATTCAGCGTACTAAAATGGTGGAGGTAGTGAACCCGAATTGGCCCCAACATTATCAATGAAAGTCTTGGGGTGGAATTGTCAGGGTAGGAGGAATCCCCTGCACATAGTGGAACCATTCCCCAGACTTTATTTTTTTTATTGAAACTAAGAATAAGAGTAAAATAGTGGAGAAACTTAAAGTGGTTGTCAATGTTTGGTGTTTGTTAGTTGTGAATTCGGACGGTACTAAAGGTGATCTCGCATTGTTCTGGAAGGATGATAATTTGGTTCAACTGATAAGTTATTGAATTTCAGGTTGTGGATGTGGTTATTTCTAAAGTTTGGAGGTTTTTGTAGTCTATATGAGCCATGAGCTTGAGGTTCGGTCCAATAATTAATCTCTCTTGGCAATCATATTAGAGCTTGTTCTGAGGCTTGCATTGTTATTGGGGATTTTAATGATCTGATGCATTCTGACGAGAAATTTGGAGGTAATGCCCGAGATCCCAAAAGTTTTAGCTTACTATTGGATTTTACGAACAACTATAACCTAGTAGATATTGACTCTGCGGGACCTCCCTTTACCTGGATTAACAAGTGTGATTATCCGAATCTGATTAAGGAGAGACTGGATATATGTTTTGCCCGTTCAGATTGGCTTCATGATTATCAATCTGTGTGGCTATATCATTTAACATCTCCTAGTTCGCACCATTTATTGTTATTGCTAGATGCAAAAAATGAGTGGATAAGATACAAACATCAGTTCAAGTACGCTAGAAGATGGTTTGAGTTTGAAGAGTGTAGGGAGATGATTAAAATCTGCGTGGAAGGTGGAGGGGTATGATACTAGTGGCGGTCAGATCTCTAATAAAATTGCTAGAACCCATAATTCTATTGTTCAATGGAGGAGGAAGAATAATACTGCTAATTCTAGTAAATTACAAATTTGACACATGCCAAGCTTACAGAAGCTTATTCTCACAGTTTGGTGGATTTTAAAGAGGTTCGTTTGTTAGAAAAAGAATATAAGGAAACTGTTATTCAAGAAGAGAAATATTGAAAGGATAAGGCTCATGTTTTATGGCTCCAAAATAGTGACAAGAACACTTTCTTTTTTTCACGCGAAGGTTAAGGGAAGGAGAAGAAACAATGGAATTTTTAGGTTGGAAGATAAGAATGAGGTTTGGTTTCCGAATTATAAGGATATTCAAAATATTGTCTTAGAGTATTATCAAAACATATTTCTTTCTTCTCACCCTAGAGTAGAGTTGATTGAGTCGGTGTTGGTGAATTATGACAGTTGTCTTGATGATGATGCATATTTATTCTGAATGAGGAAGTCAGAGTCAATGAGATTCAGGCAGCAGTTCGAGACATCCACCCTTCTAAATCACCAGGTCCTGATGGTTTTACCGCCGCCTTCTTTCATCAAAATTGGAATATCATCAGTTTAGATGTTATCACTATGGTAGAGAGGTTTTTTAATACTTGTTCGTTTCCTTGCGACGTTAATATATGCACATTGTTCTCATTCTAAAAGTGAATCGTCCTAGGAATATGTATCAACTTCGTACTATTAGTATTTGTAATATCTCTTATAAAATTATCTCTAAGATTCTTACTAATTGTTTTAGAAGAGCCCTTGATAAGATTATAGGAGTTGGTCAATGTGCTTTTATTTCTGGTTGTCAAACTATTGATAATGTTATGATTGCACATGAGATTTTGTATTCTCTTCAGATTCGTAAGAAAGGGAAAAAGGCGTTGTGGCGATCAAAATTGACATGTTCAAAGCGTACAATAGGGTTGAGTGGAATTTTCTTATGACGGCCATGGAGAAGTTTGGGTTTTCTGATAAATGTAGGAAGTGGATTTTTTAATACATCTCAACTGCTAAATATAGTATCTCCATTAATGGTGAGCTAAGTAAAATGTTTTCCCCGATCAGAGGTCTGAGACAGGGAGATCTTCCCTCCTCGTTCCTATTTGTTATATGTGCGGAAGTTCTTTCAAGGATGATCACTAGGGCTAATGATATCAGCTTGATTTCTTGCTTCCAAGCCTCTGCATCCGATCCTGGTATTTCACATCTTTTTCTTTGCCGATGATTCTTTGCTGTATTTTAAAGCTTCTGACGCAAAGTTTGTGGCGTTGTCAGATATTATGAGTAAATATGGCGTAACTTCATGGCAAAAAGGTTAATAAGCAAAAATGGTTAATTATCCAGGATGATCTTACTGGCCTGGCAGGCCTGAGACAAGCAAATTCGTTAGAAAAATATTTGGGTGTGGAGGTGGTTTTGGGTTTCAAAAACTGAGGTTTTTAGAAGCATTATGGACATAATCATTCAATGTGTATTGGGATGGTCAAAGAAAATCTTATCTCCGGTAGATCGTGAAATTTTAATCAAATCTATAGCGATGGTTATCCCCAACTATATGATGTCTTGCTTCAGCTTTCGATCACTATGTGTAAGAAAATTTACAGTTATCTGGCAAATTATTGGTGGAGCTCATCTCTGTACAAGTCATGTTTCTACTAGATTCGTGGGATAGAATTTTGCGTCCTATGTTAGAATGAGGGTTAGGGTTTAAAGACTTATCTGCTTTTAATCTAGCGTTGTTGGCTAAACAAGGATGGAGGATCTTGTTTAACCCAAATTCTCTGCTTGTCTCGTTCTTGAAGAGTAAATATTTCTGAGATTCTGTTTTTATTCTGCTTCGATTGGGAGACGTCCATCATGGGGCTGGCGTAGTTTGTGTGAAGGTCAAAAAATTATGATGCATGGTGTGAGATGTGGGGTAGGTGATTGGAGCAATATTGGTATCTAGAATGATGCATGGATTCCCATGCCTTATACTTTCAAAGTCTTGACACATGAGATTTCTGAATTTTTCAAAGTTAGGGTTCTTTTTCATCCGAATGGAGGGGATTGGAATATCCAGTTAATTAATTCCGTGTTTCAGCATGAGGACAGTAACATTATCGGTCAAATTCTGTTTAGTACACATGACAATTCAGATATTAAGTCTGGCATCACTCAACATTAAGGCAGTACACTATTGAATCAGATAATATAGTGGCTTGCTTTCTTCACAGAAATGATAGTGTGGGTAAGAAAGGTAAGGGTGAATCTAGCTCATGCTTAATCAATAAGCAAGTATGGAAGTCGGTTTGGAGACTAAAAGTTCCCCTAAACTTTAAGACTTTACCTGGAGATGTTTGAACAATTTTCGTATATATAAAGGAAACGTGGTGAGGAGAGGTATGAATATTGACCCTATTTTTCTTATTTATAGGTTTGAGGAGAAATATGTTAAACATATTTTTTACTGTCATTTTGATTCTAGATTTTTGTTTGTCATCCCTCTTAATCTAGATTCTAGCAGACTTGAAGGTGCCTCCTCTAGACTTTTGGACGTTAATTGCCGATAAACGGGAGAAACACCTAACTAAGGAATGGCTCATGCAGTGGTTTATTTTCGGCCTTTGGAGACTCTGGAAGTGTAGGAATAAAGCTTGTTTCAAATCTGTTGTTTTTTATCCGTTGGATGCAGCTAAAGTGGTTGAAGCGCATATGGAGAGTTGGATCTTGTCTTCTATTGGAGTTGTTAACATCTTCCTCTTAGTCAGTTTTCTACTTCGGTGGAAAATCGGGGTTGGAGATTTCATTTGGATGCAGCATGGAATGCAGTGAGCGGTACGGTTGGTTTGGGTTGGTGCCTCTAGGATCCAAGTGGTATTCTATTTGCTGCTGGTATGGGTAAGAGATAGATTTGTCTTGTGCTTTTCTCGCTGAGGCTTATGTATTACTATGGGCTATCGAAAACTCTTCTCAGACTGGTATTGATGACATTAGTATTTTCTATGATTCTTTGAATTTAAATAATGATATCGAAGCTAGTAATCACACAGCTCGTGATCTTGCTTGTGTGGTCGCCGACATTATTCATCTCACAGGTAGTTTTAATCGAGTGGTTTTCTCTAATTGTCTTAGAGAGAATAATCATTTGGCGGATGCTTGTGCTAAGATGGATAAATATGCTTCGGGGGATACTATTTTGAATGTTTCGGAGGATAGATTTCATTCTGTTTTGAACTTTCTTGATTTATAGTCCTTGTTTTTGGCTAATACTCTTTTTTCCTTTTCTGGGTTTTCCCATTTGGGATTTTTTTCATAAAATGTTTTAACGAGACTAGCCAAATGGTTCCTTTGATCTTTATTCTAGTTGAGACTCTGTATGCGGTGTTCCTTAATCCAGATCTTTTCTTTTATTTGGCTGGTTAAGGTTAAATGATGAGGGTGCTAAGGAGATGTCATCCTAGCTGAGATGTCTTGGTACATCTCCTAATTTCCTTCTCTAACTTGAGTTTTTTATTTTTTACCTTGAGGCATGTCCCTTACAGTTATGTACTCTCTTATTGATTCATGAAACACTCTTCTGTTGGGGTGTTTAACACCCCTTCTCTTTGAAAAAAAAAAGAAGGGCTCTTCTATTGTTGTTTGAATTACATGTGTCACTAGTTTCTTCTCCCATCATTTGGTGTGATAATATGCGTCTCCAATCCAATGAATCATGCACGCACAAAACACATTAAAATAGACTTGCATTTTCTTGGTGATAAAATCAAGTTGCTGATGTGTTTACAAAAGCTCACTTTTCGAGTCAGTTTGATTACTTGGTTTCCTCAAGTCAGTTAGGAGTTAGTTAGAATATGTTATTATAGTTTTCCTAATCTAACTTCCTATTTATATTCAGTAGTAGTCGTTGTACTTAATATATTAGTCTATAAATAGTAGGGATGTATTTTTGGTAATAAGGTGAATGAGCATTTTGTTTGAAGCTCCCTGAGCCATTTCTCAATCCCCTCTGTTCTCCCCTGTTTTCGAAACTTTTCTTCTTTCTTGCTTCTCTGACTATGAACAATGGGAGATGGTTAATGGACATCACAGCTCGACCTTCATATAGATCTAGGTGTTGAAGAGGATGGGGGACCTACCACCGGTGGTGTAGGTGCTACTGCAATGCAACAATGAGTGGTTACACTATGGCAGCTAGAGTATTTATATAATAACTTTCAAATCTGATATCAGATTGAATTGACTCAAATCCCTCTAGAAATATAACTCAAAGCTTGATAATTTTGTACTCTATAAAGAAGACCAAATTAGGACATTTTGCAAGTGAAAATTCGGCTCCTACCAGTGATAGTAACAATTATCTTGAATGATCTGGAAGAATAAAACCCTAGAATGGGCAAGGTGTCTCTCTTCCTAGAGGGGAGAGTGGCAGGATAAACACAAGAGGTGAGAATGGAAAGATAATCACAAGAAGGGAGGACGCTTTAAAAAAAACCTACGCGATGCGATCACCTATATTTGGAGTACCTCGCGGAGAATTTACTTTTCCTTCATCAACCACATCCAGTTCAGAATGGATAATCACGTGCGGATTGTGAACGACCAATGATTTACCCTGCTGACCAATCATGTTCTTCCATACCGTCGGTTGCAACCAATAGTTCCCGAGGCCCGCGTCAGTCACTACTGATGAAAACGCAGGAAAATCCTCCAATCCCACTCTGAACATGGAAACAATCAAATCCCACTAGAAACTGGTATCACTACTAAAATTCCATGTGTTTGACAACACACACGCCGCTTCCTCTTTATTCACTATTCATGAAGACTTACAAAAGATTGTCTAGGCAAATATAATAAGAGCATCCTTGAGTGAGCTGATAGTAGATTCCCACCACGTACCCAGCTGATATCGCTGCCAAGCCATACCTTGTTTAGTACACGCCTTCTAGATTCTAGAAGTACAATAGGAAAGTAGGTTATACAAAGGAACATGTAGTACATTTCATCGACGATCTAGGACCGTATGGCTGTAGTGAATCTATGCTTCTGATGAAATTCCAAAGTTCCTCACTAATGGGCTTACACCTGGCACACCAATCTACCATTGGGATCAAATTCAATATGGATACAAATGACTTCTATGTTGTACGCTACGTTTTGTTGGTATAGGCGCGTACGGTGGAAGCGCATGGGCTTTTTAAAAGAAAATTTAAGATTTTAATCGAAATAATTGCAGCACCACGATATCTAAAATAAAATCTTTTATTGAAAATATTTTTCAATCGGATTCAGTATATATTTTTATATTAAATCGAAAACATACATGGATATAGAATATAAACTTCTTGTAGTCTAATCAAGCGTTCTCACAACCCAAGAGAAACCCAAATCGATATGAATGGAAGATGCTTCTGGAACTTGTTTTTCTCGATCAGTCGAGGGAACAACCAAAATGTTACACCCCAAAATAGAACTATACAGAGCCCTTCTGAATGACATATAATGGAGTCTACTACACTAGCCAAGAAATAGTGTATTAGACTCCATTCACCCATGGAGGTGAGTGGAGGCAACGATCTTCTATTTCCATGAACAACGAATTTCGAGATCCACACCAAGGTCTTTCAAGTAAATTCTCAAACATACTAACACGTGTGTGGGCATGTAGAATTTAGCAAGAACACTTTTCTGTCTCTAGATATACTCAACACACGAGATCGAGATATTTTTGAAGAATGACTAATTTTGTGAGTCTAATCTCTAAGAGAATTCAATGGTTATCCTCACAGAGCTTTTTGATTAACTTTTTAATCTCAAAGAGTTTCACCTTGATAGAAACTGTGTTGTTAGCACTCTAAATCAGTACTGAGTCCAATAGAATAATATCTATATATATTTTCTAAGCACCCTAGATTTTTAGGGATATACACAAAATAATAATTATTCATAAAATTATCATTGCAGTGAGACTCACTGCAACTGTGCACAACTGTAGTGCCACACGGCACTGTAGTATGTCGTGAGGTATCATAGTACCTCACGGCACTGTCATTCATGACACTACTTCCATGTGGCACTACAGTATTACACACTTAACTGTAGTGTCACATGGCACTACAGTAGTCCACGTCAATTTCTGATTCTCAATCAGTGATTGACATGTGACAGTCCAACATGCCACGTGGTAATTTCTGCAAACTAATTATTTATTTTAATATGATAAATATCTAGATATCAGTTTATTCAAAATCAACTTATCTGATCATCTCTATCAATTAGTTTATCTGTTAGTTTACAAATAACAGATTTAGTTGACTCTAATTTTAAATTATTATCTAATAATAATTTAACATGATCTAGTTTTATAAATTAGATTGTCTCACTTATCGATAATTAAAAAATTAATATATATAATTATTTATATATAATTTATGAAAATTAATATAAATAATTTAATTAATTAGTCAAACAAAATTATCTCACTCCATTGCAGCTTTCTGAGCTGCCATATATTCAGCTTCCATGGTAGAATCAGCAATGCAAGATTACTTGATACTTCTCCATACAACTGCTCCACCATTTAAGATGAACAACAACCGTGAAGTAGACCTCTTAGAGTCCTTATCAACTTGAAAATCGAAATATGTATACCTCGTCATATTCAAGTCACTACCTAACACAAGCATGTAATTCTTTGTTCTCCTAAGATACTTAAGAATATGGTTGACAACATTCCAATGCTCGAATCTAGGATTAAATTGGAAATGACTTACTACGCAAACGACATAGAAAATATCAAGTCTAGTACAAAGCATCGAGTACATGAGGCTTCCTACGGCTGAGGCATAGGGTATCCTTTTCATGTCTTCCACTTCTTGAGGAGTCGTGGGAGACTGCTCCATGGAGAGACTGACTCCATGTCTAAAGGAAAAAAATCCCTTCTTGGAGTTTGGCATACTAAAGCGAACCAACACTTTATCAATATAAGATGCTTGAAAAAATGTCGATTGTTTGTTCTTCTGATTTCGAAAGATCTGAATACCTAAGACAAATGCGGCTTCTCCAAGATCCTTCATGTCAAATTACTTTGCAATCCAAAACTTGACATCATATAATTTTCTTAATCATTCCCAATGAATATAATATGATCTATGTACCAAACTAAAAAAACCATATTCCCTTCGTGTATCAACTTATACACACAGGGTTCATCCACCAACTATTCAAAGCCATAGTTCTTATAAGTTTCATCGAATATAAGATTCCATAAACTTCTACAGTTCAAAAGTTTTACCCTCTTGGTCATTCCCCATAAACCTGTCCGGTTGAGCCATATAAATGAGCTCTTCAAAATTGTCATTCAGAAAGAAAGTTTTGACGTCCATTTGCCAGATTTCATAATAAAGGGCAACAACAATGGACAAAAGGATTTGGATGGATTTAAGTATGGCTACCGGTGAGAAGGTATCCTCGTAGTCTATACCTTCCTTTTGGGTGTAGCCCTTGCCTACTAGGCTAGCTTTGAATGTCTCTACATTCCAATCTGAACCTCTTTTTTTCTTATAGATCCATTTGCATCCTACGGGTTTTATCCCTTCTGGAGGATCTACAATTTTCCAGAATTCATTTCAGTACATCGAATATATCTCAACGTTCATGGCTTCTTGCCATAAGTTTGCTTCAGGACCAGCCATGGCCTCCGAGAAAGAGATTGATTCATATAGGTCCTTGTCTGAGACAGTTGTCAAAGCTTCTCCATAGGACATGTAACTTTCAGGTTGTCTCATAACTCTCCCACTACGTCGAGGCTCCATAGTCTTTGGCTCCTATCGTGGCCCTTTCATTATTGGATCATAAATAATTTCTTATTGGGGAGTCAGTGTTCTCCCACTCAATAATTTCTCTAGTACATCTGTACTTCTCTACTGTAATAATCTTCTTCGAGAAAATGAGCATTCGTACTAATGAATGTTTTCTTGTTAGTCATATTGTAGAAGATATATCCCTTCGTTCCCATAGGATATCCTACAAACATGCACAATTCTAAACGACTGGCCAACTTGCCTGTCTTTGATCTTAGAACATGTGCTGGGCAACCCCATATTCTAAAATGGTGAACGGTCGACTTTCTCCCATAGCATCTTTCATATGGTGTACCAGCCACCGTCTTTGATAGAACTTGGTTCAGAATATATGTCATTGTTATAAGACATATCCCCATAATGAATCTGGGAGGGATAAGTAACTTATCATAGATCTAACTATAACCATCAAGACTTTGATTCATTTTCTCTGACACACCATTTTGTTGTAAGCTGACAAGGAATACCCATTCCTTAAAAAAGTCCTCGACCTCTCCTAGCAAGTACTCTCCACCACAATAAGATAGCAGTGATATGATTTATTTTTCTAATTGCTTTTCAACCAAGGCCTTATATTCTTTGAACTTTTCAAAGGTTTCAGACTTTTGATGCATTAGATAAACATGACAAAAATATGAGTAGTCGTCAATGAAGGTTATGATGCATTCATAACCTCCTCTTGCTTAGATATTTAATAGCCCACATACATCACTATGTATGAATTCAAGGAATTGAGTTGCTCTTTCACCTTTTGATGAAAAAGGTCTCTTGGTCATTTTGCCTTCTATACACGATTCACATGTGGGTAGTAAACCCACACTTAAATATTGCAAAGGACCATCCTTCACAAGTCTTTTAATTCTTTCTAGGCTAATATGTCCAAGACGTAAGTGCCACAGACAGGTTAGATCGATCGAGTCATAGTTCATCCTTTTACTATCCCTATGTGAATCGATATTCACTTCAGCGTCACAAATCATGGGTATTATAGGTTTTACGTGATACAATTTATTAATCATTCGTACAATGGTAATTAAGCATTCATTTTTAGAAAATATTAAAATCTTTATCAATGAATTTTAGATCAAATCCTTGCTCAATTAATGCACCAATAGAAATCAAATTCATTCCAAAACTCAGGACACAATAAACTTCACACAAAATAATAAAATATTTCTCAAAACATAATTTAAAAGTTCCCACTTATGCGGTCTATACTTGTGCTTCATTGCCCTAGCAGAAGCTGAACTCACCCTCGTTAAGCCTTCTGATTTTCCTGAACCCTTGCAGGGAGCAACATATGCGGTTAGTAGTTGCAGAGTCTACAATCCAAGAAAAAGTAGAGTCAGCTATATAACATGCCTCATTAACCATTATTATACCTTTAGATCTCAACCCTTTGATATACTTTGGGCAGCTACGTTTCCAATGACTAACAGCTCCACAGTGATGACACTTGTCTTTCGATTTGTCTACTCTCGTGGTGATTTTACCTTTGACAGCTCTCGGCTTCTGCTTCTTCATTTTCCTTGGACCCCTTCTCTATTTTTTCTTAGAGCTAGAGGTGGAAGGCCTACTTTCAGTAAATTTAGCTTTTCCAGATTTCCTCTTCCCCTTCAGAAACAGGATCTCAACAGCTTGCAGCTCCTTCATGAGCTCAGGAAGTGAGTAATTCAACTTATTCATCGAATAATTAAGCTTGAAATTCTTAAAGGTACTAGGCAAAGTCTCTAGGATCATATCCACTTGAGTCTCACCATCGACCTGAGCGCCCATGATCTCCATCTCGTTCAGATTACTTATGATCAACATCATATGTTCTCTGATAGGAGTTCTAGGTTCCATCCTGCAGTTCATAAAGTTAAGCACAGCTGTCTGTCTAGCTTGATGACCCTGATCCCCAAACATTTCGGTGATGTTAACATCATATTAGTGGCAGTCTCAAAGGTCTAATGTTGTTGTTGCAACACATTGCTCATAGATACCAAGATGTAACATCTGGCGATCTCATCAGAATGCAACCAATAAGCATAAACATCATTTTCTTCTTGTATCGATTCAGCAATAGGCTCAAGAGGACAAGGGGTAGTGAGCACAAACTTGTGCCTTTTTACCGTCATCACGATATCAAGATTTCATTTCCATTCCACATAATTTTCACCGTTGAATTTGTTCGTGTCAAGAATGGTTGAAAGAGGGGATAGCGACATGATTACTGAAAAGAATAAAGAAAACGGTGTAAATAAATGCTCAATTGTTTAGAAAAGTATGATGCATGATGCAATTACTAAATATTTTAAAATCCATTAAAAAGATATTTCCTCCATGATGTTACGATAAAAAATGACAGTTTCTCTCATCGAGGGATGAAGTCCAAACTATCTCCTATAGTATCGAGACTCATCTCATTTGGTTAACACTCAAATGTCTCCACATCTATCTTAACGAATCACCAATGATTTTAGTCACCTTGGCTCCATTGACTAGCCCCTATGAGGGGATTCCAATGTACGTCAGTCTAAGTGTTTAACCAACGCATCGACTCTTAAAGGTTGCTATGAACTAACAGTCCGTCTATGGGATGGTCCTGCTCCACCACTCCCTTTAGAAGTCTTAGCTTCTGAAGCAACTCGTTGACTCAAATCGACACGATTCTAAATTTTCTCACATTCAAGTGAGGACCGCTATGGGCGGTTCTAACCCTTCCTCGTGACACGATTAAGTTTGCATTGGAGACCTTGAGAATGTTTTGACGTAAACTTTTAATTTCATCATTTATAACTTGAAGTTACATTTTGAAATCAAAATTAATCTTCCCTCTACATAATTGAACATAACCGTTAAGAATATGAAACGACGTTGTCTTAATATTTTCATAAAGATAACAATCTTAACATTGTCTTTAAATTAGCTAAAGGTTACTTATTTTGGCAGGATGATCAATAGAGCCAATCCAAAGACATAAGATTCCCAAAATAAAACCCAAAGCGGCAGAAGAACTATGTTCATTTTTTTCCTCTAGACGAATGTAATCTGTTCGTTGGAATTTACACAAGTCAATAAAGATACCAACTGACAAAAAAACAAGAAAACCCTCTTCTTGGCTTCTTAGGTGGAGGGGCATTTTAAAAATTAAGGGATTTTAAGTGAAATTATTAAAATAGCATCCTTTCGTGTTGTTAACAGTTTCGTTAATTATGTAGACGAAACGTTATTTTCTTCTTCAAAAGGTAATTTCAGATTATAAATGATGAAATTAAAGTTTATAACCCAGTTTCGTTAATTATGTAGACGAAAAGTTATTTTCTTCTTCAAAAGGTAACTTCAGGTTATAAATGATGAAATTAAAATTTAGGGTAATAAATAATAACAACCGTAAAATTTGAGAGTGTATTTTATAATTTTTCTTTTTTATTACAAATTTCGAAAGCAAAATCGTAAAGTTTAAGGAAGCAAAAATTTATGCAAACACAGTTTTACGAATAAACCCTTTTACTAGACATCATCTGTTCACTGTTTTTTTTACATTTTTTTTAAACTTGTTTCCATGGTTAGTCATGGTTAGTCATGGTTACAACAATTATGTTCATCTTGACAAATTTCAGAAATTAATTATTTAGAATATTTTATTTGGCAACTAATTTATTGTAATACTTAAGATATAATATTTGAGAAGACAAATATTCTTTATGAGTTTAAGATTGTAATTAATTTAAGGTTGAAATGGCTTAAGTTATGAAGAATTATAACTACTTTATAGAGTATCCAAGATAACCGGTAATATCCAAGATTTAGTAATGAAAAATAGTGATGAAAAAGAAGTTGGAGAGTTATGGGGATTGATGGCAAATTTGTAAATAAAATAAAAATCATGTCTACTCATTTTGACACTTTTGTTAAAAAGTAAAAATATGATACATGTCACATTTATAAAGTGACTGTGTATGAATAACTATTGAAATGAGTGCTGCTAACATCACTTTTATGATTGATATATACGATAATTTCTCGTATATCCGATACTTCATCCAACTGTCAAAAATTTGAATTATTTTTTGCCATGTAACTATAATTTCCAGCACCCAATGCAAAGCAGCCACACATCTAAATGCTTTATACTAAATTCTATATGACATTTCCTTAGTTGAAGGAACTTCTTATTAAATTGTTATGCTATTGCTATTAAAAAATAAGGGTGGTGGCTACTATTGTTTAAGGAGAGGAATGACGTCAGGGAATAGGGAGACTACGGTTTCAAATCGCGGCGGCCATTACTTAACGGTCTTGGAGGATAGCCTGATTCACATTATGGTGAGGATAACCTGATTTACAGTCGTCGCGGTTGCAACCATGATATAGCGGCCGTGACAGGCCACGACGAGCAGCGACGGGCCCGAGTCCTACCAATGAAGAAGCACTGAAAAAGAATAATGGAGGAAGAAGATGGTGTAAAGGATTTTTTCTATTTGGTTAGGAGAATATCGATAATGTCTAATTTTTATGTGTTAATTAGAAAAAAAAAAGAAGGAGAATTTCAGAGTAAGAGAAGAATGAGAGAATCTTAGGGTCAGAGTTGTATTGCAAGTTCCCCCTTCCTCCAGTACATTGGCCTTTATATAGGCTTCCCAAATCCCATGAGTTAATTACATAATAATATAAAATGAAGCGCTCATTATGTCTAGGGCTCACACCTATTCGTGGGGGTCATTTTACAGGGTATGACCCATTTTTTCCTCCTAAACTCTAACCTTCATCTCTTCTATAAATACACTCTTCTATAAATTTTCCCTCCTAAACTCTAACCTCCATCTCTTCTATAAATACACTCCATTTCAATTCACAAAACATAAATTCATAGCTAAGATACTTGCTCTTAAAACTCTCCCAATACTCTTTTAAATCTCTCTTAATATTTTGAGCTTTATACTTGCAAATTTCTTAAGAGAGAGATTATTTTTTGTGAGCTTAGATTGGAGATTCTACTCTTTTGAGAGAGTTATTCTAAGGGGTCACTTAATCTCGAAATACATAGCCTTGTAAGATTTAATTGGCACACATAAAGTCAATTGAGTTTGTAAGGTTTGGTCTTCACCCTTAAGAAGATCGTGGGATTCAAAATCTCCAAAGGGGGGCCCTGGAGAGTGGACGTAGAAATATGATTTTTCATATCACGTAAAAATATCGTGTGCCTATTTTCTTCTCCTTTTATTTGTGCTATTTATTTTTTGTACTTCAATTTCTCGCATTTAATTTTCATAATTTAATTTTCACAATTTAATTTCCGCACTTTAAGTTTCTGTAATTATTTTATTTGCTTGCTTTATTTTCTGAATTTATATTATCCCAATCATTATTCACTTCAACACTTTTATCTATTACTTATTTATCTTTTTAAGAGTTAAACTCGTGGAACATTGAAGTTCATTCTTGAACATTCATTTTTCACTTGAGTGCAAAACATTTTTAATTTGAACACGATCACCCAATTCACCCC
>QANY01005609.1:410861-493096 GCA_003255025.1 Datisca glomerata | reverse complement strand
CCCCCCCCCCCCCCCCCCGCCTCCTTGGTTGCCATATTGATCCTATAATTAGAATCAAAGCTTGGTACTCTATACATAAGACTTAATCGTATTTAGTTATGGCATCCACGAGTGGTTCTTTCATTGAAGGTCAATCTACTATTAGACCTCCATTTTTTAATGGTAATGATTATACTTATTGGAAAGCGACAATGATGATTTATATTCAATCGATTGATTATGACTTATGAGATGTTGAAAATGGTGCTCCCATTCCATTCAAAATCGTGGATGATAAAAATAATGCCAAATCAAGTAATGAATGGAATGATGATAATAAAAAGGAAATTTCTTTAAATACTAAGGCTATGAATATCTTATTTTGTTCTCTTGATAAAAATGAATTTAATAGAATTTCTACATGTGAATCCGCTAAATCTATATGGCATATGTTAGAAGTTACACACGAAGGTACAAATCAAGTTAAAGAATCCAAAATAAACATGCTTGTTCATAGTTATGAATTATTTAAAATGAAGCATGATGAATCCATACATGATATGTTTACTCTTTTCGCCGATATTATTAATGTCTTGAAATATTTCGGTAAGACTTATTCTAATGTTGAAATGGTGAGAAAAATTCTTAGGTGTCTATCAAAGAATTGGGAGGCCAAGGTGACCACCATCTAAGAAGCCAAAGATCTCAACACACTTCCTCTTAAAGAACTTATTGGCTCATTGATGACGCATGAAATGAGGGTAAATGAAAATGACGAAGATGATACATCAAAAAAGAAGAGCATTTTACTAAAATCAACACTTGAACAATTCGATAGTGAGAATGATGACTATGATGAGGAAGATGACATAACTCTACTCACTAGGTGATTCAAGAAATTCCTAAATAGAAGGAAAAATGCTCCAAGAAAAGATGATAAGAAGATACCTCGTGATACATTCACGTGCTATGAGTGTAAAAAGCCCGGACACACAAAACCGATTGTTCAAATCTAAGTAATGTCTCAAGAAGTTCAAAACATGTATTTTATGGCACTAGAAGATGAGGTACCATCGAAGAAGAACGATAAATGATATCTTGATAGTGGATGATCGAGACATATGACCGATGATGAAACAAAATTTACTCAAATTTGTCAAAAGAAAGGACATGTCACCCTTGGAGATGATAAGAAAGGCAAAATCATTGGTATTGACTCTATATATAATGACTCTTCTCTTACTATAGATAAAATTCTACTTGTAGATGGTCTAAAATATAATTTACTTAACATAAGTCAACTTTGTGATAAAAACTGTAGAATAAATTTTTAAAAAGATTTTTTTCTAATTATAAATATAGTGTCAAATAAAATTTTATTTGCTTTAAGGGTTTTTGTCTAATTATAAAGATAACTTTTGATAATAACAAAACATTGACATTACTAATAAATTTAATCAAGTTTGTGGAGGCCATTGAAAAAATTTCCACAAGAGATTCCAATTGAAGATCATGAAAATATTTATTTTTATAGGAGCTAATAAAGCATGAAGATGAAAGATTATGAAGATATCTACTTTCATGTAATTTTTATTAGGAGCTTACTCATTTTATTACCTTTATTAAAGCTCAATTTATTTAGGGATAACTATCTTTAAATTAAGTCTCCATCCATAAAAAGTCTAAATACTAAAAATCATATATCTCTTGCACAATAGACAAAATACATGAGATGGAGATAATGACAAAACACAAATAAAGTAAGTTTTAATTTCAAGTAGTTCAAGAGAGATGGAGCTTACCCAAATAGTTTTTGATCATATTGTGTTATTTTGGGTAGGAGTTTTCATTGCCTTTTTTTCAAGGATTTTTTGTCCTTCTTATTGAGGATTGAGTTTCCTTTCCTTTGTCTATATTCAAAATTTAGAAATTTTCCTCCTAAATCCTAACCTCAATCTCTTCAATAAATACACCTCATTTCAATTCACAAAACACAAATTCATAACTAAGAGACTTGCTCTTAAAACTCTCTCAATACTCTTTTAAATCTCTCTTAATATTTTGAGCTTTATACTTGCAAATTTCTTAAGTGAGCAAGATTTTTTTGTGAGCTTAGATTGGAGATTTTACTCTTTTGAGAGAATTATTCTAAGAGGTCACTTAATCTCGAAACACATAACCTTGTAAAGTTTATATAAGAAATAGGCCAGTAAGGAGAAACCCAGAAAATGAGTGAATCCACCAGCCTGATTTTAAAATATGAGTTAAGATATAATAGGGTTTTTGATTATTTAGATAAATAATAACCTTTTAGTCATCATGTTAGTAATTTTCGGTTGATAAATTTTATTTGACATTTTTATCCTTAACGTGTAGATTATTGTATTTGATTTTGTGAAACCATAATAATTAATAAGATTGCATTATCTTTTATTTTAATGAATATATTTCATAATTTTTTGTTGTTAATGCAATTAATATATTTTATTTTAAAATCAGATTTAATTAGATATTTGATGTTTAATTTTTAAAGCCCACTTTTTATGATAATTTCGGTTATGGAAATCATTCATCAACATTCATCATCGATTGATAACAATCATCAACGTCCATCACCGACTGATAGCATTCATCAACATGCATCACCGATTGACTGTCATTGACGATGATGAATCTTCATTTTACGGCCACTTGAATAGAACCATTGACGGCAAAAGATAACTCCATTTAAAACTGCAATTTAAGGGAGGCGTGATTCGTGGATTTTTAAATTTTTTAGATTTTATAGTATATTTAGGTTGATTTCATAATATCTATATTTTTATTTCTTTAATTATAGGGTATATCAATTAGATATATCAATTGTAAGCAGTTGATTTATCTGAATTAATAGGCTTGCTACTTTATATGGACGAAATGTATTTTTATCTAAAATGATTGATTATTTAAGAAACTTACTAGTTCTAGAAAACTTGCTATCACTCAAAACACTCATCCTAATCTTGTCTATAATACAAAATTTCCAATAAATCAATTCCCATTATGGCAGACCATGGACAACATGTGAAATGTTCATAAGGAAAGGAAATCATGGGCTTGGACTCTGAAGTCAACTCGTTATCTGGGCCTGGGTCATCAATTAACAATGAAATAAAGGCTGGACAACTAATGGATATGGAGATGGAGAATATGGATCATTTGGAGGAGCCCATTCTCACTAAGCAACCTAGGCCATTGCGGTTTAGAAGTAAAACGAAAAATAAAGGCAGTAGAAGCTTGTAGTTGCATAATGGGAAGGAGAAAGGAAATTCTAGTACCGTTTCCTTAGCACAAAATAGAAAAGGCCCATTTAGCAGATTAAGGTCACAAAAAAAAATAATTTAAATCCTCCTTTTCGGATTCTTCATCCTTGACAGCGGACGCAGACGAACGGGCTCGATGTGAGCCATGAAAATTTTAAGTTGGAATGTTCATTGAAAAAAACTCAAAGATTCCATACCCTGTGTGCGTCATGGTATGCAAAAGAAATCTCTAAATATTATCATTATTTTGGAGATATCATTATTATGAAGACAAAATTAAGCAGTTCAAAGGTGAAAGGAGGTTGGGGTTCCCGAATGGTTTCTTTGTAGATAGAGAGGGGTTAAGTGAAGGCCTTATGCTCTTGTGGGAAGAGGAGGTTAATCTCACTGTTAAATCTTTCTCCCAAGGCCACCTCGACACGATGATTCCGGAGGCTCAATGTGGGACGTGGAGACTCACAGGATTTTATGGGAACCCAATCATGGGAGCAAGAGATAAATTTTGGCGTCTATTGATGGTGTTAGCTGATCAATTTTCGGGGCCTTGTATGATTATGGGTGATTTCAACGAAATAATGGAAAGCAAGGAAAAGTAGGAGGAAAGTGAAGAATTAAAAATAAAGTAAAAGCCTTTAGACAAGTGGTGGACTGTTCTCTGAGGGAGTTAACTTGGAAGGACCCGAGATTCACTTGGGCTAATAATAGAGAATGAGAAGGCGTTGTTAAGGAAAGACTGGATAGGGCTCTCTCTACGGACGAATTGAGCTCCCTTTTTCCGTGGACTTAGGTGGAGGCTTTGGGCTTTCTCACTTCGGATCACAAGGTTATGTTAACCCACTTAGAAAATGTTGGAAATGCTACGCACGCGCGGTGGAAGCGTTGGACTTTTAAAAATTTATAAAAACAAATCTTTTTCGATAAAAAAATGCGACGCGAAGGTTTTCAAAATAAAAACTTTTATTGAAAACTTTTTCTAATTGGATACATTATATATTAAATCGAAAACATACATGGATATGAAATATATATCTCTTGTAGTCTAATCAATCGTCCTTGCAGACCAATGATCTTCCGTTCTCACGAACAACAAACTACGAGATCAACACCAAGATCTTCCAAGTCAATCCTCAAACACATAGAACGCGTGTGGGCACGTAGAATATGACAATGATACTTTTCTGTCTCTAGATGTACTCAACATATAAGATCTAGAGAGCTTTTAATTTACTCTTTAATCACAGAGAAATACTCCCTAATATCAACTGTGTTAGCACAAAATTTAGCACTGAGGTCGATAAAATCATATATATATATATATATATATTTTCTTGGCACCTTATATTTTTAGAGATATACACAAAATGATAATTAATCACAAAATTACCATTGCAATGGGACCCACTATAACTGTGCACAACTGTAGTGCCCAACGACATGTAGTGTGTCCTGACGTATCACACTATAACTGTGCACTATTATATTGCCATGTGACACAACAGTATTGCACGCCTAACTATAGTCCCACGTGACACTACAATAGTTCATGTCAATTTTTTATTCTCAATCAATGATTAACATGTGGCGATTCAACATGCAACTCGACAATTTTTTCAAATTAATTATTTATTTTAATCAGGTAAATATCTAGATATCGGTTAATTTAAAATTGACTTATTTGATCATCCCTATAACCTAGCTATATGTTAGTTCATAAATAACAAATTTAGTTGATTCAAATTTTAAATTATTATATAATAATAATTTAATATTATCTAATTTCACAAATTAGATGTATCTGTCTTACTTATCGATAATTAAAAAATTAATCGATATAATTATTTATAGATAATTTTTAAAAATTAATATAAATAATTTAATTAATTAATCACACATAAGTATCTCATGATTATGTAATTGCCCCAAAAATATAATATTCGCACCCTACACTATGTAGTACATATGTGATTTGGGGACCATGGATCTATAATCTTAAGTTTCAATAAATCAGATTATGAATTAAACTCTTTAATTATATAGTCTTATTTATTAACTCCACTATATATATGGAATTCAACTCTTAGACATTACAAAATATATTTACAGAGTATTCTCGTGTAGTCCATTAATATAAACATTTGATGTAGTTCTTCTCTCCAATTATTGGTTCGTAAATTAGAGCTGGTCAAAATTATCATTTTATCCTTCTAATTATCTTTTGATCCTTAAATATCATTAATTCACTAGTGAATAGCTAATTTATATTCATATTATAAATTTGAGCTTAATAATCATTCCGTTCCAAAATTAACACTTAAATGAATCAATATACAATCTGTTAGAAAAACTTAGATTCTACATCTTGTAAGATCATGTTCTCAGTCACCATATCACTGAATCTCCAAAATAAAAGTCACTGACATGTTTTACTAACAAAACATAATGTGTGAATCAAAAGATCCAGTAGATATGAATAGGAGTTCATGACTACTCGAAATTCAGACCGATCTACATATGATCATCAGAATGATGTGTATTTAATCTTTATGATAAACGATAAGTTAATAAAGATATTAATTCACATCAGTCTTGTTATATATAATCTTATTATATAAAGTACATTCACTAAGATGTCTATCCGCATCAATGATTCAGATCTTGATCACATGCATTCATAATTCTTAGTTAACCGTACTAGCAACCATTAATTAAAAATTACATATTTTAATATGTTGCTGACAAGTTAATTCATTATCTATGATATTAATCCTCTCATACTAATACAAGAGCATAGTCTCATTAATGAATATCGAATTTTCAGATATTTATATAAATTATTAAACAATAATTTAAAAAAACAATTATAAGAAAAATATAATTTCATTAAATTTTGATCATTTCATTTTAAAGTCAATCTATTTGTAATAGATTAGACATATTTGTTTTTTCTGAAACTACATGGGGATGTCCGTGTCTTTTAGACAAATCCCGAGAGGAATCATTCTCAACGAGTCCATAAGAAGTGATCCCATTATTTTCATCAGGTCCAGGTATAGACCAAAGGTTTTGAGCGACCGATCTGGCAGATTAACTGAAAAGATAAAGAAGTATCATTAATTTCTTCACCTGGGTCTCACTCCCACCTATTCCAACCGTCGAACTATAGAGAGAGTTTTTTGTTCATCCTAAAACCATATGGTTTCTTACTGAATTAGTTCACGCGAAAAAGTTGGTCGCTTCATGCATGTTTCAGATTGTGGCTACGACTTTATCTCCTGGAACCTCAACAACTAATGCAAGCATCCATCTAGTTCCATTCTATACCACGCCCTCCCTTTCATATGTATTGATCACTATCCATTTTCCTTGCATCCATCCTAGGAGCGGAGCTATACCGAAAAAAGATTGAAAATGGATATCAGTCTTCTATGTTCTCATCCTCTCTGTTCCCCAACAACTTCAAGGCAACCAAAGGGTAGGGGAGATGGAACAATGTCCAAGCTGTGACAACTCCCAAACCTAACAGCAATTTAAAGTTCAGTGTGTACTTTTCCCAAAGACTTTTGCTCTACAAATAGCAATATGTGTGAGAGAATCTGAGGCGTGCTGTTGTTCATCACGAGGCTTATATGGCTTTGAAAATTTGAAGACACAAACGAAAATTACACATATTTCTGACAGGTTTTATCATACTTAATTCTTTACATCCAACCATGTCTTTCAAATTTTTTCATACTAGAGTTGAGAATAAAACCTTATTTAATTTAGTAATTTTCTTTTTATTAGACAAGTTTCTTATATTTTGTTCAATGTTTATGGATCTGACTTTTTTTAGATAAATGAATTAGTATTTCTTTCACTATTGTCATGAGGCAGTAGTTCTTACTGCTGGGGGTTATGCCCTTAAAATATGTGTATTGACATTTTGATATATAATTTAATGAGCATTAAATTCTTCTCGTAATTGTTCTTTTAAATTATTGTTGAATAATTTATATAAATATCTGAAATTTCATATTCATTAATGAGATTATGATCTTGTATTAGTACTAGAGGATTAAGATCATAGATAATGAATAAAATTGTCAACAACATATTAAAGTATGAGATCTTTAATGAATGGTTGCTAGTGCGATTCACTAAGCATTATGAATGCATGTGATCTAGATCTAGATCATTGATGTGGATAGACATCTTAGTGATTATACAATGAGATTATATATGACTGGATCGATGTGAATTAATATCTTTTTCAACGTGCCGTTTATAATATAGATTTAAAACAAATAGATTCGATGATCATATGTAGATCAGTATGAATCTTGAGTAGTTATGAACTCTTATGCATGTCTACTGGATCTTTTGATTCACTAATTAAGATTTATTTGGAAACATGCTACTGGCTTTTGTTTTAGAGATTCTGTGATATGGATGACTGGGAACATGATCTTACAAGATTTAGAATCCAAGCTTTCCTAACAGATTGTATATTGGTTACCTTAAGAGTTAATTTTAGAACTGAATGATTATTGAGCTCAAATTTATAATAAAATTATAAATTATCAAATCACTAATGGATTAATGGTACTCAAGGATCAATAGATAATTAGAAGGGTAATACGATAATTTTGACCAGTTTTAATTTACGAACCAATAATTAGAGCAGAGAACTACATGAATTGATTGTATTAGTGGACAACATGAGAATAATCTATAAATACAATCTATAATATCTAAGAGTGCAATTTCATATTTATAGTAGAGTAATAATGAAATTAATAAATAATATTATTTAATTAAAGAGTTTTACTAATAATCTAGTTTATTAGAGCTTAGGAATATAGATCAATGGTCTCTAAGTCACCTCTATACTACGTAGTCTAGGGTGTGAATATTTCTGGACATGAGAAAAAGACTAACTTGCAAAAAATAATTTATTCAAGAGCAAGTACATAATTATGAGATAATTATGTGTGATTAATTAATTAAATTATATATATATATATATATATATATATATATATGTTATTTTCAGAATTAATATATATAAATAATTATCGATTATCTTTTAATTATCGATAAATGATGTAGAATATCTAATTTGTAAAATTAGATAATTAAATGATTATTAGATAATATTTTAGATTAACTAAATCTGTTATTTGTGAAACAATAGATAATTTAGTTGATAGTGGTAATCAAATATCTTAATTTTGAATTAGCTGATATCTAGGTATTTACCTAATTAAAATAAATATTTAATTTGTAGTAATTACCACGTGTCAATCGTTGATTGAGTATCAGAGATTGACATGGACTACTGTAGTGCCACGTGGCACTACAGTAGTGGGGTACAACATTGTAGTGCCACATGACACTACAGTGGTGCCGTGAGGCACAGTGCTGTCTCACGCCACACTGCAGTGCCATGTGGCATTACAGTTGTGTACCATTATATAGTGAGTCACAGTGTATTGGGCAATTTGAAATTAAATATTATTTTTAAATTTTAATTATTCCTAACTAACTAATACACAATAATCTATAGTAAGATACATATTTTATTCTAATGAAATCAGTTGATCAAATCAATCAACCAATAAGAGAATTAGTTCAACAATCAAGAGTTGAGAGAAGAACACAATTTTCCAAAAAATGATTTTTTATAATTAAGAGTTAATAAAAAATCTCTAAAAGAATCATCACCACGTTTTTTTAAAGAATCATCTCACAAAAGTCATTCTCAGTAAAATCTCTAGATCTCATGTTTTAAGTACATCTAGAGATAGAAAAACGTCTTCATTATATTCTATATGCCCACACATGTCCTAGTGCATTGAGGATTGACTTGGAAGATTTTGATGTGAATTTCGGAGTCTACTGATCATTGGAACGATTTCATGGGAACGATGAATCGATCAGTTTTGCGAGGACGCTTGATTCAGACTACAAGAGGTATATGATTCTTAACCTTGTATGTTGTTAATTTAACATATAAATATATAATGGATCTTGACTGATTGAAAAAGAGTTTTCAATAAAAAAATATTTTTTTTGGTTATCATATTGTTGTGCATTTTGTTTAACTAAAAAATTCAATTTGTTATTAACAGTTTATTTTTTTAAATGGCCACGCACCACATGATTACGCCGCGCACGCTCCGCTTCGATTGACACTTGCTATTATGGTCTCAGGGCAGTAAAGTCGCTAATGTTTCCTTGTATGCCAATTCACGCAGTCTTGTGCATTTTTCGTCTTCTCTTATGCATCGCTTTAGTTCTCCATTCGATTCACACTTTTACATAAAAAAGTATTACTCTCATATAGAAAGCTTATACGATCTATGAAAAATTAATTTGCTAACCTAAAGGAAAAATAATCTCTTTGTAGGTTGTCCCGCTAGTTAGAAAACAACAAGAAGTTTACATATAAACATCCAATGGTTATATAATGGAGATTAAACCAAAACATTCCTGTAAACATGAGTTAGGGCTTCTACGAATCCAACTATTTATAGAGTATTTGTTCTTGCAATATGCATCCAACGAATAAATCAAAACCTTTTTTTGATAGTAGTTGAATGAATTATCATAGCGCAAATCATTCTTGTAGGATCGATATGGTAACCGAGGAGGAGGGTTCTATTGTATTCAAATTAAAAAAATTTTGTACTCCATTGAAAAATAAATGTTCAATAATGAACTTCATAATTCCACGAGTTTAACTCTTATAAAGATAAATAAGCAATAGATTAAAGCATTAAAGCAAATAATGCTTGGAATAATATAATTCTAGAAATATAAGGAAGCAAATAAAATAATTACGAAAACTTCTAGTGCGAAAATTAAATTACGAAAATTAAGTGCGAGAAATTGAACTGCAGAAAATAAGTGCCAAAAATTAAAGTGCAAAAAATAAAAAGCACAAAATAAAAAGAGAAGAAGGAGAAGAAGATAGACACACGATATTTTTACGTGGTTCAAGAAATTCTATCCCTACGGCCACGCTCCATGACCCCCTTGAAGATTTTTAATCTCATGATATTCTTAAGAGAAAAGACTAAACCTTACAAACCCAATTGGCTTATGGGTGCCAAATAAATCTCACAAGGTTGTGCCTCACGGCACCATTGCAGTTGTGCACCATTATACATTAGGTCCCACTATATTGGACAATTTGAAATTCAATATTGTTTTTAATTTTTAATTATCCTTAACTATCTGATAAGTCATTATCTAGAATAAAATATAGATTTTATTCTAATGACATTAGTTGATCAGATCAATCAACCAATAATAGAATTAGTTCATCAATCAAGAGTTGAGAGAAGAACACAATTACCCAAAAAAGTGATTTTTTCTACGATTAAGAGTTAATCAAAATCTCTAAAAGAATCATCATCACGTTCATTTAGAGAATTGTCTCGCAAAAGTCATTCTCAGTAAAATCTTTAGATCTCATGTGTTGAGTACATCTATGGAAAGAAAAGTGTCTTCATTATATTCTACATGCCTACACATGTCCTAGTGCATTGAGGATTGACTTAGAAGATCTTGGTGTGGATCTCGGAGTCTGTTGATCGTCGGAATGATTTCGTGAGAACGGCGAATCGATCGGTTTCACGAGGACGCTTGATTTAAACTACAGAGGTATATGATTCCTAATATTGTATGTGGTTAATTTAATATATAAATATAGAATGGATCTTGACTGATTAAAAAATAATTTTCAATAAAAAAAATTTTTGGTTATTGTAGTGTTGTGCGATTTCATTTTACTAAAAGATTCAATTTTTTATTAAAAGTTTCTTTTAATGACCACGCATTCGCGCATGCACTGCGACGATCAACACCTGCTACTATGGTCGCAGGGAAATAAAGTCGCTAATGTTTTCTTGTATGCCAATCCGCGTCGTCTTGTACATTTTTCATCTTCTCTTATGTATCACTTTAGTTCTCTGTCTGATTCACACTCTTACATCATAAAAGTCTTACTTTCATATTGAAAGCTTATATTATATATGAAAAACTAATTTGCTAACCTAAAGGAAAAATAATCTCTTTGTAGGTTGTCCCTCTAGTTAGAAAACAACAAGAAGTTTACATGTAAACATCCAATGTTTATTTAATAGAGATTAAACCAAAAAAAATTCCTGAAAAAATGAGTTAGGGCTTCTACAAATACAACTATTCATAGAGTATTTATTATTTCACTAGGCATCGAACGAATAAATCAAAACCATTTTCTGAATTATCATAGGGCAAACATTCTTGTTGGATCGATATGGCAACCCCAGAGAAGTGTTGAATTGGATGATCGTGTTCAAATTAAAAACTTTCCGCACTCAAGTAAAAGGTAAATGTTCAAGAATGAACTTCAATGTTCTGCTAGTTTAACACTTGAAAAGATAAATAAGTAATAGATAAAAGCATTAAAGTAAATAATACTTGTGATAATATAATTGTGGAAATATAAGCAAGCAAATAAAATAATTACAGAAACATAGAGTGCGAAGATTATGTGCGAGAAATTGAATTGTGGAAAATAAGTGCAAAAAACAAATAGTACAAAATAAAAAGAGAAGAAGGAGAAGAAGATATGCACACGATATGTTTACAATGTTCAAAAAATCCTATCTCTACGTTCACGATCCGTGGCCCCCCTTAGAGATTTTTAATCCCACGATCTTCTTAAGGGTGAAGACTAAACCTTACAAACCCAATTGGCTTATGGGTGCCAACTAAATCTCACAAAGTTGTGCCTTACGGCACCACTGTAGTGCCATGTGACGTTGTAGCTGTACACCATTGTACAGTGGATCCCACTGTATTGGGTAATTTAAAATTAAATATTATCATTAATTTTTAATTATACCTAAATATCTGATATAACATTCTCTAGAATAAGACACATATTTTATTCTAATGACATCAGTTGATTAGATAAATCAACTAATTAGAGAATTAGTTCATCAACCAAGAGTTGGGTGTCGAACACAATTTCTCAAAAAGTGATTTTCTCTACGATTAAGAGTTAATTAAAATCTCTAAAAGAATCATCCTCACGTTCTTTTAGTTAGTCAAAGTCTCTATATCTCATGTGTTGAGTACATCTAGAGATAGAAAAATGTCTTTGTTATATTCTATGTGCCCACACACATCCAAGTGCGTTGATGATTGACTTGAAAAATCTTGAAGTGGATATCAGAGTCTACTGATCGTTGGAACAATTTTATGGGAACGGAGAATCGGTCCGTTTCACGAGGATGCTTGATTTAGACTACAAAAGGTATTTGATTCCTAACGTTGTATGTTGTTAATTTAATATAGTAATACACAATGGATCCTAACTGATTAAAAAAGAGTTTTCAATAATTTTTTTTTGTTATTGTAGCATTGCGTGATTTGTTCTACTAAAAGATTCAAAATTTTATTAAATTTTATTTTTTAAATGGCCACACGCCACACGCCACACGCTTCCGCCGCGCACGCGCCGTGACAACCAACAAGTTGTATCAGAGCAGTATTTATATATTTATATATTAAATGTTGTGTGTATTTTCTAGCATTGTTCATATAATATGATATATGTATGAATGAATGGATGGTTCTATTTTTTGAATGTATGGAAAATAATGGATTGTTAATTGTATGGTGATTATTGGATTAGGTTTTGATCTTGTTAATTTTTTTTTAGATCTTGTGTAACCATTTTTAGCTGTAGGAATTTCATATTTTATTTTGAATATTATTGTAATTATTTTGAATGCGAGAAGATGAAGAACACAAGAGATGAATAACGGAAATTACTGTGCATGGAAATAGTGTTCACGACAAAAATTACTGTTCACGATAGAAATTACTGTTTAATACAGAAATTTATTGTTCATGTTGGAAACTGTTCTGATGGCTGCTGGTAGTGTGACTAGTGGTGGCAATGGTGGCCGGTGATGATGGGGCGGCGATTAGGAGAGTTCTGTCCTCGGCAACAACTGTTATTAATTTTAGGAAAGTTTTGTAAGAACCTTGATACCAACCAACCCTATCACCATATGTTTTGATGATAACCCTCAATCTATCAATTATCTTTTTAAAATTTAAAATTAATGTAATTGCAAAATTAATTATTAATTTTTATTTTTATAAAAATTAGAAATTAATAGGTTGATTGGGTTTGGCCTAAGTTTAAAATTAAGTATATATTTGATTAAGTCAAAGTCAACTATTTTAAAAGGATAATTATAGAAACTTATTTTAATTAAGAAAAATTGGTTTTCTTAATTAAATAGAATTTTGTTCAAAACTTGAAGATTATGAAGATGGACATTAGGAGAAGACAATATTTGAAAAATATGTATTCTTGAAATCTACTTTGTAATTTTATTTCTTTATTAAGGTTATAATTTAAAAATACTCAATAGTCACTCGATTCATTATTATTTTATTTAATTATATTAAATAATATTTTTAATTGTTATGTTTGATAACATGTCCATGCATTAATAGGATTGTCATAATATGTTTATATGTATTATTTTATGAAATCAATTGCATGTAAATTACTAGGTTTTAATTAGATAAAACTTGGTAATCATACCATACTAAGAGTTATTGTAACCTTTAGGATAACCGACTTTAGTAAAAGAGTTTTATTAAATTTTGATGAATATAATTAATTAATAAATCTAAGTTCACCTAATTATGACGTAGACGCTTTAGAATACTAAATGAACTTAGACCAATAAGATGATATAACTGATTATTAAATATTCATAGAGTTATTACTTTAACTAATGATTAATTAGAAGTTAATTAATTAGTTAAAAATGGAACACATAATCTTAAAATAATGACTGGGAGAAGGTTGACATGTCAATGTAACCTACGGTCTTCATTATTAGTACAACACTGTGAGGTACAATGAGGGCCTCAAGATGACTTTATTTTCATCCCCTAAGGAAGGTTTCAAGCTATACCAATACCAACATTGGACTTCTTAAGAAGATAGGAGGGAGTGATGTAGTTTAGTTTTGACCGAACCTACAGCGGCATATTCTAAATCAAGTCATGGAATCTGAAATAATGAGTCACACTCACAAAGTCACAATTAAGTATTCATCTGGATAGTTGTGACTTAACCAAACAAGCGATATCTTATTGTTAAAAGAGAAAATATGAGATATTTTAAGTTTTAATTAATAAAGATGAGAATGTCTCATAGACAGTCTGAGGTTAATCTAATTGACCTTAAGGTAGCACATTAATGGTTGGGTTATTTTATCGTGATTAGTTAATATTAAATTTTGTGTGTTTATTATGTTGCATTCATGCATCACGTTTACTTTTTGAATTCTAGATATTTATTAATTATAGTGAATCTTGTATCTTATAAATTTCAGCTATTATTGAGGACTGTCACTGCTTTACTCGCTTTTGAGAAATTGAATGGTGATAATTTCGTACGTTGAAAATCAAATATGATCTTAATGCTAATTTGTGAGAACCATAAGTTCATTCTTATTGAGGACTGTCCTGAGGAGCCTGCTGCTAATGCCCCTAAAATGTTGGGGACAAATATGATGTTTGGATCATATCAAACAACAAGGTTAATTGCTACATGCTTGTGAGCATGAATGATGTTCTGAGAACCAAGTATGAAAGCATGGAGACTGCCTATGAAGTTGTGGAATGTCTACATGCGATGTTTGAGTAGTAGTCTGATTAAAGTCGTCATGAGGCCACTAGGAGCTATATGACAACTAAGATAAGAAAAAGGGTACTTCTTTGCGAGAATATGTTTTGAACATAATCAATATAATGCACGAGATAGAAGTACATGAGGCTACCATTGATGAGCGGACTCAAGTTAGCATTACACTTGAGTCACTCACACCAGTGTTTTCGCGTTCACGACCAACTATGTTATGAACAAGTTACAATTTAATATGACCTAACTGTTTAATGAACTATAGAATTTTGAATCGCTCAAATGGGAATGACCAAAGAGGGCAAGGTAAATGTTATCGAGCAAAATCCTTCTTCCACTGTTAAAATTAATAAGAGGAAGATGATCAATGGAAAGGGCAAAGGTAAGAATAAGAAAGGCAAGAAAGCCAAGACATCGCCAAAAGCCAAGAAGAACAAGAAAGACAGCAAGCCCAAGGAAAAATGTTTCCATTGTGGGGCTGAATGTCATTGGAAGAGAAACTGTAACAAGTATCTCTCCGAGTTGAATAAGAAAGGTAAATATGATTTACTTGTACTTAAAGTTTGCTTGGTGGAATATAATTTGTAATCCCAGATACTTGATTTAGGGACCACTAACCATGTATGTTCTTCTTTGCATATACTTGATTCGTCAAGGGAGCTAGCTGAAGGCGATATCGTTTTGAGAGTTGGCAGTGGTGCCCTCGTGTCAGCTATAGCATTAGAGACAATCCGTTTACTTTTAGGATATAATTATTTAGTTTTGAACGATATTTATTATTTGAGAAATTTGGTTTCTCTTTCATTTTTGCAAGAACAATTTTTTCAAAGTTTCTTTTATTAATAAAGAGTTTATTATTTCAAAGAATGGATTTGATATTTATCATGCAAAAGTTATAAACGGAGTGCATATGCTTAAACCGATTGACGCATGTTAAATAATTATGAATTATTTAATGTAGAAAACCTAAAAGTAATAAATGATAAAGAGTTTCTCATGATGATGATAACACATATCTTTGACATCTTAAGTTGGGACATATTAATCTAGATAGGTTAAACAGGTTAATAAAGCATGTGCTTTGAAAGAATTAAAAGTTGAAACTCTTCATATTTGTGAATCTTGTCTAGAGGATAAAATGATCAAGAGACCTTTCTCAGGAAAGGGCCAAAAAGCTAAGGAATCACTTGAGATAGTACATAGTGATGTCTATAGACCGATCAATACACAAGCTAGAGGTGGGTATGAGTATTTCATCATTTTTATTGACGATTACTCAATATATGGGTATACTTACCTATACAAAAAAGTTTTCAAAGCTGAAGCTGAAAAGCAACTAGATAAATAATTGAAAACCCTTCGATTCGATCGAGGCGGTAAATACTTGGATTTAGAATTCAATGATTATTTACTGGAGTGTGGAATCCTATCCTAACTCACAACACCTGGAACACCACAACAAGATTGTGTTGCAGAGGGGAGAACCTGAACCTTATTGGATATGGTTAGGCCGATGTTAAGCTACTCCTCACTATCACTCACATTTTGGGGATATGCACTACACACGGTAACTTACATTTTGAATGTAGTATCCTTTAAGTCTGTAAGCTAGACGCCTTTAGAGTTATGGAATGAGTCCAAAACCTAGTTTTTGTCATTTCCGTACATGGGGATGTCCACCTCACATTTTTAGACCGAAGATCAAAAAGTTAGACTCAAGGTCTGAAGTGTGCATATACGTAGGCAATGCTCTAGAGACTAGAAGTGGGTAATTTTATATTCACAAGGATTAAACGGTGTTTGTGTCGACAAATGCAACATTGCTTGAGCAAAGTAGTTCACGAGAAATTAGTGGCTGATGAGATCAGACCACTTTCAATTTCTACTGATAAACAACAAACCAGAGAAAGCACAATTTCTACAAAGGAAACCCTGGTGTAACGTCATAGTAGGAGTATTGTTTTACCAGTTCACTATGAACTAGAGGTACATGTCCTAGTGTCAGACACTGATAAAGAAGATTCATTATCTTATGAAGAAGCAATGGATGATCCTGAAAAGGAGAAATGACAAGATGCCATGAACCAGAAAAGGGAACCTATGTATTCCAATTCTGTCTGGGAACTTGTAGATCCACCTAAAGATGTCAGACCCATTAGATTTAAATGGATCTTCAAGAAGAAAAGAGGTGGAGATGGGAAAGTAGAGACTTTCAAGGCACGGTTAGTAGCCAAGGGCTATACACAAAGGGAGGGAGTCAATTATGAAGAGACATTCTCCCTTGTGGCCATGCTCAAATCCGTTCGTATCCTTTTTTGTCCATAGGCGCTAGTTTTGACTGTGAGATATGGAAAATAGACGTCAAGATAGCTTTTCTGAATGACTCTCTTGAAGAAAGCATCTATATGATGCAACCAGAAGAGTTCGTATAAAAGGGGCAAGATCAGAAAGTATACAAGTTCTTTAAATCCATTTATGGGTTAAAACAAGGATCTAGTGGTTTCGAACAAAATGTTGACAAAGCCTGTGTTTATAAATACATCAAAGATAAGATAATATTTTTCTTGGTTCTTTATGTTGACAATATTCTACTAATTGTGAATGATGTAAAAACTTTGTCAAAGGTAAATAAGTGGTTAGCTGAGAAATTTCAAATGAAAGATTTGGGAGAGACGAGGTATGTTCTAGGCATCCAAATCATGGATAGAAAGAATAAACTCTTAGCATTTTCTCAGACATCTTATATTGATAAGGTGCTAGAGAGATTCTCTATGAAGAATTCCAAGAAAGGTCAACTATCGACCAAACATGGAATTATCCTCTTCAAGGAACAATGTCTTAAGACACCTCAGGAGGAAGATGATATGAGAAAGGTTTCTTATGCTTTAGCAGTTGAAAGTCTCATGTATGCCATGTTGTGTACGAGACTGGACATCTGTTATGCAATGAGAATTGTCAGTTGTTATCAATCGAAACCAGGTTTAGAACACTGGATTTTAGTAAAGCACAATCTCAAGTATCTTATGAGAACGAGAAACTATATGATTGTTTATTCATGTGTAGACTTGAACCCCACTGGATATACTGATTAGTCAGATAAGGATAGTCGAAGTCAAAATCTGGGTCATAGATCGAGATGATCTAAATGTTATGAAGATAAGTTGGATGAGAACCTGGCTGACTCATTTACCAACACACTTCCTATGAAGTTGTTTGAGGGTCATGTGCAAGACATGAGATTGAAAGAGATGCCACATTTGCTTTAGGGCAAGTGAGAGATTGTTTGGGGTTATACCCTCAAAGCATGTGTATTGACGTTTTAATATGAAATTTAATGAGCATTACATTTTTCTTATAATTGTTCTTTTAAACTATTGTTGAATAATTTATATAAATATATAAAATTTTTATATTCATTAATGAGATTTTGATCTTGTATTAGTACGAGAGGATTAAGATTATAGATAATAAATAAAATTGTCAGCAACATATTAAAGTATGAAATCTTTAATGAATGGTTATTAGTATGGTTCACTAAGCATTATGAATGCATGTGATCTGGATCCAGATCATTGATGTGGATATAAATCTTAGTAAATGTACTTTATAAAATGAGATTATATATGATTGGACTGATAATGATACTTGGATTAATAGATAATTAAAAGAGTAAAATGATAATTTTATGGATGAAGACTTAATTTAAGGATATGCATCCCTAAATAAATTAAGCTTTAATAAAGGCAAATAAATCGAGTAAGCTCTTAATAAAAATAACATGAAAGTAAATATTTTCATGAGCTTCAATCTTCATGCTTTATGATCTCCTATGAAAATAAATATTTTCATGATCTTGAATTGGAATGACTTGGGGTAATTTTTTCAATAGTCTCTGTAAACTTGATTAAATTTATGAGCAACGTCAATTTTTTATCATCATCAAAAGTTATCTCATAGAGATATATGGCTAACAATCTCCCCTTTTTTGATGATGACAAACCACTGAGATAAAAAATATACTTAATCAAATCAATTTAATTTACCTCCCTAAATATATGCTTACCCATCAAGATAAAAACATAACTCTTAAGTATATTCTATTTTCTCCCCCTTTATTATCATTAAAAAGAATAAACCAATAATAATAATGAAAAATACTTTTATCTTGGCATGGTAAGTAGAAAAAGAATTTAACTAATATCTAAAATTCCCAAAGCAAGGCTTTACAAAAACATTCAACATTTAATGGTTTTGTGAAAATATCCGCAAGTTGATTTGTAGTGTCTACAAACTCTAGTGAAATATCCCCTTTTTGCACATGATCTCGAATTAAAAGATGTCTAAGATCTATATGCTTAGTATGAGAATACAAAATAAGATTTATGCTTAGTACGAGAATACAAAATAAGATTTATGCTTAGTACGAGAATACAAAATAAGATTTTATAAATTAATTGCGCTAGTATTATCACATCTAATAGAAAATTTTCAAAAATTAAACCAAAATCTTTTAGAGTTTGCTTTATCCATAAAATTTGAGCACAAAAATTACCAATAAAAAAATATTTGGCTTTGCCGGTTGATAGTGCTACTGAATTTTGATTTTTTCTAAACCAAGAAACAAGTGTCCTAAAATTGACATGTACCACTCGTACGTTTTCTATCGGTTGAGCTTCCAGTAAAAGCTAAATTAGAATATCCAATTAAATACAGATTATAGCATTTTGGATACCAAATTCCAAATTTAGTTGTTCCAAGTAAATATTTAAAAATTCTTTTAATAGCTTGTAAATGTGACTTTTTGGGATAAGTTTTAAAACGAGCACGTAAACATACGAAACGTGATATCGTGTATACTAGCACTTAAGTAAAGTAGAGATCCAACCATACCTCGATATTTCTTTATATCGACGTTTTTACCTTTCATCTTTGTCTAGCTTGTCCTGATACTCATATGAGTTTTACTAGCCTTCACATTTTCCACGTCAAACTTTTTGAGCAAATCCTTGGTGTAATTTTCTTGTTTCTGAAGATCCCATCCTTCATTTTCTTGATTTGTAGTCCAAGAAAGAAGTTCAAATCTCCCATCATGCTCATTTCAATCTCCTCGCTCATAGAACTTGCAAAATTCTGACACAAAGATTCGTTAGTGGCACAAAAAATTATAACATCTACCTATATTTGGACAATTAAGATATCATTGCCTTTTGATTTTATAAAGAGGGTGTTCTCTATTTTACCCATGTTAAATCCATCATCAATAAGAAATTTACTTAGCCTTTCGTACCAAGCTCTATGAGCTTGTTTTAGTCCATAGAGAGTCTTTTTAAGTTTATACACGTAATTTGAAAAATTTAAACTTTCAAAACTGGGAAGTTGTTCTACATAAACTTCCTCCATAATGTATCCATTTAAAAAGGTACTCTTGACATCCATTTGATATAAAATAAAATTTTTGAAACATGCAAAGACTAATGGCATTCTTATTGACTCAAGTCTAGCAACGAGGGTGAAAGTTTTATTATAATCTATACTTCCTTCGTGATTATATTCTTGTGCCACTAATCTACGCTATATTTCTAGTAACAATACTATTTTCATCTACTTTATTTTGAAACACACACTTAGTACCAATTACCAAGTGATTAGAGGACTAGACACAAGTTCCCATACATTACTTCTTTCAAATTGATTAAGTCATTCTTGCATAACAACTATCCAATAAACATCTTTTTCGACCTCTATAAAAACTTTAGGCTCAAGTTGAGAAATAAAAGTAATATTACCAATACTATGAAGTGTAGAGCAAGTCTCTACCCCTTTTGATATGTCTCCTACTAAGAGCTCATTTGGATGATCTTTTACAAACTTTCATTCTTTTGAAAGTTGGTTGCAATCATGTACTTTGCCATTTTCTTGGGGAGAGTGACTTGATCCTTCATTAGTATTGATATTAACCTATTCTACATTTCTTCTAATTTTATCATCTTGATCATAAAGATGTTAGAGTTAATAGATTCATCAAAGCTAACATGCATGGATTCTTTCATATTTAATGTTCTTCTATTATAAACTCTATATGCTTTACTAGATGTGAGATATCCTAAAAAGATTCCTAAGTCGGTTTTAGAATCAAACTTACTAAGGTTATCTTTATTGTTTAAAATAAAACATTTACATCTAAAAACTTTGAAATAACTAATATTAGGAATTTGTTTTCCAAAGTTCATAAGAGGTTTTATTTAAAATAGGTCTAAGTAAAACACGATTCATAATGTTGCAAGATGTATTAAAGGCTTCAGCCTAAAAATACTTAGGTAAGTTATTCTCATTTATCATTGTTCTTGTCATTTCTTGTAGGGACTGATTTTTCTTCTCAACAACACCATTTTGTTGTGAAGTTTTAGAAGTAAAAAACTCATGTGAAAAACAATTTTTATCGCAAAAAGTTTCAAAGTTTCTATTTTCAAACTCTCCACCATGATCACTTCTAATTTTTAAAATTGTAAAACCTTTTTCATTTTGAATTAGTTTGCAAAACTTTGTAAATGTTTTAAAGTTTCATCCTTATTTTTTAGAAATAAAATTCTTGTATGTCTTGAAAAATCATCAACTATGACAAATGCATAGTGTTTACCCCCAAGACTTGTAATTTTTGAAGGGCCAAATAGGTCCATGTGTAGTATTTGCAATGGTCTAATGGTTGTCGTTATATGTTTTGATTTGAAAGAGCCCTTAACTTGTTTACCCATTTGGCGTGCATCACAAATTTTGTCTTTCACAAAATTTATTTTTAGAAGACTTTTACTAAATAACTTTTTGATAGTTTTGAACATAAATCCATGCTAGCATGCCCAAGTCTTATATGTCGTAGCCAACTATTATTGTCAAAAATAAGAAAATATTTTTCATTATGATTTTGAAAATCACTTAGATTAATAGTGTAGACATTTGGTCCCTTTGTCCAACAAATAATTTTTTTTGACACTTTATCTATAATTAGACAAAAATCTTTTTCAAAAATTACTCTATAGTTTTTATCACAAAGTTGACTTATGCTAAGTAAATTATACTTTATACCATCTATAAGTAGAATTTTATCTATAGCATGAGAAGAGTCATTACGTATAGAGCCAGTACCAATGATTTTGCATTTCTTATCATCTCCAAAGGTGACATGACATTTCTTTCGACAAATTTGAGTGAGTTTTGATTCATCACTGATTATGTGTCTCGAGCATCCATTATCAAGATTCCATTTATCTTTCTTCTTCACTGGTACATCATCTTCTAGTGCCATGAAACTTATGTTTGCAACTTCTTCTTCTTCACCATCAGAATTGCTATCATCGGTCACATCTCAAGTTGCCTTGAATGCTCTTCTTTGGGGCATTACTTAGATTTGGACAATTGGCTTTGATCTGTCCGGGCTTTTTGCACTCATCGCACGTGAGTGTATTACGAGGTATATTCTTATCATCTTTTCTTGGAGCATTTTTCCTTCTATTTAAGAATTTCTTGAATCGTCTAGTGATAGGGCTATGTCATCTTCCTCATCATAGCCATCATTCTCATTATCAGAGTGTTAAATTGTTGATTTTAGTGCAATGCTCTTCTTCTTTGATGTATCTTCTTTATCATTTTCATTTAACCTCATTTCATACATCATCAATGAGCCAATAAGTTCTTCAAGAGGGTGTGTGTTGATATCTTTGGCTTCTTGGATGGCGGTCACCTTGGCCTCCAAATTCTTTGGTAGACACCTAAGATTTTTTCTCATCATTTCAATATTAGAATAAGTCTTACCAAGAGACTTCAAACCATTAATAATATAGGTGAAACCAGTAAATATATCACGTATGGATTTGTCATACTTCATTTTAAATAATTCATAACTATGAACATGTATGCTAATTTTAGATTCTTGAACTTGATTTGTGCCTTCATGTGTGACTTCTAACAAGTGCTATATAGATTTAGTAGATTCACATGTACAAATTCTATTAAATTCATTTTTATCAAGAGCACAAAACAAAACATTCATAGCCTTAGCTTATAAAGAAATTTTCTTTTTATCATCATCATTCTATTCACTACTTAATTTGGCAATACTTTTACCATCCACAGATTTGAATGGAATGTGAGCATAATTTTCAATAACATCTCATAAGTCATAGTAAATCGATTGAATATAAATCCTCATTCTCGTTTTCCAATTAGTAGTAGGTTGGTCTTCAATGAAAGAACCACATGGATACCATAACTCAAGACGATTAAGTCTTATAAATAGAGTACCAATCTCTGATACCAATTATAGGATCGATATGGCAACCCAAGAGAGGGGCGAATTGTGTGATCGTGTTCAAATGAAATAACTTTTCACAATCAAGTGAAAAATGAATGTTCAAGAATGAACTGCAATGTTCAACAAGTTTAACCATTGAAGAGATAAATAAGTAATAGATAAAAGCGTTAAAGTAAATAATGCTTGCGATAATATAAATGCGAAAATATAAAGCAAGCAAATTTAATTACGAAAACTTAAAATGCCAAAATTAAATTACGGAAATTAGGTGCGAGAAATTGAAGTGCGGAAAATTAAAGTGCAAAAAATAAATAGCACAAAATAAAAAAAGAGAAGAAGGAGAAGAAGATAGGCACATGATATTTTTACGTGGTTTGTGGAATCCTATCCCTACGTCCACGCTCCAAGGCCCCCTTGAAGATTTTTAATCCCACGATCTTCTTAAGGGTGATGACCAAACCTTACAAACCCAATTGACTTATGGATGCCAACGAAACCTTACAAGGCTATATGTTTCAAGATTAAGTGACCTCTTACAATAACTCTCTCAAAAGAGTAGAATATTCAATCTAAGCTCACAAAAAAATCATCTTGCTCACTTAATAAATTTACAAGTATAAAGCTCAAAATATTAAGAGAGATTTATGAGAGTATTGAGAGAGTTTTAGGAGAAGCTCTATTGGCTATGAATTTTTGTTTTGTAAAGAGAAATGATGTGTATTTATAGAGGAGATGGAGGTTACGGTTTTGGAGGAAAAATTTCAAATTTTGAATATAGATAAAGGAAAGAACCCTCCATCCTTAATAAGGAGGGCAAAAAATCCTTGATCTAAAATGCAAGAAATACTTCTACCCAAAACAACATAATATGATAAAAAACTATTTGGGTAAGCTACATCTCTCTTTATCTACTTAAAATTGAAATCTACTTTGTTTGTGCTTTGTCAATATCTCCATCTTATGTATTTTGTCTATTGTGCAAGAGAGATATGATTTTTGGTGTTTAGGATTTTTATGGATGACGACTTAATTTAAGGATAGACATCCCTAAATAAATTAAACTTTAATAAAGACAAATAAAATGAGTAAGCTCTCAATTAAAATTACATAAATATCTTCATGATCTTTAATCTTCATGCTTTATGAGCTCCTATGAAAAATAAATATTTTCATGATCTTCAATTGGAATGCCTTGTGGTAATTTTTTCAATAGCCTCTGTAAACTTGATTAAATTTATTAGAAACGTCAATGTTTTGTTATTAACAAAATTTATCTCATAGAGATATAGGGTTAATAATTCTTACCTTTAATTTATAAATCTATAATCTAGTATATGCCATAGAAACAATTTAGAGATTACCTTTGATGCGGGAATCCAAATTAACCTATTTGTAACAGATTAGAATGATTTGTCTTTTCTGAAACTACATATGGGTCTATGTCTTTTAAAAAATCTCAGTATATTTTTCCCAAAGACTTTTGCTCTAAAAATAGAAACATATGTGAGAGAATAAGAGGCGTGCAATTGTTCATCACGAGGCTTATATGGCTTTCCAGATTTGAAGGTGCAAACAAAAATTACACATATTTCTGATAAGTTTTATCATATTTAATTCTCTACCTCCAACCATGTCTTTCAATTTTTCTCATACTAGAATCGAGAATGGAACCTTATTTAATTTAGTAATTTTCTTTTTATTAGATCATTTTCCTATGTTTTGTTCAATGTTTATTGATCCGACTTTTTTTTAGATAAATGAATTAGTATTTCTTTCATCATTAATGCCATGTACTTTTTACATTATAATTTTGATTTAATTTTTTATGCGTGAAACTCTAAAGATTAACATGTTAACTTTGATTCTTTATTTTCAATTTATCAAACTGATTCATAAAACACTTGGGTACATAACTAAATAAAGTGAAGTAGATCCTATCTAAGATTTATTTAATTGTGAAAAATTGTTATATTAATGAGGTGATATAGATTGATTGCGAGTTGTCATTTCAAAATTTGGGAATCAATTGATAATTAGAGAATTACTAGATTAGATAATGGTGGATTCTAAAACCTTGGTAATATTAATCGATTAAATTCTCATTTCTACTTTCTTTGTTTATTTTATTAAAATAATTAACTAACATGATTGCTTTGGTTTGTTGAAATAAGTATTAAGAACCACTTAGTCGGGATACTATAGAAACGAATCAAGTGTTCAACATGATTTCAACCTTAGATTCGTGCTAAGTGGATAGCTGTTGCTTGGGGGGGGGGGGGGGGGTTGTTCCAAGTTACATACTTATCAAGGTGATCTTTGCGAAGATCATACTTGTAATATCTGATGTTTGAAATAAGATTTTTGGTCTCACTTAAATTTTTATGATGCGAGTTTTATTATCGTGGGCTACTTAGTGTCCTTAGATAATTAGCCAACGTACTCTTAAGTAACGTACTTCGATTAGTTAAACATATTCAATTAGTAATTTTTAGGTTGCTACAATTTATTTAAATTTTAATAATCAATTTAATTAAAATAAGTAAATATATAGAAATATAATTAAACATTAAACATTACATCTTGATTAACCTAATTAATTAATTGAATAACATATTTATAAGGTTAGCCATTTTCTATAATCGATTACACTTCATTTTATCTTTCAATTTGCAATCACATATTCTTTACCTTTTGGAAACCTAAAGTCATATGGTATCTAGAAATGATGTGCATAAAAGAAAATCATCTAAGCTTGCTCAGGCATAAGACGCAATATCCAATACTGTATGGCACAAAAGAAAAATATAAAAAGTATCATGATTGAAACCCTAGCTTTACATAACCCTAATCCTATCTTAACGAAAAATAGGTTTGACCCTCCAATCCTGTAGCTGTGTACCGCTACCTGCTTCCATGCCAGCATCCTCCAACCACCTGCCAACTGTCGTCTCCCGTTGTCGATCGCCAATTGATGCTATCAGTGCCAGGACCTATGGCCACCATCATCACTACTTCGCACAGTGGCCCACTGCTTCCATGAGGCAGTAGTTTTTGCTACTGTGGTCGCATGGTAGTAGAGTCGCTAATGTTTTCTCGTGTGCCAATCCACGTCGTCTTGTGCATTTTTCATCTTCTCTTATGCATCGCTTTTGTTCTCCATCTGATTCACACTTTTACATAATAAAGGTCTTAACTTATATGATCTATGAAAACTTAATTTGCGAACCTAAAGGAAAAATTATCTCTTTGTTGGTTGTTCCTCTAGCTACAAAACAACAAGAAGATTATATGTAAACATCCAACATTTATACAATGGAGATTACACCAAAAACATTCCTACAAAAATGAGTTAGGGCTTCTAGGAATCCAACTATTCATAGAGTATTTGTTCATGCAATAGGCATCCAACGAATAAATCAAAATCATTTTCTGATAATGGTTGAAGGAATTATCACAGCGCAAATCATTCTGTAATTTATAAATAAATATATAATCTAGTATATGCCATAGAAAAATTTTAGATATTACCATTGATGCGTGAATAAAAAAAACTTCCTTTTCTACATCAAGATTCGAACCCGAATTTTCACGCCAAATACCCGTATGATTGAATCGCATGAATAATCATTACCTTGCGATATTTCTCGCTATTCCTTGGACAGTTGACCAATAATGAGCGTGTGGGCACTCAAGAGAAGATATCTCTTTTCTCTCTCCCAAATTTTAGGCTAGAGAAGAGGTTCTCTAAGGTTGCCTCTTCTCTCAATCTAATGGTGTCAAAAGACCTAAATCTAGATTGAGAAAAACCTCATATTTATAGTAGCATCCAACGATTAGGACTGAGAGACGAATTCTAGTCGAGACTTACATCTCTGACTAAAATAAATTTACTTAATTTTAACTAATAACGTTTTTACTTAAAATAAGATCGAATGATTTTTTATTAGGTATCCATGTCAAGACTATTCATTATTAGTCATGACAAGACCAAAAATTCGTAGGCTAGCTCAAGGACCATAAGGATTAAAACACCTTTAACTAAATAATCAATAAACTCTACCTATCAAATTCATGATCAAATTTATTAATTATTAATTATAATTACTTTCAATATAAACTTGTAGTTGAACTCCAATTGTATGATATTTACACGATATAACTATCTTCGATCCAATATTCATTATGTGTTGTTCATCCATAATATTACACCGTGTATAAATTATCCCAAACCTTCAAATGATAAAACATTATGGTTTGGGTCATTCCAGTCCTACTATTTTGTTGTCATCACGGACGAGGATTGTGTAAAGAATTGGAAAGATTTTTTTTGCAAATGAAAATACATTTAAAAAATGAAGGTTTATAAGCTACAAGGGTCATACCTCATGAGCCCATAAGAAAGAAGGCCACAGCAAACAAAGCAAGGCAAACAAATTCACTAGGACCTAACTCAATCATATATATGATGAGGTAGAGACGATTGAGTTAAGAAACATATAAAGATCAACATTACTAATTTCCTTTCAGACCGTAGTCTATCTCTTAATGTACTCACTATGTGACTACAGATAGTATCTCTATCAACATGGTTTCCTTGTTTTAAGATTCCTCTCTCTCTAGATAATATAAAATATATTAAAAAGTCAAGTTCTAACAAAAGAGTTCGGAGATCACTTCTTCTAGTGTGGATAGGCATGCACCTAGCTAGTAATGTCTTCCTCATCAATGCATCTACTTTGAAGTCACGTTTGTGTAGACCAATGCTCCATGTAGCTTGGGAAAAGGAGTATGCTAAAAAAAATAAGCCCTAGTCTTCTGGTTAACTAAAAACAAAACACAAACCAATATCCTGGAAAATTCCTGAAGCATGGAGTTTAAACTTGGTAGTTTAGCTTTATGAAACTGTAGACATGTGTTTCAAAATCTATGAGATCAAAGTCTTTCCTGACCATCTACTTGTTTTATCATCATAACTAACGGAAAGGTTTTTAGCTTACGGGTCATTTCAGACAATTTGCTACTATTATCTTCATCAAGGACAAAAGATGTTTTAACAGTTTAAGGCTAGGTTCATCGTGCACCATCTGCTACTTTAACGTAATCACAAATGTGTGTTTGAAAAACTAGTTCATTAAGGTTCTCCTAGATCATTGGCTAGTTTTATCGTCATTGCAGACAAAGTTTTTGTAAAAGTTTGCTAAATTATGATAATTCTGAATCATCTTATAGTTTCATGACACCGTAGCGGTGAGTGAAATGTGTTAAGAATTTGATAGATTATGGTCATTGAAGACCATTTTCGAGTTTGACATCATTATAGACTATAGTTAAGAATTTGATTAATTTTCGGTATTAAGGGTCATAGCAGATATAGCAGACATGTCATAGCAGACATAACCATCTACTAATTTAACATGTCATAGCAGACATCAAACATGATTTGAACACTGGTAGAGTAAGGTCGTTCTCGTCTATTGCTTGTTGCATATCATCGTAGAGGTTCAATTAAAACTTTTCGGTATTAAGGGTCATTCGAGACTATCTACTAGCTAGTTCAACATCATCGTAGATATAGGATCAAACATTTTTTTGGATTGAGGTCATTCCACACCATCTACTGGTTCAACATCATCGCAGACCTGAGAGTAAAAGTTTTAATAGATTAAGGTCATCTAGTAAAATTTTTTATACTGTCATTCAGAACTGTCATAAAAATTATTTTAGATTAAGGTCATTCCTTACCATGTAATTTTTTTTTGTAGATTCCAGTGATGTTAGACTATCGACTAGTTAACATCATTGCAGACATGTAACTTGTTGAATCATATTTGTTTATTATCATCACGGACGTAGAAGCTTGATACATATTGTTGTTTTTCTTTTGGTTTTAAGTGCTAATTTCTTTAGATACCAACCCTAGCCCGTTAATTGCTACGGGAAGAACGTCAACCTTGACTGAACAATGATGTCTCTATTTATGTCTAAACAACACTGGTTATGATGTATTGATTTTGAGGTTGATCATACATGGTGATTATGGGTGCACTTTGATTTTTTCCATTCTTTGATTGCTTACAGCTTTTTGAGGTGGCTTATTTTTGGTTAAGATGGTTGCCATATAAAAAAGATAGGTTTTGACAATTTTTCGATTTGGAGAAGCATTATGTTGAACTAAAATTGATTTTGACAAAACCACGTAGTTTTACTGACACGGTGATTATGAGTGTATACTAAAATTACGTCTTTTGTAGAGTGTACCTGATAGAATTAATAACGGTATAGATATAAAGTTTAACTTGATTCATTTTACATAGTTGAAGGATTAAATTGTACCATTTCAAGTTTAGAGTTTAATGTGTATCTTTCTAATAGTTTGAGCAAGTAAATTGTAATTTCTCTTGAAATTTTAACAATATTTTAATAAAAAAATATGGTACATTCAATTTACTGAATCACTTGAATCTATTGTGATTTGTGAAGCATATTGATTTATTTTAGGAAATAATGGCAAATGTGTTTCTTATAGAGTGTTTAAACAAGTGTGTTTTAGACAACAACATTTATCAAATAAAATTGATTTATTGTATGCTTATGCTTATGAGGAGAAGTGTTTTATATCTTGAAATAATATTATTTTAGTTAACGGTTATTTCATATGTATCTTTGTACAGAGTATTAGAATATATTTATAAGCATATTTATTTATATTTAAAAATAATTTAAGAAACATTTGTACATGTATATCATGTCAAAGTGATTTAAGATAGCAAAATGTGTTGTTTAATTAATTGTGATCTAAATAAGTATTTATTTAATGCATTAATCTAAATTAGTAATTATTGTGGTCCGTTAGTCTAGAATACTCGGTTGCTCATTGCTTTGCTGAGATAGGTCGTCATCATGTTCCATTATGAAAGCATGCCAATGTCGTTGTTTATTAAAGAGTTGATTCCTTGCACCACACAATCTAGAGGCTACTAATTTATTTTTAAGTGCATTGTGGATAAACAAATACCAATTAAATAATAAAACAAAAACATAAAACTTGATTTCGACGTGATAAAAATTGAATTGAAACTTCAATTCTTTCATTTTTCATGGCATGTGCTTCCTCTAATGCTGGAGCCGGGATTTCCTTTTATTTTATAGTCTTCCTCACAAGCTAACTAAGAGAAGTGAAGGTAGTCTCTGTAAGTTAACAATTATAAAAATCGGGGTCGGGTCGAGGAAGTAGCGATAATTTTGAGCTCAAAGTTGAATAAGAACTCATTCGAGTATTAGGCGAAGCTCAAAGTTGTCAATTATATCCTACATGAAAACGGAAAACCAATTTGGGGGGAACCGCTACTGGCGAGACTCCCCGACCTTGATTCTTTTGCATAGGCTGGGGCTGGCCGTAGTAGAGCATCATGGAAAAGTCCTATTAGTCAAGTTACTGGAGGTAGTTTACTTAGACTGTGACCTTCGTTGGGCATTTAGAGTTTCTTTCTGAGGATAAACTTTTAACTTCACTAGTGGCTCTCTCAATAGATTCCCTTGCAACAACAATACGACAAGATATGATATCACCCAACCTTCCAATATCTCCTTCTGAAGCAATTATAACGGAGGGTTCCCTACCCACTGGAGATTTTTCCTTGCTCCAACTTCCGGCACATGTTGGAAGGTGCGGGAAGCTAGAGAAGGGGCTAGTCAAGGTTAGTCATCTTCAAGCGATGCTTCAGCATTTCACGCTTTCCAATCCTGTTCTTTCCTCAGTTCCAAGTCTTTCGCATTGGCCCACCCTTTTTCTTTGAACCTCTTGTAAAATCTTTTGCTCTTTTTTCTTTTCTCTTCATGTTCTATCCCTATACTCCTCCATGACACCTTAATATCAAGGAACCCCGCTTTTTTCTTCCCTTCATGGAAACAACCATTTCATCCAGCATGCATATTTTTTTATTTTTCCAATGAATTTACATCTTTCATTAAAATTTACATCAGAGATAGAAATCATGGATCCAACAGAAAATCCTAAACATCAATCCCTCAGTTAAAAACTTCTCTTTGTTTTATGGTACGTATCTTCTTTGTTCGAGAGTTTGATGAAGACATGCTTCTTTGTTCGAGAGTTTGATGAAGACATGCCTTGCCTGCATTACAATTCGAAGAATGCAAATAAGGAATTTTTAACCAATATATATATATGCTAGAATGGGGTCTCAGTTACAACACCTAGTGAAAATCATGTGATATTTATTACAAAAATAAAATTCAAGTTTTAATTAGGAGTCACAAATAGAAGATTACAGCCTGTGAAAACTTCACGATCAGATAATAATGTTCAAATTCTTCACAACAAATTTTTTGTGTACAAATTATGTGTTTCCTCATCAATCTTGTATATGGGCTAAACGTACAAAATGGTTGGACTTGCCGAGACACACACAGTCATTATTATCCAATCAGTAAGGGTCAATGATAATGTTCTACATGCCTGCGTGATCCATATCATCAACCAACTTATGTGGTTGTATCTCGTGTCATATGTGATCATATTCTTGTATTGTGCTCGTTGGTGTATTCATCCACTTTTATAACCACTAAGTCAAATGACATAGACTTAGAGTTCCTTACTTCAGAACATTCTGGAGGCTATCAACTGATAGGTTGAAGGTGATGCTATGCTCTATTGTAAAGGAATTATGTTCACCAATATGGACGCTTTAAGTGCCTGGATGTGCCATCTTCTCACTTTGGGAGAAGGCCTAGTTACTAGCTCAAACCCTTAGGGAATCCTAGATGAATGCTTCCTATGAATCTCATTGATGTGGCACGTTCTTAGTATTTTCGTCAAAGTCTTAGTCATTATAGTGACAAATGGAACAATGTTATATGTGGTACATCAGAATCTTTCTCATAGATATCGTGTCCCTCACAACTAAGGCTATTTTAAATAGTGACTGGACATGACTACCTCAATAAGTTTGTTGAGGTAGTATTACATACGGTTCAATTTCAACTAATCAAAAGATTGGTTGAATGGGCCCTATTTTTAGGCTCTCTATAGATAGAGGTCTTCCCTGTCATAGTTCAGGATCCACAGCTAATTAGACTTGGACAATTTTCTTCGAATTCCTCATCTCAATGTCATTTTTTCATCTTCACATGCTCATCCTCCATATTGTGAGGCCATACTTGTCATTTTTTGAGACTATCATATCTGTAATCACACACACATCACAACCGTACCCCCTTTATGAAAGAATAAAGTTTTTGTGGTTGTCAAAAATAAAGGTCACTACAAGAGTTTTGATCTTCAACGATAAAGCCATTTATCACAAAAACCTAGAAATATCGCCACTCAAAAGTTTTAGCAACCAAGTCTTCGCCACCAAATGTTCGTTGCCATACACTTATGGGGAAAGGGTGTAGCGATAGTAAAATTGACTAGTAAAGTTTAAATAGACCACATTGTTAAGAATATCATATGTTGTACGAGATATCTATTGGCTTTGACTTACTAATCGGGAGATTCTGCGGAGGTACACAATAATAATTAATTTGAAGATCGTTTGATAAACAAATTATATTATGAAGCAACCATTTATTATTTGAAATTAAATCGTTGATCGATATCAATATATTTATATCAAAATGTAGGTTCCTGACTAACTCACCTCAACTAGATGTGAAAAAGAATCCGATACCCCAAGTGTGGAGAGGGTGATGATACAAAATTCACTATGCAAATTGTTAAAGACCTTTTGGACATGGAACTTTGAATATAGATGATAATTTACGTAGAGAATCCTCTTTTTACAACCATTTTTGGGTAAAAAGATATGGAGAATATCTACCAAGTTTCTCTATATATTGCTAAAGGAAAGTTGTTCTAATTATTCTACTATATACTTACTACCTAGTGTTTCTCTATATAATTAGTGTTTTTGTGTTAGAATATTACTATGGCTCAGATTGCGAAAATGGATGTCCAAACGGAAATTAAGTCCGCTGAAAAATTCTATGAAATATTTAGGCGAAAGGCACACATGTTGCCCAAGATTTGCCCTAAAATGATAAAGAATATAGAGGTGGTGGAAGGTGATTGGGACACAGTTGGCTCCGTCAAGCAATGGACTTATTAGGGTGAAGGTAAGAATCTCTCTATAAGCTCTAATTCTTCTCTAGGGCCAATTCTAAAGAACATTATAGACTACTTTTATAACATATCTTTGGTACTAGTATCGGTATTATACCTGCTTGGCATTGAAGCATAACCCTCAAGCTTCTTGATACAAATTATTAGGGGCAGTTGGGGAATACTTTTATTTGAAAATGTGTTATCATTCATTTTTATGTTATTTTATTTTTATTTTGAATGATTGTTTAATGAGTGATTTTATTTTTAGAAGTTTATACGTAGACATACATTTTCAAGAGATACTCTCCATGAGTTTTAAATTTATATTCAAACATATTATCACAACATGCTTCGAAATGTTAAAAAAATGTGCCTTTCAAGTGTAAAAAAATATTTCAAATCATGAAGACTCTTGACTTGACATCTATGTTCATTTTAAGAAATGTTCTAAACTAAAACAACATAAGTTCTGAAACAGCTTATACGTCTGAAATCATGATAGGGAATTCTAAGAAAGGGATAGAGACAGTGAAAGTTATTGAGGATGAAAACAAGATGATAACATTCAACGTACTGGATGGAGAGCTTATGAAACTCTACAAAAGCTTTATTTCGACCGTCCAGATTTGATCAAAGGATAAATGCAGCTTAGTGAAATGGGCTCTAGAGTATGAGAAGCTCAACGACAATATTCTAACTCCTACTCAATATCTTGACTTTATGACTAGTAAGAAATTGATGATTATCTTATTCACCTCTGAAATCATATGCTATTGTATTGACGATCGAGCTGTGATAATAAGATGGTTAAGAAACAAGTCTATGCTCATGATCTTGCAAGGTCTGAATCACGTCCTTCACTATATCTTCTTGAATTTGTAACTATTTCTTATTGCAAGTAAAAATAAAAGCTTGGAAGTTTCCATTGTGGCTAAAATTTCTGTCAATGATCAGTATGCACATCTTCTTCTTATTTCCAACATATGATGGCAGATTATATTATAAAATTTAAAAATTTGAGCTAGATCAATCACCATTTCTGTCCAAAGATGGGTCGTTCCTCATCCTATTCATTTTCGGATACAAATCCTCTTCTATTCTGATGAATAAGAGAGCTAATGTTTGTCCATGCTGAAAATTGGACGGCACAGATCTATTGTATCTAAGAAAAGAAAAAAGTAAAAAAAAGTCATAACGCCAAATTTGTTAAGCATTAGCTCCTGTTTGAAAAACCCAACAGGATATTATCTATTTCCTTTCTTCATTTCCATCTTTAACTAATTTGATTCTCCTAATGCTCTTTCTAGTCCTTTATGGTAGTGGTAGTACACATCTCAGCAACGGTGACTCCACCTCAGCTAGGGTTAAAGAATTAACTCACTACAATAGTTAGTCTTGTAACTTATTTGATTACCTCATTCATGTGTCAAAGCTACGGCCTCAAATTCTCCTACCTTTCTCCTTTTGGTTATGATGTCTTTCATAAACTTGACACAGTTTGGCATCTACTCTAAGGCTTCTACTAAAGTTATGTTTATATGTAGTTTCTTCAACATGACCATAAATTTGTTGAATTGACCATATAACTTCTTCAACATGATTGGCCTGACTTTGAATCATTGTAGATTGGTTTTGAATTACTGACTCATTATTTATTATGTATTCTTTCAACAGCTTCTCTAATGTGCCATGCTGCTCTGTTGGTGTTAGCTTCTCTAATACCTTGAGCTTGAAGCTCCAGGTATTTTAAATGCATCAGTGACTTCCATGAAAAGTCTTAAGTGCAAGTGAGGATCTTTAGTAGGCAGTCCATTAAATTGCCCAACAATTTATAACATCTAGAACATGATAAGCTTCAACTCAAACTATGGAGCTTGAATTCCTGACCTTACTATTCCAGGTTCATTGCTTGGGGTTGAAGAATAGCACATAGTACCTAATTGATCTCTTTCTATCATCAGCCATCAATATGATAGTTTTTAGTATTAGCTTGATTGACGTGTTGATTTTGGTTATCATTCTAAACTACTCCTTCTTCATTAGCTTCCATATCCCACTGCAACCAATCTTCTATGCTCTCTTTTCAATTACCTTAAAGTCCTATCAATTTCTAGGTTAAAATAGAAATAAAGCAATTGTTGTTTGTGCATAAAAGAAATCTGAGTTCCTGCAACAGGGTAGTAGCAACAGCTTTAGCACTATAGCTCGCTAACTAGATTTAAATTGATCTAAATAACTAAGTTTTACACTTAAGCCCTGACAACCTCTCTAAACACTTATGTTTGATATGTACACAAGTGCACGTGCCACTAACATGTGATAAAGTGATAAAGTGAGTATCATTCTCTACATGGATTGACGAAAAATAGGGTAATTAAGCAGATCAAGCTAAAGTCAAATTGGAGCATATTAATAGCATTGATTTTGAGTTTAAGTAATTTAAGAGTATGGTAAGAAGTATTAATCTAAGTAAAATAATTATGAACAACACTTGCAAAAAATTGGATGTAAAACAGTGTAATGTTGGTGCATTCAATGGTAAAATGATCTAGCATGGTCAAGTCCCCTTATTATTAATATTCTTAATCAAATTTGTTCAATCTCCTACAACGTCTTAGTAGCATTAACTTCAACTCAGTATGTGCAATAGATTTTCATACTTGCAACTATTAACTCTAATCTTAATTAACTTATGCCTAAGTTAATATGAGAATAGAAATACTTGTTGTTCAACGCAGTTGATTGGTTTACAGGGTGAGCATATATGCCTATATTCCTACTACATACTTAGATTTAAAGATGTGAGTATCAAGTTTCATTCAAGCTACGTCCATTGAATTAAACTCTTCCAGTATTTAACCTACTTTCATCTTACTAAAGATGGCCAATTAGTATTACTAATGAGCATTAAATAACCTTGAATGAAATGTCATTAAGAAATGATCAAACTGAACTTCATTAATTAGGAATAAGAACTTTAAGGTTCATTAACCATACTAGCATAAGAGTTTTAGCTCATATCGAGTTTAAGAGCAAGTTTGATTACATCCATCACATTGTCAAGCGTACAGAAGTAAAGTTAAAGAAGAAGATATAACAAATTAAAGAATGGAAAAGATGAAAATAAAGTGGAGAATAAACGAACATCCTCCCCCTTTATTTTCATCCTCGCATCCTTACTTCACTTTTCTATCCTTTCCCTTCCTTTTCTTCTTTGCAAAATGTTCCCTAATTTTCAGCAAAGGTGTCAGTTCCGTGAAAAATGTAGTTGCTATAAATGGATCCAACATGGACGCGTATTGAACAATAACAACAGTGAGGACCACTAGGAAAGCACTAACACCACCTGGATAACTAACTCTTGAGCGTATGTGCCTTTCTTCCTATTTGGTGCTTCAGCTGGACAAAATGACAAAGTCCATGCCATGTGTGCATCTGCGCTGCTATAGCTATATAGATTTTCATGCTACAACATCCTCTTCAACCACTGCTCTTACCAGAGTCTCTGCACAAAAACACATCTTTATGCTTGATTTGCTCAAAATCTACTACATATGCTAAAAAGGGACCTAAACTATAATATACAACTATTAATAAGAAAATGACACAAATAAACTAGATATTGAATCATCACCCTAAGATTACTAGTGAATTAATTCAAATTTCTTAGAGTTATCACCTGGTTGTTATAATGACACGTGGCGTGGTGTTATATGTGGTATATCAAGATCTTTCTGGCAGATACTGTGGCCCTTCACAACTAAGGCCATTTTGAACGATGACTAGACATGACCACCTCAATAAGTTTGTAATGGTAGTATTACATAGGGTCCAATTTCAACTTCAAAGAGATTGGTTGAAGTGGCCCCCCATCTAGAGGCTCTCTATAGATAGAGGCCTTCCTTGTCATATTTCAGGATCCACAAACTCATTAGACTTGAAGAATTTTATTCAAATTCCTCATCCCAATGACATTTTTTCATCTTCATCTGCACAACCTCCTTGTGAGGCTATACTTGTCATTTATTAAGATTAAATCACACTTGTAATCACACACACATCACGGGCTTACCCCCTTAAGTATAAAGTTGTTGCTGTAAAAAATAATGGTCACTACAAGAGTTTGGATCCTCAACGACAAAGCCATTTATCATAAAAACATGAAAATATCGTCGCTGAAAATTTAAGCGACCAAGTCTTCGCCACTAAAAGTTCATTGCCATAAACTTATGGGGAAAAGGTTTAACGACAATGAAATTGACTAGTAAATTTTAAATGGACCACATTGTCAAGAATATCATACGGTTATATGCTGGACGAGATATCTATTGACTTTGACTTATTGATCGGGAGATTTTGCAGAGGTACATAATAATAATTAATTTGAAGATCATTTGATAAACAAATTAAATAGTTAAGCAACCGTTTATTATTTAAAATTAAATGGTTGATCGATATCAAAATATTTATATCAAAATGTAGGTTCCTGACTAACTCACCTCAACTAGATGCACAAAAGAATTGGATACCCCAAGTGTCGAAAGGGTGATGATACAAAGTTCACTATGCAAATTGTTAAAGACCTTTTGGACATGGAATTTTGAATATAAGTTGATAATTTACACAGAGAATCCACTTTTACAACCTTTTTTTGGGTAAAAAGATATGGAGAATATCTACCAAGTTTCTCTATATAATGCTAAAGGGAAGTTGTTTTAATTATTCTACCATATACTTACTACTCAGTGTTTCTCTGTATAATTAGTGTTTTTGAGTTAGAATAGAACTATGGCTCAGATTGCGAAAATGGATGTCCAAACAGAAATCAAGTCCTCCGCTGAAAAATTCTATGACATATTTAGGCGAAAGGCACACATGTTGCCCAAGATTTGCCCTAAAATGATAAAGAATATAGAGGTGGTGGAAGGTGATTGGGACACAGTTGGCTCAGTCAAGCAATGGACTTATTATGGTGAAGGTAAGAATCTTTTTTTAAGTTCTTATTCTTCTCTAGGGCCAATTCTGAAGGACAATATAGACTAGTTGGATAAAATATTTTTGGTACTAGTATCGGTATCATACCTGCTCTGTATTAAGCATAACCCTCAATCTTGATACAAATTTAGGGTTTATCACCTAGCAACGAATTCGAGGGCCTAGCCTCGGTCATTTGAAGCCATATAGTTTATCTGGCTAATTGAACACGCATTATATATAATGACTCTATGGCTATCAATTTATTTTTCTGGCAGGTGGTTAGGGACAGTTGACGATTGCTTTTATTTTATTTTTACTTCGAATGATTATTTAATGAGTGAATTTATTTTTAGACTTTTATACTTAGACATACATTTTCAGGAGACACTCTCCATGCATTTTGAATCTGTATTCGAACACATGGATGGTCACAACATTCTTGGAAATGTTGAAAAGTATGCCTTTAAAGTGTAAAAAGTGTTTCAAATAAAGAAGACTCTTGACGTGACATCAGTGTTTATTTTAAGAAATGTTCTGAACTAAAACAACATAAGTTCTGAAACCGCTTATACTTCTAAAATCATGATAGGGAATTTTAAGAAGGGTATAGAGGCAGTGAAAGTTATTGACGATGAAAACAAGATGATAACATTCAACGTGCTGGATGGAGAGCTTATGAAACTTTACAAAAGCTTTATTTCGACCGTCCAGATTTGGCCAAAGGATAAATGCAGTTTAGTGAAATGGACTCTAGAGTATGAGAAGCTCAACGACAATATTCCGGCTCCTACTCAATATCTTGATTTTGTGACTATTATGACCAGTGAAATTGATGCTTATCTTATTCACCCCTGAAAGCATATGCTATTGTATTGAGGATCGATATGTGATAACAAGTCTATGTTCTTGATCTTGCAAGGTTTGAATCACGTCCTTTCTTACTGCCAATTTCTTCTTGAATGTGTAACTCTTTCTTACTGCAAGTAAAAATAAAAGCTTGGAACTTTCCATGGTGGCTAAAATTTTTCTGTTAATGATAAGTAGGTAGATTATATTTTAATTTTTTTTTCTTATTTCTAACATATGATAGCAAATTATATTATAATATTAAAAAATTTGAGTTACATCACTCGCCCTTTCTTCGAAAGATAAACCATTCTTCATCCTATTCATATTTGGATTCAAATCCACTTCTATTCTGAACAATAAGGGAGCTAATGTTAGATTTGATCGTCCGTGCTAAAAATTGGACGGCAGATCTATCGTATAACAAAAATAAAAAAAGTCAGAACTGCTATTTTCTTTAGTGCTTGTGTTAAAAAGATCTGATCTCTTGATATTTGACAACAACAATCCAAATTTGTTAAGCATTAGCTCCTGTTTGAAAAATCCAACATGATACGAGCTATTACCTTTCCTTCATTTCCATCTTCAACTAATTTGATTCTCTCAATGCTCTTTCTAGTCCTTTATGGCAGGGGTAGTACACATCTCAGCAACGGTGACTCCACCTCAGCTAGGGTGAAAGAATTAACTCAATACATTAGTTAGTCTTGTAACTAATTTGATTACCTCATCCATTTTTCTTTAGTGGTATTAACAGTGGTGCGACTAATTGGTTACATTTTGGATGGATTATAGAGAAAAGTACCACACCTCTTCATTCTTTTCAATTCTGTTAAATTTAATCTGGTACCATAACTCATAATAACAAAACAAGTAAACAATAAAAAAAAAATATTCATCAAAACATTTTAGGAGAAAAAAATCTATTTTTTTAATATTTGAAATTAATACGTTATTTTCAGATAGATTATATCTTGTAAATACTCTCTCATTTTTTTGTAGATACCATATTTTGTCCGATCTAATACATTAAATATACATACTTTATATTTTGGCTCATATAATAGCCTAAGACTATATGTATAATTTGAAAACTAGTCCAATACTAAAATAAGAAAAGTGGTCCAATGACTAAAAAGTAAAAAGTGAAAAAAAGACTAAAAGTAAAAAAGAAAAACCCTAATTTTGCCTAGAAATAGAGGGGATGTCTTCACTTGAAAGGGAGGATTTGGGGAGAGTGAAGAAGAGAATAAATTTTAGAGAGAGAAAGAGAGGTTTTGAGAAAGTAGTGAAAAAGAGAAAAAATGTAAGTTTTCATTTCTATTCATCTTCCATATTCTCATTTTCTTTTTATTAAAGTAGATCAAATCTCTACATTTTAGCTTACAATATATATTTTGTGTATTCTAATTAATCATCTCTCTTTCTCATACTCATGTATTTGATATTTCTTTACTTCATCTTCCATATATAGGTTTGTTTGCTCATTCTTTATCATTTCTCCTACTTTTAATCTTAAGTTTTGCTTTCATATATTTGTTTATCTCTCTACAAGTTTGATGATGAGATTTTTTTTGTCCTCAACTCAATCAATGAGAATGAGGATAAAATTTTGAAGGTTATAAAATTAACTCAATGTGAATCAATCATTTAATGGGTTGAAAGTGTACATTTGATGAAAAGATCTCCTATGATAATTTCTCATACATAAAAATGCATAAAATGGAGAGTAAAACTTCTATACAAGATTATGCAAATATTATAAGCCTTTGATTTTTTTTATGTTCTCACGAATCTTCTCTTTTTTTCTTTTCTTTTTTAATTTTTTGATCATCATTTTTTGTGACACTTGTTTGAACGAGTTACCATCCATGATCATTCCTAGCAACGAAGGACGAAAGGAAAAATGGTAATTAGTGAACTAAGTAGTCCAACAAAAAAATGGTATATTTATATCTCAAACAAAAATTATTTTATTTTGAAATTTTTATGGATTTTCTTTAGTGACACTTGTTTAAACTAGTTACCATCCATGATCATTCCTAGCAATGGAGGAAGAAAGAAAAAAATGGTATATTTATATCCCAAACAAAAATTATTTTATTTTGAAAGTTTTATGTATTTTCTCTAGTGACACTTGTTTAAACTAATTATCATCCATGATCATTCCTAGCAATGAAGGAAAAAAGGAAAAATGATAATTAGTGAGCTAAGTAGTCTAAAAATAAAAAAATGGTATATATATCTCAAAAAAAATTATTTATTTATTTTTAATGGCACTTATTTAAATTAATTATCATTCATGATCATTCTTTTGCTATTTGATTATCATTGAGTGAAGAAATAAAAATGGTAATTAATAGACCATGTAGTAAAAAAAGGCATGATCATGTATGAAATTAAGCATTTTTTTCATAGATTAATTTATTTTACACATAAAAATTTATTATCAATTTATTTTCTAAACAATTATATATATATATATATATGTAAAAAAACGAAAATCTAAAACAAAAATTTACTTTTTTTCGTTTTTTTGTTGTTTATACATATTTTTTTGTTTTTATGTTTGTTTGTTTTTTCTATTTTTTAGTAGATATTATTAATTTGTTATAATTTATTTTTATATTTACTTTTAATTATTTCACATCTTGTTTCATTATTTTCATCATGCGTATTTTTTTTTAAATTTATCATCTCTAACATTCATTTCCATTATTTTTTAGTTGTAATCTCTTCTTATTTATTTATGTATTATTTTCATATGTCACGGTTGTATGTAATTATTATTTTATTCTTTTATCATCAAAATTGACGCTCTTAAATTAAAATCATAACAATTTGATTTAAATTTTTGTAAATTTTTTTATTTAATTTCCACTTAAAAAAACCGACGACGGACTTTTAGTTTTTCGGGATACCAAACTTCTCGAACTACTGAGGTGAGGAGTCATTGGGATACTGAGAATAACTCTAATACCGTTTTGATTTAAAATGATATAATAATACAAAAATAATAATTTTTCAATGGTTTTTGTGCCACCCATTAAAAGTAATTTATTTTGTTCATTTTTATGATTCAAAATGCATCAAATGAGACATTCAAAAATGAATATCTTTAACCTTTGCCTTAAAATAAAAAATTGGATAGCATTTGATTAATTTTGGTAACCATTTTATAATGGGTGTTGTGGGGTGCTAATACCTTCCCCACACACAAATGACTCCCGAATCAAGCACTATTGAATGTCCCGTTGTAAAATGCAGACAAAGTTTATAACTATGACAAAAAGCTCACGTTGAAGAGATCTTTGTCTAAGCTCTTGGGTATTGTCCATGCGTCTAAGACTGAGAAAAGGTTGAAAATAAAAGGGGGAAATGAGTGTGTGCCATTGGATTACCTCCTAGATCTCACTCAAAATTTCTTGAAGGAGGATAAGGGCATGACTCTTTATGCTCTGTGTATTTACGGCACCGTGTTATTTCAAAGATTCAAGGTTATATGGATGATAAAGTGATAAAAATGTTCCTTCAAGTCGAACATGGTGTTAACCCTGTTATCTCAATTCTCTCTGAGACTATCCGTTCTTTGAATCACATCCGAGTGTCTGGAAAAGGAAAGTTCATCGGCTCTTCAACTCTTTTGTGTATTTGGATTCTCAGCCATCTAAGATGTCCGCTAGATTTCAAATGTCCTTAAGTTAAGTTATCAAGTTCATGGATGAAGAAGAGGATCCCTATTGCAGAATTTGGAATGGCCAAATGGAATCTGCAGTTTCTCACAAAGGGGCTTGGCTCTCATACCTATCCAAGTTGAAAGATGACGATGTTATTTGGAAAGCCCATTGGATGCCGTTAACACCAATGATCTACAAATGTGGTGATTTTCAATGGGTTCCACTCCCGGGACCATGGGATTGTACTAGTTATGCTCCGCTAATGGCACTCCGTCAATTATACATGAGACAGTTTGTCCCCACCACGTGCATTGAAGGATATTGAAGTTAGTTACGATTCTCAAGAAATTGAACAAAAACTGCAGTAGCTAATTAGAGCTTGGAAATTAACAAGAAGGATGCGCAATGAGAAGAATCGCATGAACTGCACAAAGGAGTATGAAGCATGGCTTGAGAGTAGAAACAAAGTAACTATTGCCTTACCAGTTGAGGATGTACCATAAGCCAAATCACTGGAAGTTCATTAAAAGATTGCTAAAAAGGAGGAGCTAGATGAGTTCTATGAGGAGCGGCAAAAAGTTCTAGCCTTCTTGGAAGAAAACAGACAACTGGCAATCGAGGCGAATTTGTCTGAGAAACACAGAATCAAAGCTGAAGAATGACTCAAAGAGTTGAGAAATAAGGATCGGGCATATCTGAAGCGAAAAAACTCAGAGTTGGGAACTGACACTCGCCAATTGAGCAACAAAATTAGAATGATGGTGGAAGACAATGCGAACTTGCTAGGGGTAATCTATGAACAAGAAGATCAATCGTGAAGTTGGAGAGGAAAATAAGCTGGTGCGAGACATTCTAGAAGAGGTGAAGGGAACTGTTGATAAGAAAAATGCGTACATCGTCGAGTTAGAGGAGCAATATGACGCATTATGACGAATCGTTGAAAATTTACAGGTTGATTTAGAGAATCAGAAAGTTAAGAAGACCGAGTCAACAAATGATTCTGAAGAATTATTGAAAGTCATGGCAAGCATTGAGCACCAAGTTAGAGCTTATCAGAACGTGGCAGAGAAGTTGGCAAGAAACAATGATGCTAATGTTGATATACTGAGGTATGATTATCAGTTGCTATAACAAGAGTACAACTCGATTCGACAATGATCTGGGCAAGCTGTGGAATGGCTTAAAGACATAATTGTGAGAGCGGGCAATTTGGCTGAACAAGCTTCATTTTTTAAGAGAAATTTATTGCCCATCCATCATAATGGGGAGAACTTGTCTAAGTTTTTGGAAGAAGTCAATCGGGATTTGGGTCATTTTGGTCATTTTGTATGAACTCATATCATGAAGTAATATAATTGACTTCTACATACTCAAATGTAGTGGATGGCTCTACTAATTGAATGAAATTGATCACTTTAGAACTTTTACTTTGCGCAGTATCATTTCCATGCATAAATTTACTCTCATTATTTCTTCTTTTTATTAGCAAAAAACTACATCTCATTGCTTTATTTTTATTTATTTTAAAGAAATTTTCCAAAGATAGCCCGACAACTTTGACATCCCTATCGAATTCGAGCTCAAGTTAGGGTCATGGATGAGCAAGAAAGAGAGCAATCGCGAGAGGAAATGAAGGAAGATATTAGGGAGCTAAAAGAGGAAATGGCTAAAGTCCTCGAACTCCTCGCCGCAAGTAAGGGAAATGCCTGTTTTGAAAATCTTCACAAAATCAACTGCCAAACGATACTCCACTTTACCCTTCTGGGTTCACTCCAACCTATCAACGTCATCAGGTTGACCAGTTTCACATACTTCACCACCAATAAATATCCAACATCATCCTTTCCAAATGTCCAGGAAACAATGCAGACAGGGAAAACTGGGTACAACCCATCCGCAATGGCATGTGGTCACAACCAAGCTTTCACTCCATAAAGTGAACTCTCTAATGAGCCAATCATCATAACTGATGTTGATTACCCAAAGATGCATAAGCCTATTACCAAGCCAAGTGACGACTCACGATCGAAAGACAAATTGGACTTTCTAGAGGAGAGATTACGTGTTATTGAAGGATCTGATGTATACGGTACCATTGATGCCACCCAATTATGTTTGGTCCCTGATGTGAACATCCCACATAAATTCAAACTACCTGAGTTTGAAAAATATGATGGTAGTACATGCTCCAGAAGCCACCTTATTATGTACTGCAGAAAAATGGCTGCTTGTGCAAATGATGATAAGTTGCTGATTCATTTCTTTCAAGATAGCCTAATGGGGGCCACATCTTGTTGGTATATCCAATTGGATAACTAACATTTTCAGAGGTGGAAAGATCTAGCAGATGCTTTTTTAAGACAATATAAGTACAACATAGACATAGCCTCTGATCGTTTGGACTTACAAATGATATGCACAAAGGTGGAGGGAATTAGCTGCTCAGGTACACCCCCCATTGTCAGACAAGGAGATGGCTGGAATGTTTATTAATACCTTGAGACCTCCATTCTATGACAGGATGATTGGAAATGCTTCAAACAATTTCTCTGACATCATAATGATCGGTGAAAGGATTGAGTACGGGATAAAGAATGAAAGAATTTTGGAAATCGTATCAGATACATCATCAGTAAAAAAAGGGCCTCCACTGAAGTGAAAAGAAGGGGATGTACAGATGATCAATTCTGGGTACCTATCACAAGCTGTGAACCCGGGATCAGAATTTTCAAAGTATAGTGAGGGGCCCAAATCTATGACATCATATGTGGCAAATACCTTACAAATTTCATACAATTATCACTCTCAACAATCAACATTTCAAAACAACCCGAGACCGGGTTTCAGGCCACCGACTCTCTAGCAAAATGTTGGTCAGGCTGATCAGCCTCTGAGGGGAAATAGAAATAATCAATGTTCTATCCAATATGATCCAATCCCCATGTCATATACAGAACTCTTACCTCAATTGATACGGAATAATCAATTGGTGCCAATGCTTTATGAACCTCTACAACCACTATACCCAAGGTGGTATTATTCGACTGCTCGCTGTGATTATCATGTTGGGCCAATGGGACATTCGACTGAGAATCACACGACATTAAAAAGTAAAGTACATGCACTGATTAAGGCTGGATGGTTGAATTTCAAAAAGGCTAATGTGAATCCAGATATCAATTCCAACCCTCTACTAAATCATGGGAATCCTGCCGTAAATGCAATTGAGGAATATTTTTCATATGGAAAGAGGGACGTGGAAGATGTGAGCATGTCAATGGAAACACTTTTCCATCTTCTTTTTAGAGCAAGGTACACCTACCCAACGCGCTCAGAGGATGAGAGTGTTTCTAGGGAGCATATGCATGACTTCGATTGTTTGTTTCATAAGAATGTGACGGGGCATACAATTGAGGAATGTGCTGATTTTAAAATGGAAGTGCAAAAGTTTTTGGATGCAAAGATACTTACAATAAGTCATAAAGGAGAAAGGGAATACCAAGAAGATGACTCTCTAGTCCTCATGATAACTAAAAAATCATCTGAAGTTAATGTTGAAATGTCGTCCTATATCCCAAAACCTCTCACAATACATTACGAGGAAAGGTCAACTCACACCACTACGTCTTATGCTCCGATGCCTATCACCATTCAAATACCGGGTGCGTTTGCTTATAAAGATTCAAGAGCAGTACCATGGATGTACGGATATGAGGTTATTACAAGCGGTAACGACAAAACTCAAGAGCTAAATCTGTCTGACCTTGATCTCCCCATAACTAATATTTCAGGAGTAGGTGGGATGACGAGGAGTGGCAGATGCTACACGCCAGAAGTTTTAAAAACGGATAAAAGCGATGAGTTTGAAAGACAAAGGAAAGGGAAGGCCAAAGAAGGCGACAATGGTCATGAATTTCAAGGAGAAATGTATGGCGGCCAAGTGATAGGCCCAGATATAATAAGAGTTATGGAGAAAGAAAGAGCAGTGTCTGAAGAAGAAGTATGTGAATTTTTGAAGCTCATCAAGCAAAGCGAGTATAAGGTGATAGAACAACTTAATTGCTTACCTGCTCGCATATGTTTACTGTCACTCTTTCTGAATTCTGAACCACATCGCCAAGCATTATTGAAGGCTTTGAATCAAGCATATGTCTATCATGACATTACTGTGGAGAAGTTGAGTGGAATTATGGGAAATATTATCGCACCAAATTTTATCACTTTCACAGATGATGAAATCCCTGCCAATGGTACCGGACACACCAGAGCTCTACATATATCCGTTAAATGTGGGGATTATGTTGTCGTAAAAGTATTGATTGATAATGGCTCGTCTCTAAATGTAATGCCAAGATCCACACTAGCAAAGCTCCCTGTGGATGCAACACATATGCGACCGAACATGATGATAGTAAGAGCATTCGACGGTACCCGAAGAGAAGTAGTCGGAGACATAGAGATACAAATTCGAATCAGGCCATGCCTATTCAATATTGTTTTCCAAGTGATGGACATAAATCCAGCATATAGTTTTCTTTTAGGTCGACCATGGATTCAATATGCCCGGGCAGTACCGTCTTCATTACATCATAAGCTAAAATTTATAATGGATCATAAACTCATTTGTTTATATGGGGAATAGGATTTACTAGTATCTAAGCCAGCTACCATGCCGTATGTTAAGGCGACAGAAGAAACAGTGGAGTGCTCATTTCGATCATTTGAGATTGCGAACACTACATTTGTTGCTAGTGGGAAACTCACTCCAATATCAAGCTTATCAAAAGCATCTCAGATGGTGACAAAGTTGATGATAAAAGGGGGATACAAGCCAGGCAAAGGATTCAGGGGTAAGCATCAAGGCATTAATAAGTTAATCGAGTAGGACAAGAATGAACAAAGGTTTATGCTTGGATATAGACCAACCAAGGCTGATAGAAGGAGAGTAAAAGCTCAAAAAAAAGAAAAGATGATTGCTAGGCTCGAAATAGGGAATTCGATATGGAAATGGAGATCATACATCATATTTCTAAATCCTTTAGAGGTGGGGAAATTTCATTCGAAAAACCAGTTATAGTAGAGCAGTACAACCTTAAAGATGATATCGCCTAACTTTCAATATCCGCAATCTTGGGAAAATCATCAAGTTCAAGTACAGAGGAGTAGGTTTCTCGACACGATTCAGATCATGAGCTTAAGAATTGGGACATCATCGAGCTACCAGTGCTTCTCGAGAATTTTCAAGAGTAATGTGTTCATGCCAAAATTCTAATGATTCTACCCAATGCCTTAGGAATTTCATTGTTATGAGCCTATGTTCTAGTCTATTTCATGTCATCTCTTTGAATGAAAATCTAAAAACTTGTTTCATCTCCTTTTGCTGATGATAAATATAATTCCAGTTCTTTTTTTCTTCCTTTTATGTCTGCCTTTTCAATTTTGAAATGTTGTTCATACTCATGCATTGTATTTTTTTTTTCACCTTCTTTTCATCCAATAATCCGATTCAGGTTCGAGAACGGTGATTTTGAAAATAAGAGCATAAGCAACAACTTTGACAATCTCATTCTTAGCATAGAGTCAGATGAAAGTGACGAGGATAATTTTGAACCATCTCCGGAAATGTTAAGAATGGTAGAGGGGGATGAAAAAATAACTCAACCATATCAAGAGTAACGGAGGTGATAAATTTAGGATTGGAGGGAGAGACGAAAGAGGTCCAAATTGGCACTTCTACGACAATCCAAGGCCACCGAGAATTAATTGACTTACTCAAAGAGTATATTGACGTCTTTGCATGGTCTTACCAAGATATGTCAGGTCTAGACATTGATATTGTGGTTCATCATTTGCCACTTATGCCCGAAAGTAAACCAGTGCGACAAAAGTTATGAAAAATGAAACCAAGCATGCTGGTACAGATCAAAGAAGAAGTTAAAAAGAAAGTAGATGCGGGTTTTCTAGAAGTAGTAAAATACCTTGAATGGGTTGCTAACATAGTCCTAGTGCTGAAGAAAAATGGGAAAGTAAGGGTGTGCGTCGATTATAGAGACTTAAATCGGGCAAGCCCCAAGGATAATTTTCCATTACCCCATATCGATGTCTTAGTAGATAACACCACAGGACATTCAACCTTCTATTTCATGGATGGTTTTTCAGGGTATAACCAAATCAAAATGGCTCCTGAAGACCGTGAAAAGATGACTTTATAGCTTTGTGGGGTACATTTTGTTATAAGGTCATGACATTTGGTTTGAAGATTGCATGAGCGACTTACCAGCGGACAATGGTAACACTTTTTCATGATATGATGCATAAAGAAATCGAAGTGTACGTTGATGATATGATTGCCAAATCTCGTCAAGGGGAAGATCATACGATCACTCTGCGAAAACTATTTGGACGATTGAGAAAGTTCCAGTTAAAGCTTAAACCGACAAAGTGTACATTCGCAACGTCTTCAGGGAAACTACTTGGTATTGTCGTGAGCAAGGAAGGAATAAAAGTTGACCCTGACAAGGTTCGAGCCATCATTGATATGCCGCCACCTCAAACTCAAAAGGAAGTTCGAGGTTTCTTAGGGAGATTAAATTACATAGCCCGGTTCATCTCACAGCTAACTGCAACTTGTGAACCTATCTTTAAACTTCTTCGCAAAAGTGATACAGAAGGATGGAATGATGATTGTAAAATTGCTTTTGAGAAGATCAATCAATACTTACAAAATCCGCCTATACTTGTTTCTCCAACTCCAGGACGTCCACTCATTTTGTATCTTACAGTGACAAAAAAATTCATGGGTTGCGTACTTGGTCAACATGATGCCTCTAGAAGGAAAGAATAAGTAATATACTATTTAAGCAAAATGTTCACAAATTATGAGGCTAATTATTCGATGTTGGGGAAAACGTAGTGTGCATTAGCCTGAGTTGCTCATCGTCTTAGATAGTACATGTTATACCACACCACTTGGTGAATTTCAAAGATGGATCCAATCAAATATATCTTTGAAAAGCCATCACTTTTCGGGCGAATCGCTAAATGAAAAATGTTGCTCACGGAATATAATATTGTTTATGTCACGAGAAAATCAATAAAAGGAAGTATACTTGCTGATTATCTTTTAGATCAACGAGTGCAAGATTATGAGCCTATAAAGTTTGATTTTCCTGATGAGAACATATCAGTCATATTAAAAAATGAAGGAGAATCTATGGATCCAGAATTGTGGACAATGTTATTTGATGGTGCGTCTAATGATGTAGGACATGGAATTGGGGCAATCCTCGTATCTCCCGAGGGAAAGTTGTTTCCATTCACGGTAAAACTATGCTTTGACTGCACAAACAATGTGGCAGAATATGAGGCATGTTCCATGGGAATTCAAGCAGCTTATGATATGAAGATTAGGAAGCTTCGAGTGTACGGGGATTCTTTATTGGTGATGCGACAACTAAACATGGAATGAGAAGCTAGAGACTCCAAGTTGGTACCTTACAACAAACATGTAACTAAGCTAAGCCAAACTTTTGAAGTGATCTCATTTGACCATATACCCAGATAGAATAATCAAATTGCACTGGCAACTCTAGCATCCATGTTCACCGCAGACTGTAAGGAAGAAGTGCAACCCATAAAAATTGAGAAGCGATATTTTCCTGCTCACTGTATGAGTATTGAAGAAGAGCCAGACACAAGACCGTGGTATTACGACATCAAGCAGTATATAAATGCACTATTAGAAAATTGTCCGTGGGTTTCTTTTTTATTGGTGAAATACTCAACAAAAGAAATCATGATATGGTGCTCTTAAGATGTGTTGATGCAAGGGAAGCGAATCAAATCATAGAGGAAGTTCACGAAGGAATTTGTGGAGTTCATGCTAATGGACATATGATGGCCAAACAAATCTTGAGAGCAAGATATTATTGGTTAACTCTAGAATCTGACTGCATCAAGTACGCCAAGAAATGTCATAAATGTCAAATTTATGCGGATAAAATTCACGTACCCACATTCCCTTTACAGGTAATGGCTGCGCCTTGGCCGTTCTCAATGTGGGGCATAGACGTTATTGGTCCCATCACACCCAATGCCTTTAACAGGCATCATTTCATTTTGGTCTCTATAGATTATTTTACCAAATGGGTGGAGGCAAGTTCTTATTCGAGTGTAACCAGAAGTGCGGTTGTTAAGTTTATTAAAAAGGAGATAATTTGTTGATATGGTCTACCTGGGAGGATCATCACAGATAATGTGACAAATTTAAATAACAGGATGGTGAAAGAATTATGTGAGCAATTCAAAATTAAGCATCATAATTCATCTCCTTATCGTCCGAAAATGAAAGGAGCAGTGGAAGCTGCCAATAAGAACATAAAAAGGATCATAGATATATGATGGAGGTTTATAAAGATTGGCATGAGATGCTCCCGTTTGCACTACATGGGTACCGAACATCAGTCTGAATATCAACTGGGGCAACGCTATTCTATTTGGTATATGGCATGGAATCGGTCCTTCCAATTGAGGTGGAAATTCCTTCCCTCAGAGTCTTAATGGAGGCCAAATTAGAAGAAGCAGAGTGGGTACAGACACGATATGAGCAATTGAATTTCATCGAGAAAAAAAGATTGACTGCATTATGTAGAGGGCAATTATATCAAAGAAAAATGATGCACACATATGACAAAAAATTGCGTCCCTGATGTTTCTGAGAAAGAGACTTGGTGTTAAAAAAGATACTCCCATATCAAAAGGATAACCAGGGGAAGTGAACCTCAAATTATAAAGGACCTTTCATTGTCAAGAAGGCTTTCTCGGAAGGAGCTCTCATGCTAACAAACATGGATGGAGATATTTATCGCACACGGTTAATCCTGATGTAGTTAAGAAGTACTTTGTTTGACCGCTCTAAGTATGAGAAAAATGAAGTTAGGCAAATAAATGTTAAAAAAAAACTGTCTCGAACACTGGAGAAATTCTTCTTCCATTTTTTTTTCAAATCATCGTTCGCAAACATTGTTCATCATCAATGAAGAGCCTTATTTCTTTCTCAGCTGACAAATACATATACTTCATCTTCTCCTTATTTCAATTATTTCGTATTCCTCTTAGTTCTAAGATATCATTAATTACTCTTGAAATAACTCAGAAGCATAAACTTGGTTAGGTGAAAGCTAATTGAAAAAAAAATTGGAACTAAGAAAGATGATCTGAGTGCAAAGTAAAATCTAAAAAGTCATCACGAGAAAGGTCAATATGCGCATGACAAAGTTAAAGCGCAATTGGAGGATTACCCAATTAGAAGTACAGTAGAGAAGCAGAGAAATTATTCACCACTGACATGGAGCCAAATAATGGGGCATAAATTAATAAATAAAGATGTATCATTTTCCTAAAAGTATGCTCGATACTTCATTGCGAGTTCATGATCCTAGGCCAAGTGATTGTTCTAAAGGGTGTTGGATATGACTAAAAATCATCATATAATTTTCTTATAAAGGTTCACAATCATGCATAGCATGCATGCATTCAAAATCACTACTTTACATTTATGTTCAAGAATTACAATGCATAGACATGCACCACATTAGTTGTTCTGACAAATTCAGGTGCATGAATCACTTAATGATATTCTTCTGAAATTCACACATGACTTTCCAACATTTAAAGCATGCATTAGTCTAGCTTTTGTTGTCATGATACTTGCATAAGTCAAGTTCAACATAAATTAATAGGGTTAAATCGAACCCGAATTGAGTCGAGGTCAAAGCCCGGTGTCAGCACCTGGTCCACTTATGTTTCAAATATCTTAGGTTAAATCGAACCTGACTTGGTCGCGGTCGAAGCCCGGTGTCAGTGCTTGGTTCATTTCAATTAATATGGTTAAATCGAACCCGCATTGAGTCGAGATTGAAGTCTGTGTCTATCCAGGTCCATTTTTCTTTCAAATATCTTCGGTTAAATCGAACCCGACTTGGTCGCGGTCGAAGCCCGGTGTCAGCCCCTGGTCCATTTCAATTAATATGGTTAAATCGAACCCGAATTGAGTCGAGGTCGAATCCCGGTGTCAGCGCCTGGTCCATTTCAATTAATATGGTTAAAGCAAACCCGAATTGAGTCGAGGTCAAAGCCAGGTGTCAGCACCTGGCCCATTTCTGTTTCAAATATCTACGGTTAAATCGAACATGCACTGAGTCGAGGTCGAAGCCTATGTCTATCCAGGTCCATTTTCCTTTTAAATATCTTCGGTTAAATCAAACCCGACTTGGTCGCGGTCAAAGCCTGGTGTCAGTGCCTGGTCCATTTCAATTAATATGGATAATTCGAACCCGAGTTGAGTCGAGATTGAAGCCCGGTATCAGTACCTGGTCCATTTCTGTTTCAAATATCTACGGTTAAATCGAACCCGCACTGAGTCGAGGTCGAAGCCTGCATCCATCCATGTCTGTTTCCTTTCAAATATCTCGATTAAATCACCCCGCATTGAGCGAGGTCGAAGCCTGTGTCTATCCAGGTCCATTTCGCTCTCATTCCACTTCATAGAGCCTTATTTAGTCGAGGTTTCTATTCCACAATTTCATATATTATTTTCTTGTACCGATACAAATACTTACCTTTGTACACCTTCTGATATCGAAAGCGCGCTCAAAGGGGGCAGCTGTAGATACCGTATTTTGTCTGATCTAATACATTAAATATACATAATTTGTATTTTGGCTAATATAATAGTCTAAGACTATATGTATAATTTGAAAACTAGTCCAATACTAAAATAAGAAAAGTGGTCCAAGGACTAAAAAGTAAAAAGTGATAAAAAGACTAAAAGTAAAAAAGAAAAATCTTAATTTTGCCTCTAAATAGAGGGAGGTCTTCACTTGAAAGGGGAGATTTGGAGAGAGTGAGGAATAGAATAGATTTTAGAGAGAGAAAGAGAGGTTTCGAGAAAATAGTGAAAAAGAGAAAAAATGTAAGTTTTCATTTATATTCATCTTCCATATTCTCATTTTTTTTATTAAAGTAGATCAAATCTCTTACATTTTAACTTACAATATATTTTGTTCATTCTAATTAATCATCTCTATTTCTCATACTCATGTATTTGATATTTCTTTGCTCCATCTTTCATATTTAGGTTTGTTTGCTCATTCTTTATCATTTCTCCTACTTTTAATCTTAAGTTTTACTTTCATATATTTGTTTATCTCTCTACAAATTTGATGATGAGATTTTTTTTGTCATCAACTCAATCAATGAGAATGAAGATAAAATTTTGAGGGCTATAAAATTAACTCAATGTGAATCAACCATTTAATGGGTTGAAAGTGTACATTTGATGAAAAGATCTCCTATGATAATTTCTCGTACATAAAAATGCATAAAATGGAGACTAAAATCTCTATACAAGATTATGCAAATATTTTAAGCCTTTGATTTTTTTTATGTTCTCACGAATCTTCTCTTTTTTTCTTTTTTTTTAATTTTTTGACCTTCATTTTTTGTGACACTTGTTTGAACGAGTTACCATCCATGATCATTCCTAGCAATGTAAGAAGAAAGGAAAAATGGTAATTAGTGAACTAAGTAGTCCAACAAAAAAATGGTATATTTATATCTCAAACAAAAATTATTTTATTTGGAAATTATGGATTTTCTTTAGTGACACTTGTTTAAATTAGTTACCATCCATGATCATTCCTAGCAATGAATGAAGAAAGGAAAAATGGTAATTAGTGTACTAAGTAGTCCAATAAAAAATGATATATTTATATACCAAACAAAAATTATTTTATTTTGAAAATTTTATGGATTTTCTCTAGTGACACTTGTTTAAACTAATTATCATCCATGATCATTCCTAGCAATGAAGGAAGAAAAGAAAAATGGTAATTAGTGAAGTAGTCCAAAAATAAAAAAATAGTATATTTATATCCTAAACAAAATTATTTATTTATTTTTAGTGACACTTGTTTAAATTAATTATCATTCATGATCATTATTTTTCTATTTGATTATCATTGAGTGAAGAAATAAAAATGATAATTAATAGACCATGTAGTAAAAAAAGGCATGATCATGTATGAAATTAAGCATTTTTCTTCATAGATTAATTTATTTTACAAATAAAAATTTATTATCAATTTATTTTCTAAAAAATTATATATATATATATATGTAAAAAACGAAAAACTAAAATTTTTTTTTACTTTTTTTCATTTTTTTGTTGTTTATACATATTTTTTTGTTTTTATGTTTGTTTATTTTTTCTATTTTTTAGTAGATATTATTAGTTTTTTATAATTTATTTTTATATTTATTTTTAATTATTTCAAGTCTTGTTTCATTATTTTCATCATGCATTTTTTTTTAAATTTATCATACATATTTATCATCTCTAACATTCATTTTCATTGTTTTTTTAGTTGTTATCTCTTCTTATTTATTTATGCATTATTTTTATATGTTACGGTTGTATGTAATTATTATTTTATTCTTTTATCATCAAAATTGACGCTCGTAAATTAAAACCATAACAATTTGATTTAAATTTTTGTAAATTTCTTTATTTAAAGCCCACTAAAAAAAATTCGACGACGGACTTTGAGTTTTTCGGGATACCAAACTTCTCGAACTACTGAGTTGAGGAGTCATTCTTGGGATACCGAGAATAACTCTAATAACGTTTTGATTTAAAAGGATATAAGAATACAAAAAATAATTTTTCAATGGTCTTTGAACCACCCATTAAAATTAATTTATTTTGTTCATTTTTATGATACAGAATGCATCAAATGAGACATTCAAAAATGAATCTTTTTAACTTTTGCCTTAAAATAAAAAATTGGATAGCATTTGATTAAATTTTGTAACCATTTTATAATGTGTGTTGTGGGGTGCTAATACCTTCCCCACACACAAACGTTGAGTTTTCGTAGACCAAAATTTTCATCTTAAAATTGGGTGATCAATCACACCCTAAAATGATTGTGGCTAAACTTGGACCTTTTGGGTATAGCATGTGTTCTAACTGGATTTTCACACCCAAAACACATATAGGAAAATAATTTGGAATTCTGTGGTCATTTAGGTTGTTCTAGAGCCATACGGAGTAAAAGGATCCAATGGGATTTGTTTAGGGGAAAAGGAGACAAATTTGGATAAACATGGAACTATAGGGTATTACATGTACTCGAACAGTCTTTTCACACCCAATACATATTTAGGATATGAATTTGGAGTGTCGTTGTCATTTCATGTGCTTCTAGTACCATACGAAGTACCCAATGAGATGTGTTTAGGCACAAATCAGATGAACTTGGTTAAGTTTGGATCTTTTGGGCATAGCATGTACTCAAAATGACTTTTCAAAACCCATTGACATTTTGGATAAGTATTTGGAGAGTTTGTGTAATTGTAGGTGCTACTAGGTCCACACAGATTCAAAAAGATCCAATGGGATGTGTTTAGACCCAAATGTGACAAACTCGGCAAAACTTTTATCTTCTTGAGATAGCATGCATTTTAAGTAACATTTTGACACCCAATACATGTATAGGACGTGAATTTGGAATTTTGTTGTCATTTTAGGTTCTTGTAGTGCCATACAGAGTAAAAAAGACCCAATGAGACATGTTTAGTCTCAAATGAGACAAACTTTGATAAACATGGATCTTTTGGGTGTAGCATAAACTCGATCATACTTTAGGCACCCAACACACAGTAGGGGTATGAATTTGGAGTGTTGTGCTCATTTTAGATGCTTTTAGTGCCATATAGAGTCAAAAACCCAATGGGGCATGTTTAGGCCCAAATAAGATGAACTTGGATGAGAATTTGAAGTTTTGTGATCATTTTAGGTTTCGCTGGTGCCATACAGAGTCAAAAAAAAATAATTTTTTTTAATCGTCGCTCCGCGTCGCGCGCAGTTTGCGACATTTTTCAATCAAACTTTCTTTTTCTTTCTTTTTGTACTCTTTAATTAACAAAATTATCAGAAGATTGGACCGCTTGTATCGATCACTTCTAGCTTCTTTTACTACTCATTTTGATCATAACCTCAAAATGGCAATATTCTATAATTTCTTTTCATTTTTCCTGGACTAGTCAGTGGGTAGCCGGCGGTTGTTTTTAAATGTTTGATATTTCGAGCATGAGCAATGCCAATATTCTTCCCTCAAAGAGTCTGAATTTATCCAAGCTCGTAAAAGCTTGACAGGGAGAATTACATTGTGTGGAAATTACAGATAATGCCAACAGTGACAGGGCATGGCTTAAGTGACAACCTTTTAGAAGCTCCCACCTATCCATCAATCTAGAAAATCTGTTTTGGATTCAGAACTACAAACTTATGTGTTAAATAATACCACCATCAGGTGACTAGATAGGCTAACATCTGCTTTGGTTGTTGAGATTTCTATTAAGTTCTCTGTATAGATCAAACTATAGTGGAATAATAAAAAGTAGTCCAACACTCAGTTCTCTCATAACTGTTTTCATGGTATAAGAGCTACTAGACCAACGTCTTCCATGGCTACCTCTGGTTCGTCCTCTTCATTTAGCTCCGGAAGCATAAATTCATAGTCACCCATCTTTCTTCTCAACAATATATGCAACCTTATTTCAGCTATGTTAGATTCCAGTAATTTTGTCAAGTGGAAATTTCAAATATCGGCGATTGTAAAGCTTATATGGTTTTTTGGTTTTGTGGATGGATCTCTCAATTGTCCAGCTGAGTTTATCACTTATGAAAAGGGTACAACTAAGCGTAATTCAAAATATGATTCATCGCAAGATCATTCGTTAATGACTTTGGTTTACCTACTTTAGCTCCCACGTCTTGGCATAGGTGGTTGGTAGTCAAACGTCATAGCAAATTCGGGATTCACTAGATTGACATTTTTCCTCTCAATCGATACCTTTATTTCACGCATCAAAGAAATTTGTGATAGAGTTGTTTCGACTGCAGTAAGTGTAGATGATGAAGATATACTAATCCATACCATTACTCGATTACCTTCTGAATGTTCAACATTTCGTACTTCCATAAGAACTCGATCTGAGTCACGCACACTGCAGTCAGAATCAATGTTTTAGTCATAGTAGGAGTCATTTTCTACTCCTAATTAGAATTCTCAAACCCAAACTCAAAACTAAAATTCTACTAACTCAAATAGTTCATCCCCACACACAAAGTTTATTGTCAGATTTGTCAAAATTTTGGCCTTTCTGATCTCTTGATTGCCTCCATCGATTGGATGATTCTTACCAAGGTCACCATCCTCCACCTATATTGGAAGCAACGGCTGCATCCTTCTGTCACTTTTAATCATCTTGATATTTTGCATATTGATGTTTTGTGGACCTTCATCTGATTTCTCTTACTGGTTTTAAGTACTATGTACCATTCATAGATGATTTTTCTCGTCACGCTTTCTGAAGTCTTTCAAGTGTTTCCAAATTTCATCCTTACATTGAAGGATTACTATCTAAACAACTTAAAACTCTTAGAACAGATGGGGGTGGTGAATATGTCAATAATTCTTTCAAGTATTTTTTTCAAACCAAAGGCATCTTGCATAAGAACTCGTGTGCCTAAACCCTTCAGAAGAATTGGGTTGTTCAGAGGAAAAGCAGATAAATTGTAGAGACAACCTTCTGTCCCTATGTCTCTCGTACACAAAGCTTCTATTCCACATTGATTTTGGTATTATGCCTTTGCCACAACATTTCTCATAAATAGAATGCCCTCTGCCTCTTTAGGTAATCGTTCTCTCTTTCAAAAGCTTTTTAGATCCCTTCCTTATTATTTTCTCCTCAAAACTATTTAGTTGTACATGTTATCCCTTTAATAAGTCTTGTACTCATTCAAAACTTGATTCCAAAAACTACAGAATGTGTTTTCTTGGGATATATTTTGGAAAATAAAGGCTACATATGTTTTCAACCTTCAACTCAGAAAACCTATATCTCAAGACGTGTAATTTTTTGTGTACACCTTTCCATTTGCCACCACTTTTAATTCTCCCAATTCTACTTCTTAGTTTATGTTTCTTTCCATCTATTCCTCCAGTTTCACCACCCTTACTTTCTGACTTCCTCTCTAGCTCTACCTCTTCAACCATATTTCCTTGTCTACCTCTTATACTCCTTCTGTACCTACTTCTTTCACTCATACTTCATCTGTTACATCTCCTTCCACTAATACTTTAGCTCAAGAATCTCCCATTGAATATTCTATGTCTATTCCTTGAAGCTAACACTCATCCAATGAGACTTAGGTCTAAATTAGGTATAATGAAAAAGAAAACCCTTCTTGCTCTTTCTACACATTTTGAACCTACTTCATACACTATTGCCTCTAAGAACCCCTGAGTGGAGAGATGTCATGGCTCAAGAGTTTAGTGCTTTATAGAAACAAAGGCTTGGGCATTTACTCCTCCAAATAAAAATCTATTAGGTTGTAAGTGGGTTTATTGAATCAAGAAGAATCCTGATGGTTCTGTGGCTAAGTATAAGGCCCAGTTGGTAGCAAAAGGATTTCACCAAGAACTTGGTTTAGACAATGCTGACACTTTTAGCCCTATTGTAAAAATGACAACTATTAGAGTTATACTTTCATTGGAAGCATAGTTTGAATGGTCTTTGAGACAATTAGATGTTAAGTATGCATTCTTACATGATGCTCTTAAGGAGGAGGTTTACATGACTCAACAACCAGGTTTTGGTTATCCTTCTCATCTCCATAAAGTTTGTAGACAGTACAAATCCTTGTATGGACTCAAGCAAGCTCCTCGAGCTTTGGTTTGAGAGATTTACAAAATTATTTATACACTCTTGGATTCACAGCCTCACAAGATGATTCTTCATTGTTTCTCAGATTTCATGGTCATTCCAAGACATATCTACTTTTATGCATAGATTATATTATACTGATAGGTACTGACATTTCATATATAAGCTCCTTAATTCAGCAGTTGCAAATTTTGAAGGTAATCAAGGCAGCCATTTAGACAACTGTGGTGGTTGAGGAGTTACATTGTGTAGGCAGTCGTGCAAATGGATTGGGGTTCATCCAGACAACTTTTTGGATGCTCTAGTATAACTAACATTAACATTACAACGATGACGTTTTGTACTATTTTATATCTCCTTTCGACAAAATTTGTCTTAATCTGGCTTTTGAGCTTGATTCAAACCTAGTTGTTTGGGCTTCTTAAGGATGTCCCCTTAGTGTGACTAGGGCTTCCGAATCTCGATCTTAAACTATAATTATTAAATAATCTAATCTATGCGAGAATGCATATGAAAATCATATTCTTGATGCGTGAACCCTAAAAATCAAAACTTTTTATTCACGATCCGATAACTTGATCTACGCGCGAATCATCCTCGATCTACATATCGTGAAAAGAATCACCACCCATGCCGTCATCCACTCAACCATTTGCCCCTACAATGAACCACCTGCTTACAGCCATGAACTACGAGTCAATACCTCACTATCTTCCTCTCTATTCCATGGGTTATCAACCGATTACCGTATGTGGACACTTGGAAGAAAAATTAAAATGTTCCTCCTCTTAATTTTTGGTAGGGAGAATAATGAGCCTCCCTATAGTTTTTTCCTCCCACTAATAATAGGAATTAGGCCTTAATTATTTGCATCCCTGATAGAATCCTCCTACTTATAGTGAAATCCAATGGCTATCATTAATTGTTAATTCAATGGTTATTGCTAGGTATCAATGTTGTATCTATTTATTACTGCTATCATAAAAAATTCTTGGTTAAATACATTATTTCCATAAGTCAAAAATGCATAGGACTCATAAAATCAAGTATTATTATGTTTGTTGATTTTGTATAAGAATATAACACACATAATTTATGAATAAACTATTTATTCTTAATTATAATTAAATATCTCAATAAATACATCAGAATTCTAATCCTTTTACAGGCACATCCTAATAATTTATTCTTAAGGGGCTTAGACATAGAAAACTACTTTTTAAGAGTCCGGTAGAAATGGAGTTTCAAAAACTGCCACTCTTTGTTGGTGCTTTCATCTAGAAGGACCAACAAAGATAGCAGATATAAGACCCATTTTTATAAGCTAGACACTACTTAGCACTGCAAGTTAGGTTTTGGTTATTTGGTCGTTTCCTGATTGATTGACTTTCTTAGATGCTACCTATTTCTCTACTATATAGAAAAAGAGGGCTCCTGCTACAACCATTAAATGCCTTGCTTTAATGGATCTAATGTCGACAGGTTGCTCTAAGACAATGATCCATCTGGGTCAAGCGCTCCCACTTTGAATGATGTGCTTATCACAGGGCAACCTTGCCTCGAAATGACTTTTTAATCATTTGGTTTTGATAAGAGATGACCCCCGTATCAGCATTGCCCATGAGGGGTATGAATTTCTTTAAGTAATTATGCAGCAAATATCATCTTAATCTTTAATTTATAAATTAGACAACCTAATTCATATTTTAGAAATGAATCTAAAGATTACCTTTGATGCATGAATGTCACAAATTCTTCTTTCCCATGTCAAGATACGGACCTAGAACATCACGTCAATCATCACCTCTTGCATCAAGCTGCGCCTCGGCCCCACTATCCACGTTGTTGTGCAAAGCAGCTGTCTAACACTCTTGTGATTGAATCACGTGAATAATTAATACCTTGCAATCTTCTTCGTTATTGCTTGGATATTCAACAAATCATGAATGTGTAGGCACTCAAGAAATAATCTATTTTTTCTCTCTCTCAAATTTTTGGATAGGAAAGAAATTCTCTAGGGTCACCTCTTGCATCAATAAACTCGTGTCTAAAGTCTTAGACCTAGACTGAGAGAAGCCTCATATTTATAGAAGCTTCTAGCGGCTAGGCGTGAGAGATTAATCCTAGCCAAAAAATACATCAATGATAAAAACCAATTAAATTAGTTGCTTAAAATAAAAATGAATGGTTGACTACTAGGTGTATATATGTCATGCCTATTAATTACGGGTCATGACAATCCCTAAAATTCATAGGCTAGCTTGGGGATCACAGGGATAAAAACACTCTTGGCTAAATAATTAGTAAATTCTATAGATCAAAATGCACGATCTGATTCATGAATTATTAATACAATCAGTTCTACTATAAAATTATAATTGAACTACAATTTTATTTAATATTACTTGATATAATTATCCTTATCATGTTATTTATTATGTGTTTTCCTTCTGTGATCTTGCACTATTGATAATTAGATGAAGTATTATTGAACTAATTTATACACCTCTCATATCTTTAATATCCAAATCTCGTTCTATTGATCAACGAAGGTAATTTATATATTTAATAGCTCCAGTAAAATTTCATGAGCTTGTACTTATAGGCTTTACAATAACAATAATAATAAATAAGGTGATGATCACACCCCCAATATTTTTGGCTGATGGTATTTTTGTCAGGGAGCCTCTCCTATCGATGGGATTGCTCTCAGGCGTGGTAATCATTCTGGATTCCTTTCATCCATTCCCAATTTTCTTCTGATCATTCTTTTCTTGTTCTCGCTCAGTTTAGCGAGTGCCTTGCTCGTTCACGGTAGTTCTCTGAGTCTTAGGTTTCTTTCCCATTTTAGAAGCACGGGTCCTCCGTCGGTGTTTTCTCTTCTCTAAGATGTGGGTCCATCTTCAGTCTTTTCCCAATCTCGAAGGTGTGGATCCCTCGTCAGTCTTTTCCCATTCTTGAAGGTGTGGGTCATTCTTCGTTTATTTACGGGTGTCTCATGACATCAGTCCTCTCTCCCGTTTTCACTTTTCTGCCGCTTTCCGCGAGCTCTTTGGTTGGCCCTCCTTGTCCACATGGCAATGGGTATTTTTTACATGTTCATAGAGATATATGTAACAGTATACAAAAAAATAACACAGACCTAAGAGACACAAACCTCCATAAAATACAAGAGAATATCATAGTTCTTACCGTGATTTTTCTTCCCTTTAAGCGTTTTCTACGTAAATCATAATGTCTCTACTCTCTCATTCTCTTTCTAAATTATTATCTTTATTATTCTTTTGTAACGGGTTCCCCATATTGAAAAAATCTTTTATATTTTGGTGCTATAATTGAGAATTGAGAAAAAACTCAAGAAATCCCTTCCCAAAACACTCAAAACCAAACCAAACGCCCGCTCAACAACGGATTCGGAAGTGGAATGAGTTGGAAGTAGAAACGAAAAAGGCAATACGGAACTTGAAATGGAAAAATGGTTGAGAACGAGTTTCAACAAAAAAATAATGTTTCTCGTCAAGGATCGAATCTGAAAAATTGAGGTAATAGCTGTCAATGTCACCAACCATGAGGACAACATCGTAGCCAACAAAACGTCACGACCGCGGAAGCTTCGACCAAAGAAGAAAAAAAAGGAAGGGAAGAAGGATTTCAAAACAGAAAAAATAGGTAAAGGAAGGCCAAGTAAGGAAAGGTTGAGTAAAGAAAAGCACAGTAAAAAAAGGCCAAGTGAAGAAAGGCCGAGTAAAGAAAGACCGAGTAAAGAAAAGCAAAGAAAAGGAAGGCCAAGTAAAGGAAGGCTAAGCATAGAAGACCACACTCAAACCTCCCATAATAGGAAAGTCAAGAAAGCTCTCACTTCAGAACGAGAAAGTCAAAAAGACGGCCATTCAAATTTTTAGAAGAGAAAGCTATGACTTGATAGTCCTCCAAATGGACTTTATGAGGAAAACAAAAGATGTATAAACAATGAAAACGGAAACATCCTGACTTGTCCACATGGCAGTGGGTATTTTTTACCTGTTTACTGGCCGCCATTATACTCAACAGAATTTTATTCGTTGAGATGTAATGATTTGTTTTTTCTCATTCTCACGTTACATCTGCCCTTTTATATTCGTTGAGGTGTAATGATTTGTTTTTTCCATATAACTTATTCTGATTGTTCATTGTCAGTGGTAGTTTCTCATTTTCTTTCTACTATTACGTTCTTCTATTCCTATTCACAAATGCTTTACGTTTGTCAAATAACTGTTTTGCCAGCTCACTATCAATGATGATTACTTTCCCTTCATTTGCTGTAAAGTCTCTGTTCTTTTTACTACGGGCTTATTGATAGAGTTTTTCCCGTTTTCATCACTATCGGCTTATTGGAAAGGTTTTCTCATTTTCTTCATTACAAGCTTATTGATAGAGTTTCTCTCATTTCTTTTATTATAGGCTCATCGATAGGGTTTCTCCCGTTTTCCTTTTTCTTTGTATTTCTGCTTCGATCAATGAGAATTACTTTGTTTGCATAATTTTTCTTCTATGGAACTCCCTTTTTGTTGTATTTCATTCTTTCCTCAAAGCCTCTAGAAAAGTTTTAGAGATCTAAATATGTTCCAGTGCCAACTTTAAGTTGTCAATGAAATTCGTGCTCAGACACTTCGTGAAGTTTGCCTCCCAGTTCTATGGAGAATAGCTATTTCCATACTAGAATGTGTTGTTAAACACTTCTATTTTAGAATCTGTTATGGTGACTTTGATCTTTGTTAGAAAATAAATATCTTTCCAGTTGTGAAATTTGTTTCCAAGGATACGACTTTAACTTCGTTTAGAGATAATGCATTATAATGTTCCAATTTCTGAGGTTTTAGATTCAAATAAAGAATCAAGACTCCATTATCACTCCGGAAGAACGACTCGCATCTGCCCGTTCTCAAGGACTTAGGTTTAAATAAAGAACCATGGCCCCCATTTTTTTTTCAAGAGGACTTAGGTTCAAATAAAGGACCATGATCCCGTTTTCATTTTGAGAGGGACTTACGAACTGCCAATTTTCTTTCATGATGAGGACTTAGGTTCAAATAAAGAATCATGGACCCATTTTGGCCTTTAGTTTCAGGATCGTTCGCTGAGTCATTTTCAAACAATATTTCATCTTTGCCTTCTTCAGTCTTGTCCATTATGAATTATTTTAGCATCATCCAATCATTAGACAAGGATATTTCTGTTTCAAAGTTTTTAATTTCTTCTAAGAACGATGTCCGAGACATTCCTAATGACTTAGGCAACTTTGATGAAACCATGATCCCATTTTGATTTCCTTCTGATAACGGTGTACGTAGACGCTTCCAAGAACTTAGGCTCCTTCAGTGGAACCATGACCAAATTTTGATTTCCTTTTGAGAACGATGTCCGAAGACACTCCCAAGAACTTGGGGATCCTGCTGTGGAACCATGATCCTATTTTGATTTTCTTGTGAGAATGGCATCCGTAGACACTCCAAAGGATTTAGGCTCCTTCCTTGGAACCACGACCCCGTTTTAATTTCCACAGAGAACGATGTACGTAGACGCTCCCAAGGACTTAGGCTTCTTAGAACCATGACCCTGTTCTGATTTCCTTCTAGGAACAACGCCCGTAGACACTCCCAAGGACTTAGGCTCCTTCCATGGAACCATGACCCTGTTCTGATTTCCTTCTAAGAACGACATCCGTAGGCACTCCCAAGGACTTAGGCTCATTCAGTGGAACCATAGCCGTATTTTTGTTTTCTTCTGAGAACGATGTCCGTAGACTCTCCCAAGGACTTAGGCTCCTTCAGTGGAACCATGGCCCCATTTTTTATTTCCTTCCGAGAACAGTATCAATAACACTCCCTAACACTTCGGCTCCTCTCGTGGAACCATGACCGCGTTTTGATTTCCTTCCGAGAACAGTATCAATAGACACTCCCAAGGACTTAGGCTCCTTCCGTGGAAGCATGTTCCTATTTTGATTTTTTTCTGAGAACGATGTCCATAGACACTCTTAAGGACTTAGGCTCCTATGGAACCGTGGCCACATTTTGATTTCCTACGGGATCATTGATAGATTTTCTCCCATTTTCTTTGTTACGAGGTCATTGACAGAGTTTTGTCCCATTTGCTTTTTTTTTTCTCGCACAAATATCTGTGACAAGAATGTTGAACAACACCATATATAATATCTTAATGGGATAAGTAGGGAACGGGTATACCATAACTTTCTTCTAGAAGCTCAAATCTTATTCCGTAAAGAATTTCAAAAAACTGATTTCCGTAGCTTGTAGTGATATATGGTTTGTCACAATAGTATTAATGTGTTGGTGAAGCTTAATAGATGAAGCTAACAATTATGTACGTTATTTGTCACAAGTTTTGATTGAGAGCTTTAAATTGAATTCCATGAAATTACTCAAGAAGTTAATTTCCATATGTTGCCGATGATATATAATTCTCCATATATTTCGCTTCTGATTGATGCAACATAATTTCCAAAATTATATTTTTTACATAATATTCCTTCCTGAACAACAATAATTACCATAAGCTTTATTCGAGAGCTCCAAATCAAGTTCTTCAAAATTTATCAAAAAGTATACATCCGTATCTTTTCAACGATATATAGCTTTTCATATAATACTATCTAAAATGAAGCAATTTAAAGATTCAATTTGGAAGATGTGAATAGCCTTACTTTTTTTAGCAATACATATAATAATTTCTGTAACTTTTGATTGAAACTCCAAATTGAATTCTGTAAAATTCTCCAGTAAGTAGACTTCTGTATCTTTATGATGATATAAGATTCTCTTCGTGTATTTGGCTTCCAATAAATACTATTTAATTTCTAAATTTGATCATTACGCATAATATTCTTTTCTGAGTAGCCTTAATGAAAATTATCATAAATTTTTTTAAGAGTTCTAAATAAAGTTCTATAAAATTCTTCAAGAAGTAGACATCCATATCTTTCAAAATATATATAATTTGTCATATAATACTTTATAAATCTGTATAGTTTATAATTTAAATTTGAAAGGCATGAATATATTTACTTTCCTGAACAGTACCAACGGAAAAGTATCATAATTGTTGACCGAGAGCTCCGAATTGATTTTTATAAAATTATAAAAAATAGAAGACTTTCGTATCTTTCTGATGAGATAAGATTTGTCATGTAATTTCCTTCCAATTTTTCCCATTCTCAAGACTTTCCCTATTCTCAAGACTTTTCCCTTTGTCAAGATATTTCTTTCCTGTCGTCAAGGCAATTCTTTTCCCATTGTCATGACTTTGTTTATCACAAATCAAATAAATTCTCTCCCCCATTTTTTTAAACTGATGATGATGTAAAAGAAATAAGCCAGTCAAATATGCATGGAATGAGTTTACAATTTTTCATTTCCTTTCCAGATTTGTACTTGTTGTCATTCTCATCTCTGCTGCCAACCCGTTTAGGATCGTCTGCAACATTTCTGTCAGTGGGGTTGGTTGATCTACGTGCTCATCTTTATTTCTGATTTTATTATCTTCATTTAGAGCTGTGTTAGATCTGATTCTAGGCATGTTTATGGTCTTGTAGGATGGGTGGGTCTCTTGAACTTTTCACTCAACTCTCAATGAAAACACCAAAATGTAAAGGATTTTTTGGTATGGGGAACCCTTTACGAATGAATAACGAAGATAATAATTTAGAGATAAATGAGAGAATAACGACACCATCATTTACTGAGAAAATTCTTTAAGGGAAGAAAAATCACGGGAAGACTATTGATATTCACTTCTATAAAGGATTTTACATAGTTGATGATGAGAGAAGAGGGAAAAGGCAATGCACTTAGTAATGGTTTGCTTGGGTTGCCTTTCATTTTCTCCCCTCCTCCTTTCTTTTCTTACATGGGCCTGTACTTATAGGCTTTAAAATAATAATAATAATAATAATAATAATAATAATAATAATTATAATAATAATAATAATTATTATTATTATTATAATAATTGTAATAATAATAATAATAATAATAATTATTATTATTATTATAATAATTGTAATAATAATAATAATAAAGGAGGGGATGATCACACCCCCTATATTTTCGACTGATGAAATTTTTATTAGGGAGCCTCTCCTATTGATGAGATTGCTGTCAGGCGTGGACATCTTTTTTTCGTTCCTATAAGATGTTTTGTCCTCGGTCCGTTAGCCACTCTCTAAATTATTTTCTTTATTATTCTGTCATAATGGTTTCCCCAATACCAAAATAATCCTTTATATTTTGGCGCTTTCATTGAGAGATTAGAAAAAACTCAAGAAATCCCTTCCCAAAACACTAAAAACCAAACCAAATGCCCCCTCAACAATGGAAGTAGAAGTGGAACGAGTTGGAAGCAGAAATGGAAAAGGCAATACGAAACCAAAAATAGAAACATGGTTAAGAACGAGTTTCAACGAAAAAACTAATTTTTTCGTTAGGGATCGAATATGGAAAATTGTGGTAATGGCTGCCGACGTCACCAACCGCGAGGGACAACATCGTAGCCAACGGAACGTCACCACCACGGAAGCTTCGACCAAAGAAGTGAAAAAAGGAAGGAAAGAAGAATTTAAAAACAAAAAAAAACAGGTGAAGGAAGGCCAAGTAAAGAAAGGTCGAGTAAAGAACGCCTAAGTAAAGAAAGGCCGAGTAAAGAAAGACTGAGTAAAGAAAAGCCGAGAAAAGAAAGGCCAAGCAAAGGAAGGCCAAGCATAGAAGACCACACTCAAACCTCTCATAATAGGAAAGTCATGAAAGTTGCCACTTCAGAACGACAAAGCATCGACTTCATTACAGAACAGGAAAGCCAAAAAGCCATTCAAATTTTTAGAACGGAAGGCTATGACTTGATAGCCCTCCAAATGGATTTTATGAGGAAAATAAAATATGTATAAACAATGAGAATAGAAACGTCCTTACTATGGGAACGGAGATGTCATGATGATGTGAACTGAAATGTCATGATGAAAGAAACAAAAAGGTTGTAACTATGGAAACATAAATGCGTGATGACATAAATGAAAAGGTCGTGACGACGGGAATGAAATGTATTGATGACGGAAATAGAATTGCCTTGATGACGAAAACAAAATATGTTGACAACGAGAAAGAAAATGTCTTAACATCAAAAGCCACAATAGGAATGGAAATGGAACTAAATGAAAAAGCTAGAAGAAAAATTACATGGTGAGTCACATTATTATAAAGATATAGGAGTCTACTTTACTAAGAATTTTACGGAATTCAAGTTGGACTCTAGATCAAAAGCTTTTCAAGAAAATATATTATACAGAACCTTAAATTCATTTATGCAGGGCTTAGGACCTTATTTTGTAGGTATATCAAGAAGGTAGAGAAGGAAATTAAGGACATGACTAAGAAAGTTGATGATTTAAGTAGTATGTATTACTTCAATTCTTAATGGTTGTGCAGTTGAGGTTTTTATCATACTCTAGTCTGTATTGGCAGTTGTTGTTACTCTTTTTTATTATTTTTAAACAGTTTAGGTCTGTTGATCTCACGTGCATATACACTTTCTTATTTGTTGGAAGAGTATGTTCAAAATAAAAATGTAGCTTTTGCTCCATTATAGTCCTCAGATGAAAAGAAGAAAGAGGTGACTTAGTGTTTTACTTGTAAATTTGTTGTCGATTACATTTGTTCTTACTCATTAATTGTCCATATCTGTTAGTTGATAATGTATAGACTGAACATAAAAGATTTAGGTTACCTTCCTTTGGCTTTGAGTTTAGTCTTATGTTTGCTTAACCTCCATAGGTCATTGCTATTATCAGGCAAGCTTGTTGTTGAAGAATCTCTTCTTTTTCTATGATTTTGCTCTCCTCTTTTTCTAGTTAATTGCTAGTGGACCGACCAAAACCAACTATAGTCATTTACATGACTGGGACCTTTCTATTTATGATTTTCTTCTGAATCTTAAGTCCTTTTCCAAGTGGGCCATAGTGTTTAACTTAGGAAAATCCTTATTTAAGAAAAGTTTGTCAAATTGATTATATGAATCGCTTGAATATATGTTTCTTTAATTATGTTTGTTACTTATTTGTGGAAGCGTGTTATACATTTATGTGTATGATTGTTGATATTCAATCATTTTTAACTGAAATCGGCATGTTCCCAAAAGTTGACAGTACCTGGAAGACGTTGAAAGAAACACGATGGGGTGGGAAATGATGGTGATTTGAGATCTACCCATTTCTTTTGTACATGGGTTGTTGCATTTATACTTTTCTAATAATTGTTACGTTTTATCGTAGATTCAAATTGAAATTCGTATATGTTGACATCATTGATTAATTATGCTTTGTGCCTAGTGAATGATAGAGACAAGTTAATCTCCTAGCATGATAGATCAATTTTGTTGTGGTTTCTTTTGGCAATTGTATAGTTTTTCTTTTTGTTCCATTCACTTTTGATAACTTCCTTGTCTCATGTGCTCACAAGTTTTCTTTGTGCTTGCTAATGTTGTTCACACCAGTGATCATGGCTGATATATACTTTCAACTATCTTTTTCAATCTGAGACAAAAAAATAATAAATAATACAGCTTTGTGTTTACACCAGTGAGTTTGTTCTTTTTCTTCGATAAAGCAATAGTTATCTAAAAGAAGGGTTGAAGTGAGAAAGGTTTCTGGTAATTGGCATTTTTGCAATATGTAAGAATGAAAAGATCTTGAGTGAAATTTTTAGTTTCATCCATTTTTTACTCTAACTTTGGCTTATACACATAGAAGCAAATTATTTCTGCTACTTCTATTAAGGCTACTGAAATTTTTTTTTAATAGATTATTTATGACATAAAGTTTCATAAATAACTGAAGAAAATTGGATAGACTACAACCAAATGTCATGATGTCAATTGTTGAGGAAGGTGGTTGTGATTGGAGGTTTTAAATCAGTTAGATCTTCATCCCACATAAGGAACTCAGTATTGATTTTCCTATAAAACCTTGTTATTCTGGTTAAGATTTAATTAATCAGATTCAATTCTGATCTACATTTGATGTCACATTATGATTTAATCTCTCTTCTTTCTCTCTTAGTAGCATTTTTAGTGCAAGAAAAGCAGGAATATGTGAAACCGGGAGCTGAATGTATTTGTTTAATTTCCATTCCTGACAGAGGAAAAAACTGTAAACATAAGTTTTTTCGTCTTTGCTTTCTAAGTAATGTAAGAGAAAGTAAAGAGGAGCTTCATGCTGGATATATGAACTCACCTATTCACTATCGAAATTGGTCTTATATTTTATGTGTTGTTGTATTGTGTAATTGTTATTTTATTTATCTTTGGATTTCATTGCTATCAGATCTCAAGTAGTGTCATTCTCATGGTTTTGTCAATAGAAGCAAGCAAGCCACATCTTGCCCCTACTGCAAACGACACCAGTTTCTGAACCTTTATAATTAGATTTGGAGTCTTACTAGATTTTAATCTTTCACTTTTGGATATATTACTTTTGCTTGTTCTATATAAAAATTCAATATATATTTGTCATTTGGAACTATGTTATTTCTAGCAGACAATAGTCTGTAACAATTTTGAGTAATTAAATAAAGTGTTATATGATTTTCTTTATTTTGTGATATTCTGTCAAAAATTATTATTTTTTAAGTTTGTTCAATTGCAAGAATAAGTATTTTCGGTGAGTTAGTTATTCACAACATTATAGCATGAAAAGAATGTTATTAAAGGTTTTTTACAGTTTTGAAAAATGCTATGAAAGATATACCATAGCTTAAAAATGCTCTAAAAAATTTATCATAGCATTTAAAAATGCGGTTATAGGGATACCATATCGTTTAATAAACGCTATGGTAGGGTTAACATAGTGTTTAAAACTCTATGGTAGGGTTACCATAGTGTTTAACAAATGTTGTGGTAGAGCTACCAGAGCGTCAAAAAATGTTGTGGTAGGGCTACCAGAGTGTTCAAAAAACGCTGTGGTAGGGCTTCCATAGCGTTTAAAAACACTATCGTAGGTTCTGACCGTTAATAACGTTGGCTATTATCGTGTTTTAGGAAACACTATAAATGCTATGGTAATTTTTTTTGCTGCTATCGTACCGTTTTTCTCTTGTAGTGACTACGTGAGATCCCCCTCCTAGCAATTTCATTACCAACCATGAAATCCTCCTCTCTCTCTCTTTCTCTCTCTCTCACTGCTAGGTTAAATAATTTTAACATGAGAAATAAGAATACTTGAAACAAACATGAGAAAGTGTTAGAAAATAATTTACCACAAACTTTACCACCCAGATAGCCACAAACAAATGACCCCTTAGTTGAAGCAAATTCTTATTAGATTGTTAGGATAGACTTCCATTTTTATTATGAAACAAAGATGGTGGCTACTATTAGAGATGAATTATATCGGGGAAGAGAGAGATTGAACGACGTGAGGTGGTGCAGCTGTTCACGCGATGCTTTTACGACTTTGCTGGCTTGACAACGCGGACAAAAATTCAACAAATTTTCGATGGGTTTTTATCATATTTAATTATTCATCTCCAACCATGTCTCTCTAATTTAATTCTCCTTTGTGTTCTTCAACATTTATGGATTTGACTTCTCTTACATAATTGAATTTGTATTACTTCCATCATCAATGCCAAGTGTTTTTATAGTTAGAAAAATAATTTAATTTATCTGTGCTTGAAACTTTAAAGATTGACATGTTATCTTTGATTCTTTGCCTTATTTTTAGAAAGCCTTGCTACACAACTAATTGAATTAAAGTAAATCCTATCTAAGGTTTATTTAATCGGGAGAGGGGGGTGGGAGTTTATATTTAAGTGATGTCATATATTGATTTTGAGTTGTCACTCTAAATTTTGAGAATTAGTTGATAAATAGAGAATTGCTAGACTAGATAACAATTGATTATAAAACCTTGGTAATTTTGATCCATTGAATTCTCATTTTCAATTATTTTATTTACTTTATCTTACTTTTTCAAGTTCGATATTTCAAATTTATTTCATTTGAGTTAGTTTAGAATTTTAATTCTCTTAGATTAGACTAGGCTTTCTAAATTTATAGCAGTCCTTGTCGGTTCGAGCTCGTAGCTTATTTTTCATATTCCCATAGATTCACGTGCTTACGACTACAATCAAAATTTTCACATCAAGTCTTCGGCGACATTGTCATGTATTGTGTTAGTAATTTAATTTGATCTTGGTTAATTTGACTAGTTATTTGTTAAATTTTTTTAAAGAAATTTTTTTTAATCATAAGTAAATTTTCTTAGTTGTTGTTATTATTATTATTATTGTCGTTGTTGTTTTTCCTATTTTATAGTTCATTTTCTTTTGTTTTAAGTCTTATTTAGAGACATTAATTTGGAAGTACTGCAATTTATCAGGTTTGAGCTTCATTAATATTTTGTTGTAGTTACTTGTTACTACAAGTTTACTCTCTTGCCTTTTTCTTTTTATCTATTTTTTTAGTTTGTTTTCTATTTTGGCTTTTGTTTTCTTCTTATTTTTTATTTATAAAACTAAAAAAAATTGCATGCATGGTTGTTGTTCTTTTAATACCTAATTTAGATCCTATAGGTAGTGAGATTCAGAGAATTTTTCATAAAAGAAAATGAGATTTCATTCAAGTATCAAATCAAGTAGCTGTTGATGATATAGTGTTAGTTAGAATGGCTTAAGAAGTAGAACAAGTATGGGAGAAACTTTTTATAGAGTACTTTAATCCATTAGCTAATCTGGGCACTTCATGCTTTCAATATCCACAACTATCCACTAGGAGCTTTGAATTGAAACCTAGTGTCCTTAATTGTCTCCCATCTTTTTTTGGTTTGGATAAAAGAGTCATACAACCATTTGAATGATTTCTACGTTATATGTGAGACTTAAATACGAGAATTTCTCTTTTGATAATGTTACATTTCATTTGTTTCCATTCTCCTTGAAAGATAGAGCACGCTCATGTTTAAATACATCATCGGCTAATAGAACTCAATCTTGGGAACAAATGGTTGTTAAATTTCTGAATAAATACTTTCCAGATTATAAAACTAATGTTATTCACAGGGAGATCTCAAAAATTATGCAAAGGGAAGAAGACAACTTTTATGAAAATTAGGAGAGATTTAATGGACTTCTCTTGAAGTGTCCTCATCAAGGTTTCAAGAAATAGAACCAGTGCCAAAAGTTTCTAGAATGGTTGATGCCACAAACTTAAGAGTAGTTGATGGTGGTGAGTGGAGGCAAGCTTATGTCCATAGGAGGATAGAAATATGGATTTTTTTTAGACAAGCTAGAAATTTTTTACAAATAAGTTTATCTTCTAGGAATGACAGGGAACAAAGAGGTCTCTTTGAGATCTGAAGTGGCAAATCTAATTCTGAGATTAAAAATATTAAAACCATGATGAAAGGAATTTCTTGACAATGATGAAGTTGTGACATGATAGAATCATTGGTTGAAAAATCATTTGATTCTAACCCTTGTGATGATCCCTTAAATGTGTATTTGACTTACTTTAATTTATCTCTTGATACTAACGGTGAAATTAAGAAGTGAATGATATTTTTAATTCAACACTTATCATGGATGCAAGCAAGTGGCCTAAACAAATGGAGCAAGGATCACCTTTCACTACAAGAAACTGCACGTTTAGCTATCAAAGTTTTAGTGACAAAGTAAATTTCATCGCAATTGGTAACCTTACATAACGAAGATAGGTATTGGTCACAAAATGAGTCAGAAAAGTTGAAGCCTAGTTTGTGAATGATTTTTCGGCGGGAAATTTATCATTTTACGATGACGTAAGAAATTTGTCATTATTTATTTTGTCCCATCTCCCGCCTTAGGGAGAGAATGAATCTGCGACATTTACATCTATGCATTTTACTATTTTTAGAGACAAATTTACATTCATCGCCAAATGTTTTGGTGAATTTTTGCTGACCATTTGAATTTTAGAGTAAATATTACGTTGTATTTTTCTCTAATTGAAAATACAATAGTGACAAATTTTAAGTTTCGTCATTATTTATTTCACAAAAGCTCTTAAATTCGTCACCAATTATTTGTAAAAAGTGAAATTTTGTTTTGACGCGGTACTTCCCACGCGCTTTGCTAATATGCATGCATTTAGTGAATAGACATATGTTTAGTAAAGCCACAAAGCTCCCATCACTTCACCCCGCTGCAAACTACCTCTCCTCAAACCTTTTGGGCATGTTTGGTATAGGTGCATTTTAAAAGATATGCCTGAAATGTGTGGGTGTTTTACATATACCCTTGATTTGTTTGTATTTTTAAAGCTACAAAATTACTGGAATGTCAACTTACCCATTATAGAGGTTATCATGATACCCCTCAAAATCGAAGGGTATATTCATTCTGAACAACTTCTCCCTCTTCTTCCCTTCTCCCTCTCCCTTACTCACGAGCTCTAGCTTCAGTCGCAGAAGACCCATGGTAAGCTCTCCCTATGATCTCTCTCTCTCTATCTCTCTCTCTCTACACGTGTGAAGAACCAGCTCAAGAGAAACACGAAGGCCTTCATGTTTCTCTCCAAAAAATTGTAAACCCATTTTTTTACAGGTCAAAAACTCGAAGCGAGTTTTTATAGAGCTTCGTGAATTGGAAAGCCATAGTACAAGCGAGTTTTGTTCGCCTGTAGAAGCGAGAGAAACGCAAAGCTCTGTTGAAATCTTGTTGTCTATTTTATATGATGCATAATAATGTAGATTTTGGCTTAGGTGCTTACAATGTGTAACTGAACGAGTATTTTGCTTAGGCTTATCTCTACTTTTTTCTATCTAGACACAGTTAATTAGGGCTATGTTTAAATTTTCTTATCTTTGTAATCGATCAAGTATTTTGCTGATTAAGAGTTCTTCTTCTCCTCTCTGCTTTTTTCTATTTAGACATAGTTAATTTTAGAAATAAGAATTGATTTCTGAGTTGCCCGTATCTCCTATTTTTCATTGTTATTTTGACTACCTTCCCCAATAACTTCTATCCAATCCCTCTAATAATAAAAAACTCACTTCTACAGGCCAAAAACTACACCATTGATCAACACAATTCACCATTTCTCCAAAAAATCCCCTCCATTTTAGCCACAAGCCTCATCAATTCATGTTACGAGAATGGCCTTTTCAAAAAAGCATGTATACTGTTCGACGAAATTCCTAAGAAGGGGTCATATTCGGTTTATGTCAACATCTTAAATCTTAATATAATATGGAACCAAATATTCTACTATTCTAATGAAAAAAATATTTCAAGTTAAATCCTCCCATTTTCCTTTCATCTTCTTCCTCTATACATAAAGTTCCATGTTTTATTCTTAGTTATCTTAATTAGGCTGCAGAAGCTCAATTTTAATATATCATGATGACTAGTTTGTTAAATTCTTTGCTATATTGTGATCTCACCACATGTTTGATAATTTAATAAGAGTCGTATATATGTAGATGTAAGGTATAGCTCCACTGTTATCTTATGATCTTTACTAGAGAGCTCAAACTAGGTTCTGGACTGATTTTGTTGAGAAGAAGTTATAGCTCTTTTTTTATTCTCTCACTACTTTCATTTCTATTTTACATTTCAATATTATATTGATTTCTTGTGTATAGCACTTCAACTTCTTTAAGTTTGTTGCTATGGGTAAACCTCATTCAAGTACTTATCTTTGATCAACTATATTTTACAGATATGTCTCGCCTTCCTTTGGCTACCAAAAGATGGACTATGTATATTTTAGTTTACTACTTGGAGATGTTAAAACAGTCGACACTTTTATTTCTGAATATAATAGACACTATAAGTTTTAGAAGAAAAAAATGTAGAATTGGGTGGGATGGTATATCATTTGATAGGCACTATATCAGGACACTAAATTTACATAGAAATGATATTTTCAAATGACTTAGCATGTTTTGAAAGCGTGCGAATGTGCAGAAGAACATTTACCATTTTATGTCAACTTCTTAAGACAGTTGGTCAATTAAGGGGAACTAGGAATATGGATATAGAAGAAATAGTTGCTATCTTCTTACATATAGTTGTGCATGACGTGAAGAATAGAATTATTAGATGACATTTTACACGTTCTAGTGAAACAATGAGTATGCATTTTACAAACATTTTGAACTCAGCGCTACGCCTATATGATGTGTTATTGAAAAGCTAGTGCCAATCCTTGAAACTCTATAGATAGAAGATGAAAGTGGTTCAATGTATCAAATATGCACTTCAAATTGGATTCCTTCTTATACAAAACTATAAGGTTTCTAACATTTGGAATTTTATTAATCCATAACTATTTAGGAGCTTTAGATGGAACCTACATTAAGGTCAATGTACATGTTGTTGATAGACCTTAGTATCGTACAAGAAAGAATGAAATTGCAACTAGTGTCTTGGTAGTTTGCGCTTTAGATTTATAATTTATTTATGTCTTACCTGGTTAGGAGGGTTCAGCAGAAGACTCAAGAGTTCTTCGTGATGCTTTATCTAGAACAAATGGGTTTACTGTACCCCAAAGTAATTGTTAACATCAGTAAGAGATTGACCCATTTTGTTTTCTTAACTATATATGACCTTAATACGTTGTCCCGATAATATGATATTACTACTTATATGATGCTGTATATACCAATGGTGAAGGCCTCTAGGCACGATACGGAGGGTAACGATATCATTTGAATGATTGGAGGGAGGGACATCAAACAACTACTCCTGAAGAATTCTTCAACATGTGGCGTTCCTCGACAAGAAATGTTGTTGAAAGAGCTTTTGGGGTTTTAAAGAGTCATTGGGCAATAATTAGAGGAAAATCTTATTACCCCGTTAAAATTCAATTTAGGACCATTATAGCATGTTGTCTTTTTTATAATTTGATTTACATGAAATGTCTACGAATTCTTTTGAGTTACAAAATGACTATGTTGATGAACAATTTTTTGTGAGCTAACATATAACCTATGTGGAACCATCAAATAGTTAGACTACTTGGAGGAACAACTTGGTAAATGAGATGTTTGAAGACTGGGCCAATAAAAGGAATTGATTTTTCAATAGAAATTAAGTCATTAGGTTGTTTGTGTTTGAATTCACTTTTGTTGTTCTTCATGTGTTGGACTTGTAAGATCTTTATTTGAAATTTTTTTTATTTGGTAATATTAAAATGGAAAGTTCTTCATTATGATGTGTATATTTGAGTATTTATGTTCATTTTATACGATTGAATTGTAAATGAATTTTTAAACTATTTACGTTAGACAACTCTGTGTCTAGGAATGGATCAAAATGAGCAAGAAAAAGTTACTGGGAAGAAGGAACATCAATGGACCCAATATGAGGTTACGAAACTAGTGAAGCGCTTAGTGAAGTTAGTAGAAGTTGGGACTTGGCGAGCTGATAATGGTACGTTCAAAGATGGTTTCATGCAACAACTTGAGAAGTGGACGGAAGAAAGAATAACTGGGTGTGGCCTTCAAGCCCAACCATATATTATGAAGCAATATATTGCTATAGTAGAGATGCTACGACCAAACTATAGAGGTTTTGGATGGGGACGCTGTAAAGTGTGTGCTCGCTGTTAAAGATGTATTTGATAATTGGGTTAAGATATGAGTTCTTTATTTATTTTATAACCCATTCAAAATATGATAATATTAATACTTTTGACCGATTCCTTCTGTGTGGTGTAATTGGCATAAGAGGAATGTTAGAGTTTTTAAGGGCATTCCTCGACAAGAAATGTTATTAAAAGGGCTTTTGGGTTTTTAAATTGTCGTTGGGAAATAATTAGAGGGAAATCTTATTACTGTGTTAAAATTCAATGTAGGACCATTACGGCATGTTGCCTTCTTTATAATTTGATTTTACGTGAAATGTTTATGAATCCATTTGAGTTACAAAATGACTATGTTGATGAGCAATTTGTTGGGAGGCAACATATAACCTACGTGGAATCGTCAAGTAGTTGGACTACTTGGAGGGACAACTTGGCAAAGGAGATGTTTGAAGAGTTGATCAATTAAATGAATTGATTTTTTACTATAAATTAAGTCATTAGGTTGCTTGTTTCTGTTTGAATATAATTATGATTGTACTTCATGTTTTGGACTTGTAAGAATTTTATTTGAAATATTTTTTATTTGGTAATATTAAAATGAGTAGTTCTTCATTATGATTTGTACAGTTTGAGTATTTATGTTCATAAGTATATTGCGTTAAACAACTCTGTGTGTAAGAATGGATCAAAATGAGCAAGCAAAAGTTACTGGGAAGAAGAAATGCCAATGGACCCAATATGAGGATACAAAACTGGTGGAGTGCTTAGTGAAGTTAGTAGAAGTTAGGACTTGGCGAGCTGATAATGGTAGGTTCAAAGCTGGTTTACTGCAACAACTTGAGAAGTGGATGGAAGAAAGAATCTCTGGGCGTGGCCTTCGAGCCCAACCACATACTGAATCTTGGTTCAAATTATTTAAAAAGTAATATACTACTATAGCAGAGATGCTAGGACCAAGTTATAGTGATTATGGATGTGATGACGTTGCAATGTGTGTGTTCACTGCTAAAGATGTATTTGATGATTGGGTTAAGGTATGAGTTCTTTTTTTATTTTACGAACCATTCAGAATGTGATAATATTAATACTTCTAATCGGTTCCTTCTGTTTGGTGTAATTGGCATAAGAGGAATGTTAGAGTGTTTTAGGATATTTTTCTCCTTCTGATTATGTTTTGTTTTTTTTTTTTACCTGAGACTTCTATAAAATTGACTTAATCATCTTGTAAACGCTGAGCTAGTCTATTGGAAAGGGGGCTAATACTTTAAAAATGGAGTAGTAAAATAGTGCCATGTTTGGGTCTTTTTATGAATGAAATTATTCCTTTATTTATTGGGAGAAAGTAATAATAACTCTGTGGTATGTTGAGAGTTCTGCTGTTTATTTTCACACGTGAAAACATTAGTTTGAAACGCTTTTTAAATAATTATGGGTTAATATGGTATTTTCTGAATTCATATAGCCGTGACAAATTCAAGATTGCTATACATTATAGTGCCATCCAAATGCAAAAGATATGTTGAACAAGCCTTGATAAGTATATACAAAAAAAAATTCATGGGTAAAATCTACATTTTTGTTATCACTTTTGTTGGTCATCTTATTATAAATTAAGCAATTATTATTCAGAAGCATCTTTTAGTTCAAGGGTAAAATTGAAATTTGATAATAATGTCTAAAGCATCCACTTGCCTATTCTATCCAAACAAAAAAAACGTAATTTAACACATTCATCATTAAATCAGAGCATTCCCAAGTGTTAAGAAACAAAGTAATCTTAACTTTTCAGGCATACACATTCCCACAATTATATTCCAGCAATCTTATTCTGAAATCATTTACTCATAATCTTTTACCGAACGACCCCTTTATTTTTTTATCGTCTGCAGAGGTAAGCTAAACCCATCTGCTTTCTCTTCTCAGGACCTGTTTGGTATGAGGGTATGTTGAGGGATATGCTAGGAATGTGAGGGTATTTACAACATGCCCTTGTTTGGTTTGATTATGAGGGGTATATTTATTCCGGGCATACATAAGCGTCAGCCCTTCTGCCTCACTCACGAGCTTCAGTATTTATCCCTCATTCCACACGAGCTTCAGTCACAGAAGACCTATGGTGAGCTCTTCTTCTGATCGATCTTTCCCTCTGATCTCTCCCTCTCCCTTTGATCTATCTCCCCATTTGATCTCTCTCTCTCTCTCTCTCTAAGGCTGCAATAAAGAGAAGACTCTCACAATCTCATTTTTTTAAATCCTCTGCTCATTTCTTGTAGACCTCACCTTATAATCAAGTAGTGAAAAGTCTCAGGTTGACTCTATTTCAATTCTAGGGTTCCTATCTTTTAATTTCTGAACTTACTCGTCTACTATTTTTGTTTGGTCAAGAGTTTTCATGTCTCCCTTTAACAATTGATATTTGATTCTATCCTTGCACGTGTACTAAATTTCTGATTCTCGCCTATCTCTGTTGTTGATGCAAACTTTATTTTTTGACAGTAGTTTCTGACCCTTTTTCTTTCAAGCTTTCAACTTCTTAGTTTTTAGATTGATTATTGGATTTTGTGTTTGGTAATCTAATATTTATAGATTTTGGGTTGGGAAGATGATGTCAATTGGTATTTTTTATTATTACATATGGGGTTTGGACCGTTTGGTAATGTGACTATATAAATTTGAATATTTTCTTGTTTAAGAAATTGTAGATTTGGTTTCTTGATGTGTCTAAAAAGATGGTTTTGGTTTCTTGATATCTTTCTTGCTTGTGGTTTTGGTTTCTTGCTATCTTTTTTATATGGGAAATTCTAGATTTGGTCTCCCAAGTTTTTTTTTTGTTACATTTCCCCCCTTTTCCTTTTGTCTTTTTCCTCTGTATATAAGGTTCCTTGTTTTATTTTTCTCAATATGGACTCTCTCATTTCGACTGTTGACCACTATATTTATTCATCATATTCCATTACCCACTTAAAGATTTTCAACCTCCTTCACTTTCAGGGACTTCTAAGTGTACTGAGTATGCTTTTCTTATTAATATTATTAGGGTTTATAATTTTCTATCATGTGCCAGAATTAGTTTTTGTTTATGCTGCAACGTGCGTGCGACGCGAAGCGGCGATTAAAAAATTCATTTTTTTAAGGAAAAAAAAATTTAAAGTCCCAACCAATCATTTTAGAGTGTGATTGGTCACCCAATTTTAAGATGAACATTTTTTGTCTATGAAAACTCAAAGTTGGTTCAGGAGTCGTTTGTGTGTGGGGAACGTATTAGCACCCCACAAAAACCATTATAAAATGGTTACCAAATTTAATCAAATCCTATCCAATTTTTTATTTTAAGCCAAAGGTTAAAGAGATTCATTTTCGAACGTCCCATTTGATGCATTTTGTATCATAGAAATGAACAAAATAAATTATTTTTAAATGGGTGGTTCAAAGACCATTGAAAAAAATTATTTTTTTGTATTCTTATATCTTTTTAAATCAAAACATTATTAGAGTTATTCTCGGTAACCCAAGAATAACTCCTCACCTCAGTAGTTCGAGAAGTTTGGTATCCCAAAAATCTCAAAGTCCATCGTCGGCTTTTTTTTAGTGAAAATTAAATAATAGAAGTAACAAAATCTAAATCTAATTATTAAAATTATAATCCACACATACATGAACATTAATTATAATAATAAAGGAATAATGCAAGAATCGCATTATAAGCATGACGATGCAAGAATGCTAAATAAATAAACATGTAAAGGAAATCAATGTTAATAATTACAACAAAAAGGAAGTAAAAGAATAGAGATAAGTTATAGGATGTCAAATTATAGAAAACATAAAATGTTGAGATTATATAAAACATGCATAAAAAAGACAATAATGCAAGAATAAAGCAAAAAACTATATTATGTAATAAATGAAAGAAAAAAAA